>JAAXCT010000665.1:0-380165 GCA_012490785.1 Eragrostis nindensis | reverse complement strand
CACTCCATTGAGCGAGGTGTGATTTTAATGTGCATTGATCAGGGTTGGGAAATGTATATGCTCAGTCGTTTGGGAAAAAGTTTCCTCTTTGGCTTCGTTGACACCGATTCAGTTTGATAAGAGAAGACAATGTTAGTAGCGAAAATCTAGAACAAATTGTAAACAAGAGGTTGTGTGAATTATCTCTGTTCACGACTTCTATATAATTAAGCTCTTTTTTCATCATGTAGATCATAGGGAAGGCATCTGTAGCTGGTGCAATATATTACTTCTTTTCCTTATCCTATGGAGAGGCTACTTGCCATCCTTAATTGAAATGATAATAAAGTTTTAAGCAGTTTGAAAAGTGAACCCCTGTGTGAAAACTGGCGCGCATTTGAAAGTAGTATGGAACTTTGATTAGATAAGAGGCTTTGGCATATTTTGCTTAGTACTTGCACTTCTTTTACATGAATGGTGTGGCATCACACATCGTGGTGTAAAAGCAAGACTACCTATGCAATTTTATTTGTTCAATGAAAGTGGAAAACAGTCCTCCATTTATGCTTGTGAGTTTGGTGCATTTGTTTCACACAAAATTGTTATCAATGCATTATAAGGCCAGTCTCAGTCTATCTTTCATTTGCATTTAATTAAATGTCACATCAGCAAAACAAGTGACATGGCAAGAAATTAAAGAAGAAAGAGAGTAGAAGCCTTTCATCCTGTCGACAGAAAGGAGGCTCTGTTTCCAAGTAAATGAAAGTGAAACGAAAGCCCACTGAGAGGCTCCAACGATGAAATCCTGATCCTGTGTGCGCCATTCCTCGTTTCCCAAGTCCGCGCGCTTCGCGACCTCCTCTCCCGCGCCCGCGCTGCTCTGCCGTCTCCTGCGCGCGAGTTCCGCCGCCGCGCTGCCGCCTCCCGCGTGCGGGGTCAGCTCCGCGCCCGCGAGGGCCGCCGCGCCGCCATCTCCCGCGCCCGAGCTCCACCAACGCGCCGCTGCCACCCGCGCCCGAGCTCCGCCACTGCGCCGCTGCCTCCCGCGCGCGAGCTCCGCCACCGCGCCGCCCGCCTCATCCGTCCGTGATGCTGTCTCCTACAGCACCATCCTTGCCGTGCTCTGCCGCTGCGAGGACCTCCCCGTGGCCCTTGACCTCCTCTGCGCTAGCGAGACCTCTCCGCAGCCACCCGCTTGGACAGCGTCGCCGCGACGCGCTCTAGGGCGGCCACGGCAAGCCACCGCGCCTCCTGCACCGAGTCGCCGCCATCCGCCGCCTGCTCGCTTTCCCCGCGACATGCACGGAGCCGTCGACAGCCGCGCCATCCCTTCGCTGCGCGGCTGCCTCCATGTCGAGTGCGCGCACGCACATGGCGCCGAGCACTCTGTTCAGGTGCAGAATGTTTGGTATGTTGGCAAATTGTACAACTTCACGATGCTTTGTTCCAAATTAAACTATGTTTAGTTGAAACGCTTTGTTCCCAATCTCTGTTGCCTGTGATTCAGTCGACAAAGAGTGAAGCTAGCGTACAGCTGTTTTGATTGATGCGTGGGCACTGCAAATCCGAACGGTGGTAGGACGAAGGCAAGGTGTTTGAAGAAATGTCCCGTCAAGTTTCATGTGGCTACAAATTTTACATGGCTTATTTGATCACAAATACATGCAGCAAATAAATGTTCTTCCAAACCTATGAAACTGTGTGATGAAACAAGGCACTGAAAGATGCAATTTCATTTCACAAAATAAAAGCATGAAGCTGACGTGGCACTCTAGGAAATTGTGAGATGAAAGTCTCCATTGAGACTGGCCTAATTGTGTTTCGGTGATGCCTTGAATTGCTTTTTTTTCCTAAGTTATTTCTGATTGTTAACACTTAACAGTTAACATTGAGACAAGCTTGTTAATGCTATAATATCTTATTGGATTTTGCTCAACAGGTGCCGTAGTATCAGAGAGGCTGTTGCTTTCGATAATCTAAGCTTGTGTAATGCTATAATATCTTATTGGGTTTTGCTCAACAGGTGCCAGTAGTATCAGATAGGCTGTTGCTTTCGATAATCTCAGTGGACACTGGCAAAACAATTGCCAAGTCCAGCAAAGCTGCCGCTCGAAATGGAATCTGTCAATGGCCCGACTCCATCCTGGAGTCAATATGGTTTTCTCAAGATGAAGCGTCAAAAGAATTTCAGGACTGTCAGTGCAAGATTGTTGTTTCCATGGTATATCTCTTGCTACTACACATGTTTTTCTCTATCGGTTGTCTGTGATTTTCGTTAATAATTTATAATGTGTATCTCCTGCAAACGACAGGGATCAACAAAAACCGGTATTCTCGGTGAAATTTTCCTGAATCTGACTAATTATCTGAGCTCACTAGACTTGACAGCAATATCATTGCCATTGAAGAAATGTAATTCTGGAACAGTTTTACAGGTAAGTTTTACTTGTTTTTCCTGAAGAATTTATGAAATTTCATTAGATGCATATGATCTAGTATCGACATTCTTCTAGTCTGTATACTTATGCTTCAACGTTAAACATGGAGTTCCTGAATTGTTTAGGATATGAGATTTTCGTGCGCCTGCGAAGTCTGTAGATTTTTTTTTTCTGTTCAGTGTGAACAAAAATAGTATATATGTTCGATTATGAGATATTCATATGGCACCCGAGCGTCTATATCAAAATTTTCTGAGAGGTCACAACTTAGACTCTCCCCGACATATCCACTTTTGATGTTCTCAGTTTTTTCTGATGTGCAGCTAAAGATTCAATGTCTTGGCACAAAGTCTAATTCAAGGTAATTGGTAATTCCTGTTGTTGCTTTGGTTGTATCTCAGGTCTAAGGAGATCACCTATTTAGTAGCCTTAACTGTTATAACCTTTTTATTTTGATGCTCATACAGTATGCATTTCTTTTGTCTTGCCTTTTTACAGTGCTATGAAACAAAGTTCAACCAATGATGAAATGGGCACCAAATCAGACAGTTCTGATAGCATGTACGGCAAGAGTGCTCGATCTTCTTCAGGAAACCATTTAGGTGGAGTTCATCGGGATGAAGCCAGAAACAGGGTATGATACCATTTTTCAAAATTCACTTGTGACCACATTTCATTTGTTAGTACTATGTCAATGGACACTTAAGGATGCGGTCCATGGTTCGTTCTTTCTTATTTGATGTTTTTGACTTTTCAGCCTCCAAGATGTGACTTTGACCACTACTTTCAATAGCTTTATAAAAAGAAAAACTGCAAAAAATAAGCATTTCATACAAATATAGTCAATTTTCGTGACTTTCAATATTAGTGAACAAAGTTTGCAATGGCTGAAGACACGAATGCTAGGACATAAAAGAATTGGGGGTGGGGTTGGGGTGTGTACAAATAATTCTTATTGAACACTTTCTCTGAAGAGAGCAATGCTTTGTCTGGAATATGTGGCACTTCTGTTACATTAGCTGAAAAAAAGAGCTTGTATTGTTGTACGTATTCTGTTGTGTTTACCTTTATCTGTCATTTAACTTGAATAAAGAAAAATCCTCCATGAGTCGCTGATGGCCAAGGATCAAAGGCGTAGCCCACCTATAAATTCACGTCTATTGTATAATTTTTTCTCAATATTCGACATATAATTTAAATCCTGTTGATCGCACAGCATTGTCGGCTATGTTGTCCTGGATTGCTTTCAATGCTCGCTGCAATTTAAGGTGAAACTTGGATGTATACAGATGTCATAGTATGAGATATTGGGACTATTGTGTTTCTACCCCTGGTTTGACTCTCAATTGTGATTTTACCCCTGTTTTTTCAACTTTATGATTTTACCCCTGGTTTTTCAAATTGAAGCGTGAGTTTGCCCCTACTAGGGGTAAAATCGCAATAAAAATATTTCTGCTTAATGGAAATTGTGCAGTCATATTGCGTATACTCAAGAGAGAGAGAGAAAATAGAGCAAAGGTTAAAAATATTGCGATTTTACCCCTGCTAGCAGTAAGTTTTGTCTTCATTTTGAAATTTCAGGGGTAAAATCACAATTGGAACACAAAGCAGGGGTAAAAACGCAATAGCCCCTATGATATTAGTAAACTCAGCATATTTGGAATTGTCGATTGCTGTGTTCACATACCGACAATATTAGTTTTCAAACCAATGGTGCAACACTGTCAACCTTTGCTCTATTTTCTCTCTCTTGAGTGTACGCAATATGACTGCACAATTTCCATTAAGCAGAAATATTTTTGGTACAAGTGACCCTAAAAATGATACTGATATGGGGAGGTCGCCATACAAACTACCCAGTAGGCTCCCAATAGTCCAAACCCTGGCTGCAAGGATTTTCCATATTGTTTATATTATATATGTGAAATTATCTTGTGTGGAAAGTCATCCCAATGAATGTATATGAATAGATGTTTCTGAAATATAATTATCAACAAACAAAGGAAATAACATCCTTTTCACACGTTTATGACCAACTATTAAGAGTACTACGTGTAAATAGAAAGTTATAGACTGCATAAATATTTCAGGATGCAAGATTCTCTGCATCAGGGCCTCATCAAAGTCTTATATCTGAAGACAGTACCAGAGATAGACTAAATATGTCTGCTAGGGACGACTCTGAAGGGGGATTGTACATGGAAAGGCAAGGTTCTGCTACTATGTACAATTTTAGTGCAAGTCATGGTTACTGGTTTCTAGATCTAATGATTCATGTTTCAGTTCTATGATCCCAGATGCAGACATGCTGCAGGAGAGTAATGCTCAATCGTCCATAAGTGAACTCGCTCATCTATCGGCAGGGGCATCTGGTTCATCCAAAGATCTGCTTGATGCTGCTGAAGAAACAATTGAGGAACTCCTTAATGAGGCACAAATGTGGGAGAGGCATTCTCTAAAGTTGAAAAATGATCTAGAGACACTGCAGAAGGAATGTGATGAAAAATCCAAGGCACAGTCTGAGCTACTGCTGGAACTTTCTGCTTCACAGGACGAACGGGAATCATTAAGACAAGAAATTGAAGAACTGAAGTTGTCTATGGAAGTGGCAACTGCACAACAAACTGCTGCCGGAATTTTGAAGTCTGGAAATGTGATAGACGCCCAGAATGAACTAAAAGATGAGGTGCAATTTCTGCGAGAATCAAATGAAAACTTAACAACACAACTGAAGAAGACGCAGGATGCAAATATAGAGCTTGTATCTATTCTTCAAGAATTGGAAGAAACCATAGAAGCACAGAAAGTCGAAATATCCAATCAAGTATCTAAAGATGCTTTTTTGGATCAAATAAATGCAGAGTGGGAAAGAAATATGTCGCTAAAAGAAGATGAAATCATAGCATTGAGTGAGAAATTGGATCGTGCACTCAATATACAAAATGCAGGTGGTGCTGCTTCTGATGCTATATATTTCGAACTAGAAAAAGAAAATGACTTTTTGAAGGTCAAAATACAAGAGCTTGAACAGGATTGTTCCGAATTAACTGAGGAAAATCTGGATCTTATATACAAACTGAAAGAAGTAAGTGGGGTGGACGGACAGGACACCTGCGTTCCTGATAGCCTGGAAATCTCCGATGTGGATGATCTTTCTGGGACATCAGCATCTCGAGTGAAACTCCTTGAAAAAAAATGCGCTGACCTTGATCTGAAGATTCTGATTTTTAGGTCAGAGTCCAGAGAACTGGAAGAGAAGTTCCGAAAAAGCCAAGCAGAGCTAAAAGAGAGAGATCTTGAGTTATCTGAGCTAAGAGAGAAATTTTGCAGTTTTCATACCATGGAGCTGGAAGGACGTGAAGTTGGTACTGGAAAAGATTGCGAGTTGAAAAGTGAAGAACTTGGAGATACTGAATCTGAGTTGAATTTGCTAAAGTGTAGAGTTCAGCTCAAAGAAAAAGAGATTGAAGATTTGCAGCATTCTAGACTAGAAATGGAAACCTTCATAGATTCCCATGTTTCTACCAATAAGGTTCTTGAGCAGAAGATAAGTGAACTTGAAAGCTGCAAAGTGGATCTAGAGTTGCATATATCAAAGCTGGAAAATATGAACACAGAACTATCAGACTCCATTTCTGGATTGGAGGCTCAGTTGACCAATCTGAACAGCGAAAAGGAGTCACATTTACAACAAATAGAAGATTCTAGAGCGCTCATCACAGGTCTCAAGAATAAAATAGAATCGCAGCAAGCAGAGATGGAACTTCAAAAACTGGAATTGAAGAAAAAGCAGCTGGAGTTTCAGAAAAGATTGTCAGAAGTACAGGACGACACAGAGGCTCTAAGGCGGTTGAATGCTCAACTACAGGCTACAGTTGATAGTCTTGTTGAAGAGTGCCATTCTCTTCAAACATTGACGACTGATCTTAAGAAGCAGAAGTTGGAATTGCATAGCTGTGCTACACAACTAGAGCAGGAACTGGAACACTCAAAAAGAAAGATCACAAGTTTTTGCAAAACTGTGGAGTTCCTAGAGGCAAAACTTTCTTCATTCCAGAAAGATATATCTTCTAAAGAGCAATCTTTTCTCTTGGAACTGGACAATATATTCCAGGATCACAAGGAAAATGAAGAAAGGATAAATCATGCACATTTCCTTTTAAACAAGATTGAGAAAGAAAAGATTGCCGAGGTAGAGAACCTTGAGAGGGAGGTCATGAGCCTTACTGCACAGGTGTCTTCAACACATGAGGGGGAAGAAAGTATCGCATTGGATACTATTCGTGAGGCCTCCACTCTGCGAGCAGATAAGGCAAAACTTGAGGCTAGTCTTCACGGTGTCAATGAACAGTTGAGACATTACGAATCTCAGTTGGAAGATATCCGTAAGGAGTCTAAAAGCAAGATTAAATCACTGGCTGATTCGCTTAATGTGTCAAAACAGAATGAAGAAATTCTGAAAACAGATGTTGAGGACATGAGAAGATTGGTGGAAGCTGCTAAATCCAATGAAGAAAATGTAAGAAAAACTTCATGTGAACTAGAATTGAAATTTAAATCCAGCGAGTATGAGAAACAGCAGATAATAGACGAGAACTCTGGACTTAAGTTTCAAGTCCAGAAAATAGCAGGCCTCCAAGTCGAACTCTTGAAACTGCAAAATTCCCTAGATGAGGCTAAGTTTGAAAAGGGAAAATTAGAAGAGCAACTTAAATTGGTATCTGAAGAATGTGAGGAATTAAAGATTCAAAAGGGCATGTTGTCAGACAAAGTCTCGAACAGGAAGGATAGTTTGAATGACATTGATGAAGAAAGACGAAGTAAAACAACCATGCAACCAAAGAATGACAACAGCGTAGAAAAGGTAAGCAACTTAGAATTCTTGTTCTACAGTAAGAAGTCTCCAATGTTTTCAGACTATGTTCAATATGAAATTCCTGATTTCATGCATGGTGAAACATATGGGCTTGTTTTCATGATAAAATAGATTTGAATGTGAAAAGTGAAAACCAACTTGACTACTTTCTCTCTACTTTTTCGTTACTTTTTTTAGGGGAACAATGATCTAGCTACTGACAACGGAGGTTGTTCTCCAGTTAATGAAGAACAAGACATGCAAACGAAGATTCAATTACTGGAAAGTAGACTTGCCCAGGCTCTGGAGGAAAATAGCATGTATAAGTCACAGCTGAAGAGGTGACGCTGTTTATCACATCCCTTGTCCCTCTCCACTTTTATACCAGCAAATTACTCTCCCTGTGAGATTTACTTTTCTACGTATATATATGACAGTCTTGATGAATCTCCTACGTTCTGATAGTTAAACCCTATATGGGTCACCCTGTTAAACATTATTCTCCTTAAAAAGTTTGTTATCATACCAATTATTCACCAAAAAGTAAAGACTATCCTGGAGTAGATAGATAGTTTTCCTTCTTGAGTCGTTATAGACACTGTCAGCAACCTATATATAGTTTTTTTGCCCGAACAAAATATTAGTATTGTCGAAAATGATTAACCATCTGCTGAAAGAAACATCTCAGTTGGTTTAGGTTGCGAATCTATGCCTAAAACACCCAAGTTCGAGTCCCCTTCAATACAAATTTGAGTGCCTATTTGTTCTTATTTACAACGCCTCCTAGTTCCATCGTGCTTGGTTGAGTTTTTGAAAAACTACAGTATTGTCTAATAAATCCTTATGCCTTTCTAGAACACGCATGAGACTCATGTGTCTTCAAATCAAGGATGAAGTTGGTCATGTAGTTTGTTTCCATGTACAGTGTCTTGCTGAGAGCGTTTTCTAAAATTCTGCCACTTCATGAGAAAAGTCACAAGAAATAAATTGCTCTTGGCTCTATCAAAATTGAATAAGTAATTATATCAACCTATATTCGAAAAATGTGAAGGGGAGCCCTGGCGCAGCGTTAAAGCTGTTGCCTTGTGATCGTGAGATCATGGGTTCAAGTCCTCGAAACAGCCTTTTGCAGAAATGCAAGGAAAGGTTGCGTATAAAAGACCCAAAGTGGTCGGTCCGTTCACCGTACCCTGCGCAAGTAGGAGCTAAGTGTACCAGGCTACCCTTTTTTATATTCAAAACATGTGCCCAATTAGAATGCAAATTCTTCTATTTTAAAAACTCTCGGGACAATACATGGCTATATTATGATTCACTGGCCATCTGACATAATGTCCTGTTAAATCTGTATTGTTGTCTCTGAATAACATAACATAACTCTTATATCATCGTATGATAAATGATTTGTTTATGAACAAAACATGCAAAAAATATTTTCGAGACCTGACTGCAGCCTGCCTTCCAGAAGATCATTTTTTTTGTTCAACCCTGTGCAGTCCAATGCCAGAGGAGCAACCTGGCAGCACGGACAGCAAGGAGAATAATGATGATAAGATAGCACAACTGGAGTCAGAGCTAAAAGATATGCAGGACCGGTTACTCAACGTGAGCATGCAGTATGCGGAAGTAGAGGCTCAGCGGGAGGAATTAGTGATGGAGCTCAAAAATCTTAATACAAAGAAAGGACGGTGGTTCTAGCAATTAGTGACGGGGCTAAAAGGCTGGGTACCATAGTCATGAGGCCCACATGCCACAAACAGGTACTTTCTCCATATCTCTGGGTCTTAGAATAACAATAATACTTTGTTACTAGTGCTTTTTTTAATTATTGGGGTGGAAAAGAGGCCACTTTCTTGTAAATAGTTTGTGTTTTACGAAGAAATTTTAATTAATTTGTTGACTCCAAGGGAGATAATGATCAGATCAAGAAATTTTGGTAGAAATTAGAAGAACCTCATTTCAGGTCTACCAGTTGAACCAAATCATATAAAGTTTTATGTCATAAAACCATCTTTATGCTCTGGAAGCCAATGCAAATTCTTCACCCTTTTTCTCCAATAATTTGCAAAAGAGCTTTTATTTTCACTGAATTTGAAGAAGTTTGGGCATACAAAACAGCAAGTTCAAACAAACCTTGCAGCTTGCTCAATAAGTGTCTCTATGTAACTATATGTTTATGATTGTCAGGAAACGCCATATCCAAAATGTGGGAGGTTTCCAGATCTTTGAGAGTAGCATCATCATGAAAACCAAGCAATTGTGGACTGGATAATGTGAGCGAAATGCTGAACTGGATGATGTGCACCGAAAGATTCATGGCTGTCAGGTCTCAGAGACAAATTGAACAGTGAAAGTGCCCAGCAACCTTGAGGCCCCGGCTAACCGTGGAAAAAAAAAAGAAAAGAAACTCATATTTGCCAGATACTAGCATGTAATTCTACATGATATAGTGACAAAAGAACATAAGGATGAACCTGTAATTTTGCACAACTCAAATTTAGCTGTTGATAAATGTAGCTCCTTCTGTTTACTGTCCTAAACAAGAAGGGTAGATAGATGGTCTGTAGTTCGTACCTCTAAAGAACAGTTTTTGTAGGAAACTGCTCTTTCACGTATATATATTGTCTGCCGTCATGTTCCTGCATTTTTTTCAGACATAGTGGCTTCTTGCACGAGATATGCACGTGTTTGCAAGTAGTACTGAAAAACAGCATGATCTGAGCTCTTGTTTGATGAGCACAGGAATTTCATAAAACTGAACTGTCGACACCTCTTATCCTGGTTGTGTACAAGATTTTCAACAGAAAAAAGGCGATAATATATGCTACTAGACATATCACTGTCTATCACCTCTCATCCTGCAAGTGACAAATTGTCACATCCTACAACTGGCTTTGTTATCAAATGGAAAATGCAATGCAGGCTACTTCCCTGCATATCCAGGTACGGGGCGTCGGGGCCTTATTCTAATCGAGGGGCAGGTGTGGACGAGGCAATGATTCCCCAGCTCTCCTTTGCCACCAAGGAGGAGACTTCTTTCTCAATTTCGGGCCTGCTGTCTAACTGAAGAATATTACGATTATGTGTGCAGACAAATTTGTATAATTTGGTTCACTTGGGAATAAAGCTTAGCTGGACTTATGATTTCTCCAACTAAAGTGGTTGTCGGTTATATTCCCCGATATGATACAACTACTACAAGGCCAGCAAATACAAAAAGGATACAGAGCCGCACCTTATTTGGTCGGTTATATTCCCCAATACAAAGTCAGATTTTTGGATGATTTTGGAAAACAAGGATGCCGAAACTAATAAGAGACAACCATTTCTTAACTAAAAAATAAGTTCAAAAGAACACATTGATTTCATTCCAGAACTTTAATTATACACAATTCATGACAAATTTGCTGTTAGAAAGTGGGGAAAAAAGTTACTTGAGCTATCCCTCTACTCTCACACCAAAACTACATAATTTACCGTGTTAGCTGCACCTGCGCCAGGAAACCCGTTCATCATGGCGTCATCAACCTCCATCTCCGCTGGCGTTCGCTGGGGCGTGCCGCGCCGCCTCCTCTCTCTGTTCTTCTCTGATCGCTTCGATCATGGCAACCACACGCTCCAGGACGGCCTCCTGGTCGTCGTCCGCGACACCGTCGCCGCCGACGGCCACCGCGGCGTCCCTCGCGACGTCCCCGGCGGCGTAGAAGCAGACCACGGCGCACCGGCACACGGGGCAGGAGTTGTGGTCGTCGAGCCACCGGTCGATGCATGGGGCGTGGTACAGGTGGCCGCAGGCCGGGACGACCCTGACGCCGTCGTCGTCGCCGAAGGGCTCAAGGCATACGGGGCAGTCCTCCGGCAGGCCCTTCTTGGCGGCGCTGGCCCTGGCGCTGGCGTAGGACACCGCGGGCGGCAGCGCGGCGCCGGCGGGGCGGAGGAAGAGCGCGGCGCCCGGGACGAGCTCGCGCATGACGCGGCGGCGCGCGCCGGCGATGGCGCGCTGCCGGGCGCAGCGGCAGTAGGTGCAGAGCAGGATGAAGCAGAGCACGATGGAGACGAACACCACGGCCGTGGCCGCGCCCGAGGAGAGGTTGAACTGCGTCCGGCCGGAGCCGGACGCCGGGCCGACCGCCGGCGTGGCCCGCGGCCCGTCGCCCGGGGCCAGGCGCCTGCTCGCGCGCGCCGTGGCCATGCCACGGCCTCTCTGTGTGCACGAGGCGCGTCGCGGGGGAGCTCCTACTCTATAGGCGAGGGAGGGGCAAGGGGGCCGGGAGAAAATTTCACCGGTCTTGTGGGCGCCATATTTGTAGCCTCTGTAGACTGTAGTTTTTTTTTTTTTTTTGCCGTGGACTGTAGACTGTAGTTGAATGCAAGTTCGGCTCGTAGACTCGATTATGCTTGTGGTTGTGGGCGCCATATTTGTAGCCTCTATATTTCAGCGATGCTGGCTAGTGGCTAATTTGAGCACAGTTAGTAGTATGTTCATGGTATAATCGACACGTCATGACATCAAATTGCACGAAGGATGTTGCGTTTCTAGTCACGCATATTATCTGCATCGTTCGATACCTTATCCTTAGGCATGTTTGTTTGGGTTGGAGGTTTTGAACTTTCAGAAAAACTCGTCGGTTTAAGCTTTTCCAGCAGAAGCAACAGGGCAACGTTCAGTATGTAAGCAAAGAAGTTCACTTTGTGAGGGACCCTTTTAGCTTTCCTTGGTCACGTTCACGTAAGCCTCCAATGGCAGTAGTGTGTGCTACTCTGCCATAGTTATCAACAAAAAAGTTAAACTCTGCAATTCAGTCACGGTCCCGGTGGGGCCAGGCAACGCAATCGAGAGCGGCATGCCTTGGCCCGACATGGCCCTTTGAAGACCTACGAATGAAATTGTCAGCTTTCATATCAGTTCTCGACTGCTCTTTCACGATGGAGGCAACCATGACTTTACACGGCCGCACGTCCGCGGGCTGGGAATTTAATACGAGAAATTCACAATGGCTTCGTGTGATGCCAATTGTTGGTTGAAAGCGTTTGACAAATTGTTAGTTGTTCTTAGTTAATTTCTAGTGCTGGAGAGTGAAGTTTCCCCAGCCTAACAAATATTTTCCTTTAAAAACGTAATACTCTGAAGTTTCCAGTTCGTGAGTTAAGTTTGCAAGTTGAGCTAAAACAAAAGGCTGTTCTAAAGCTGTATATTATTAACTCGAGTGAGTGCAGCTTATCTTAGCCGTGGATTGCATATCAGTGCTATGAACCATGAGTAAAAATTACGGCCTCCTTTGAAATGTAGAAATTTCACAGGGAAAATAAGGATAAGAAGGCCTACGACTTCTTATTGACCTGACTAAATGTAGTATCATTTCATACCGAATTCAGAAACCTATAGCGACTGGTACTAATTACAATGGCCAAATCCCGATTAATAAAGAAAGAGTCACTAGCCCTTCTTTCAAGTTTCCAGCTGTGCTGACGAACAGCAATCCTATCAAACATTTAAGTAAGGTATTAAATATCAAGAAACTAAACGGAATATTTGAAAACATGGAGATAAGAAATGCAGTAGCATAGCTCACATGTTTAATAACCCTGTACACGTTGCATGTGCTCTCCATGTTTCATCTCTATTGTAGCCGTCCATTCATTTTGTTGCACTGAAATGAAATTTGCCACCAGTGAAAACTTTTATCTTGATATCTATTGGTGTTTTTTTTAAAAAAAAAGGTTTACCAAAACAGGAGGGAGAGGCCTCCTACTGAATTTTGCTTTAAAAGCGAGTATTTACAGGGTGGTATTAACAACAATGAAGAAAACACAGTAAACCATTATAATTTATGTTATACAATGATATTACAGAACATATATTAATGATACCTCAGTGCTAAATCAGGTTCACGCTGAACTTGACGCAGACTTACATTCATATACAGTCCCTGCAACAAAAAATGCATATTAAGAATCTAAGTTCAATCTAATAAAATATAATTTTGGCATGCAGCAAACCAGAAATCAAATGGTAGGCTTCTCGAAATCAGACTCTACCACAGTCATTTGGCTCCATTGTTCGTTTAATGAAAAATTTGCTAAAAAGCTCACGAATATTTGTGCCTTTCAAAACTGAATCTATTTATAAGGAAGTGGTCACAATTTTAGAATTTTTGCCATATCCGGTTGATGCTAGTATGGCCAAAACCTCCAGAATTTTGACCATTTCCTATTCATGTGCATTCTAATGTGCCCTTAAATGGTACAATAATTGTATGGTTCCGTATGCCCATATTTTAACTTCGCACATATTTCAGAAGATTGTGAATAAAAACGAGAGTATTAAGGAAAAGTTACATAGCATGTTTCCGCACATTGGTAGTATGGATAGTAGCCCCAGTAGTCATGTTAATCTTTTGATCTGGTACAAGCTGAATGTCCATCTTCTGTAACACGATTGCAAGTGCCACTATTGCCTCTAAAAGAGCGAATTGATCTCCAACACATTTCCGAGGACCTCCGCTGAACGGGATAAACCTGGGAAATAGAAGAATGGTCCAATTTAATCATGTTTGCTAGATGATATCAAAACATCAGACGACAAATATCTATAAGTGCCAAAGGTTATACTGTGACCTGAAATCCATGTTGGACTCATTTGGAACAGGTCCCTCTAAATCAAATCTCTCTGGAATAAAGTCATCAGCTCTATCCCATACCTTTGGATAAACAACAAACAATTGGTTACAACAATGTAATACAATGCGAAAGGTTTTGCTTAGGCATTGCTACCTAATGACAACATATGAACTGAACAGCAGCCACGGCACACACATAAGAATAAGAAAGCGTATATAAAATTCTAATGGAAATGACTAGAATGTAACCTTAATGCAATGCTACAAACTTTAGGCTTTTAGGGCCTATCGGCAGAAAACTAACCTGCTGATGTTAAAGAACTTTCTGGCATCATGTTATTGTTCTATTGTTTAAACTAGTAAGCGATATTTTGTAGTCTCCACAATATTCTTGGAGGGAAAAAGAACTCCAGAATTCACCATACTGAACACAGATGTGTCATATTTCACAATGCAAAATATAGTTGCTTTGCAAGCTTAGAGAATACTAAGAGCAGCTGTATGATCAAATATGCAGACAGTGAAGTACCTCAGGAGACCTGTGTATATTGTACACTGAAATCATAACATCTTGACCAGCCTTAATCTTATAATTTCCAGGAAGCACATCATCGACTACTGCACGCCTTATCAGCACCTGCAACAAGGATTTCTTGAGTGATCAAAGCGAATAATGAAGTTGCTTGTTTCAAGCATGAGGGATTTACAGGTGGGTGTGGATATAGCCGCATAGACTCGTTTATACAGCGCATCAAGTACTTCAGCTCCTTTACATCTTCATATCTGGGGAGTCTACCTTGAAGAACACGGTCTACCTCATCTTGAGCTTTCTTTAGTGCTTCCGGATCCTTCAGTAGTGTAATACTGAGCAGTCAACAAATATTAAAGAGAAACTTAAGTAATGCAATATTTGTTACTTCGGTTAATAAATGATTACTACAACCAACATAGAATACCTTACTGAGAAGATAAATAGTCCATGTCAGTACAGAGCCGGTCGTTTCATGACCAGCAACTAACATTGACAGGAGATCATCACGTAACTGTGCACTGGAGACCTGGGAAACTCAATGGACGTTAGGTAAAGCAGTAAAACAAGGCATAAGCAAAATACATATCATGACAAACAGAAAAACTAGAGTACCTGTATGAAACATTTGCATCCAAGTTGAGCACAATTAGTTAGCAACAAAAGCATATCTAGTTCTTGTAAATTGTAAATTTGTAGTTGTCAACATTCAGCTAAAATACCTACAAGATATGCTGAACTGTCGGAACATTACCCACAGGAAGAAAAGGGTAGCTAGTTTTTAGCCTTATGACTATTCGAAAATCAATAGAAAATAAGGAATAAATTATAATTTTTTAAATTCAATAGTAAATACTACCTCCGTTTCACAATACTTGTGATTCTAGCTTCGGGCACAAAAAATAAGGAGAAGTGAAAAGGATGTATCGTACAGAAAACAAGGAGAGATATAGAGATAGAGATGCATTGGGAAGTGATAATGATGCATTGAAAAGTGAGAATCACAAGTTTTATGACAAAAATTTTGAGGGCTAGAATCACAAGTATTGTCAAACGGAGGGAGTAAGGAGTAAGTTATCTTCACGATCAGATTTACACAAAGGAATGATAGGCACTTATGTCCTAACTTGTACATAAGAATAAGAGCAGCATAAATGGATCTTAAATGTGAATTCGACAACATTTATATTAATAGGCTAATGACCATAGCTAAAAAGAGAGGAGGACATCACAGATCATAGACACAAATAAATCCATTTTCTTCTCCTGTGAGCCAACGGAAATTACAAGTGATGTTAACAAAATTTATGAGCTGGACACTCAAATGCATGGTTTGGTTCCTTCAAATTTTGTGGACTAGCGCAAGGATAAGTCTACCTAAAATCTGTCATAACGAAAAGCTCGTGAAAACATCAGCAGTCGTAAGACTCATAACACTATGTCAACTATATACCTGAAATGAGACAGTAGCATCATAAAGGCAGGGAAAAGAAATGTCATATACACAAGTGCATGAAGCAAGATATATCATATATGGAATACGGAATATGTTGATCACCTCATCTCGGCTAGCAAGTAGGAAACGCAGGATGCTGGGATCTGACTCATTGACATATTCCTCGCCCTCAATCTGTTCATTTTCTGCTTCTACAATTTCCTTACACTTCATAATCAGTTCTTCAACAGTGTTCCTTATGATGTTAACAGCATTTGCTGCTTTTATCTGTCTAGGAATTATCTTACACAGCAAATCAATCTGTTACAAATAAACAAGAATCAGTCAAACATCACTCAGACATTGTTACATACCCGCATGTTAACCAAAAAAACATAAATGGGATCCAGTATTAAAAGAATGAATTGACAGAGGAAGTAACCTTCCAGTATGGCAGGAGATCTGTAGAACGCAGCTCAGCTTCTTTCAATGCAGTATAAACAGCATCAATGACAGGACTATCTGTTGTTAGGGAATCAAAGTTGTAGTTGAACAATGACAAACCAATCACATCCAAAGTCATCTGAGAAAACCTCTCCTCCATATTGACAGACTGGCCGCTCAAAGCATAAGCCTCAAGTTTATCTACTAATCTCTCAGCACATTTACAAAATACTTTTTCAACCATTACTGACAGAAATCTTTTGTGTAGAGATGGCACAACCGCTCTTCTTCTCACCTAAAATAGATGCCAACTCTAAACTAAATAGAAGGAAGAATTAACTTATTTTGTAATATGGTAACAAATACAACAGTGCAGAGGCTAAGTGAAACAAATCATTATAATGTATAATGGAGTCGGGGTTACAAATCCAAACAGTGCAGGGACCAAAGATAAATCATTATAATGTATAGCATATTATGGCCCACAAGTACAAAAGAAGTGAGATAAGTCTTTTTTTTCTCTCTTCCAAACGGAGACAAGTCGTTATAATAGCTGCTACAAGAGAGTTGATACCAGAAGTAACTATAAAACAGAAGTAGGCATTATCTCACTGCACAATATTTATGGACATTCCAAACAGCTTAGAACGCACAAGCAATTAACAAAACAGAATATAATCAAAAGTTCATTAGAATTTATAACTAAGCACTAACATCTAATCTTCCACTGACCTCAAAATCATGAATAATGCCGTTTCTGAGGGATGAAATTAAATTGCACGAAAATTCTAAAATCCACTCACACTATCAATACCAACATGCCATATGCATACATTAACAGAACATAAAAATTTGGCGATTGGTGTCGAGAGAAAGCACACTGAGCACCGTCCATTCAATTGGCTAAATTTCGATACGCCATTCCATTGGTTAAATAACACCAGAATTTACAAAGTAGAGAGAGAGAGAGCGCACCGTCCATAGCGCACCCTCAGCGGTGGCGAACCCGGACCCAAAGAGGAACTCGGAGACCTCTGCGACGAGCCCCTTCTCGTAGCGCGATCCGTAGCCGCGCAGCACGTGTTTGGCGACGGCGGGGTCGCTGACGATGACGAAGTCGCGGGGGCCAGCGGCGAGGCGGTACACGGGCCCCTCCTCGCGGAACCACTTGAAGAGCGGCAGGAAGAGCGCGCCGCCGAGGAGGTCCTGCACGTCGTCGAGCTTGGCGGACGCGATAGGGATCCCCGAGTCGTCGCCGCCCCGTCCGAGGCCGCGCGAGAGTGACGTGAGCCAGTCGGGGCTCACCCACGAGGTGGTCGTGGGCTCCTCGCCCCCGCCGCCGCCGCTCCTAGCCGGGGGCAGCCGGACGCGGAAGCTGCTCTGGCGAGGAGTTAGCCGCGGGCACCATGGCGAGGGCGACAAGGAGACGAAGGCCGTGGCGGGCATCGTGCCTGCTGCCTGTCCACCGCCGGGGTTGAGCTTGGGGATTGGGAGGCGCGATGCCAAGGGGAGCCGAGGAAGGGGATGAGGTGGGACCCGCGTGGAAGTGGGTAGGAGCAGAACCGAGAGCAAAGCGGCCAAAGCTGCACACGGAGCGCGTGAGTTTGTTGTCCGTTGAATTTTGCGGGTCCCGTGGGCCTAATACTCCTACTCGTACAATGGAGGGCCTCCAGTTCGGCGACTCGCCTCACACAATCCGACCCAGCCAGTGGTACGGCCCAGTACAAGCATACAGCCACATCCAGAGAAAGGAACTCTGAGATTCCTCATATCAGAGTACAAGAGTGGATATGAAGAGGGGAGCATTCATTTTTTTAAAAACCTAATTATTACACAGTTCATATAACTTCTGTGGAAGAAATAAACAATCAACCAAAAGTTTGCAAGTCCCAAAATATTATTAAGCACAAATCATATAGCTAAGGATGTGATTGCTTAGCTTTTTGCGGCTATAGCTGGGCGCTATAGCAACCAAGTGCAAAACGCTTAAACGATCGCAGCCGCAACCACAAAAGGCCCAAGCATTCGCACCCAAAACCTTTGGTGAAATGTTGTATAAATGTATTTTCCATATTGCGGCGTGCTAGCTTAATCTTCTTCTCTTTTATCTTCCTCATGTTTTTTCTGCGGGGCACAAAACCGACTTAATAAGAGTACTATATATGTAAAACATGCTTACCTTTTTTACTTAAACATATAGCCTAGCATATAATGCAGATCGATGCTCCTATAAGAAATTGTCTTTTAACTTTAGTTCACACACTTAATCGGAAGCCTTTTTTCGCCAAACATATGGATACATTACTTGGTGGATTCTAAACAAAAGCAATTTGTGTAGCTCTCCAAAGAGGCAAAGAGTTAGCGCAATGACAATAAATAAATTGTTGGATGGTTTCGCTATAACAACTAACAAAAACAATATTGTTTACAATCACTCCATTTTTATTTACCTGAATTATCCTTCTTAATGTTACTCTTTTTTTTTGCGATTACATAGTACAACTCAGACACACACAACGCACACACACTTACCCTTATGAACGCACATACGCAAACCCTACCCTTATGAGCATCTTCTTAATGTTACTCCTTGGTAAATGCCACGTAATTTTTTTATCTTCGTGCCTTTTTCAACTTCAACATAACAGTATTACTCATGAACATGATTAGAGACTTGTTGCCAACCTCATCTCCTCTGTCGCTCTGATGACCAGCACACTATTGTCTATCCGTTCCTTCTGCAAATGCCCAGATTTCAGATCTTGATCACCTTATGTAACTCGCCATTCCTTTTTTTTTTTTTTGCGGAATAGAGCCATATATGGCAAGGGCTACAACGTTAATGGTGCAAATTTCTACCATCAGAACGCTCATGCACCTTGGTTAAGGCATCAACGATAAGATACTTTCACACATGTTATATATGCTGCGGTTTGTAAAAATAGGCAAAGAACTAGAGAGGTGTGTAAGTATCATATTCCCTGCATCTGAACGAACTTCGATCCACACCTGTTTCTGCCGCTGTCAAACGATAAGACATATACTATAAGAGAACTGTGCGGGTGCTAAGGTGCACCCATTTTTACAATAAGTACTAGTAGTAGAATGGTTTGTAAAATAGTCCTAGGATCCGGCCCTCTGCACATTACCGCGCCTAAGCCCTATGAGTTTGAACGAAATGGATCGACTTCCACTGTTCCACACATGTTCTGCCGAGCAGCTGGTGAAGGACTGGCCAGAAGTTTGTGTTAGTATCATATTCACTGCACCTGAACGAATTTCGATCCACACATCTTCTGCCGCTGTCGACAAGCGATAAGAGAACAGTATGCAGGTGCTGAGGTGCACCCATTTTACAACAAAATGGTTTGTAAACTAGTCCTAGGATTCCTATGCACGTTAATTATCGCGCCTAAGCCACTATGCGTTTCAACGAAAGGGACTTGACGAACCCAGTGGCAAACACCGGCCGCACAAGACCGATCGAAAAAGAGGTTGGAGATGCGTCGCTTTCAGAGACGCATTGTGGTGAGGCATGGGATGATGGCGCCACCGCGCGAGACAGACGACGCAACAACGGCAACGCGGCGGCTTGTCTCCCTTTGGGCGTGGGCGTGGGCGTCGGCGCCGCGCGTGGCGCGGCGTGTGCCGCGGTCCACAGCACCACGCGCAGGCGCCGCAAGGGTCTGAACTGAACTGAGCTGAACTCGGGTTCGGCAGCGCCGCCGCGCGCAGTGGTAAACGGGCAGTAGTAAATGGAAGCTGACCTGCGCCAGCGCCAGCCGGAGCCAACCCCTACTGCCAGTGCCAGTGCCACTGCCACGCCATGGCAGCCGCGGGATTCGGGCGCTGAAACCCATGCGCATCCTATGCGGCCTCGCCATGACCCGTTCCCATCCATCTCCACGTGCGCCCTTGATTCGGAGGTTAACTGCCGACCTCTGCAAGTTTAACCGCCGCCGACGGATTTTTACTGTTTACAGATCCCAACACGATATGCTGGGTTCCTTGTGCTAGGGCTAGCTAGCTGCTCGCTCGCTCGCAGGGCCTGGGAATAGATTTACTGGTAGAGTGACGTCGCGAGGGTTTCCACGAGGTGGAAGTGAGCTCACGGACAGGAGAATCAAGGTGAGCACGAGCGGCATCGAGCCGCACGCTCGCAGCTAGCTAGGGTTTGTCAACCAGCCTCGAGCCTACAACTCAGCTCGAATTGTAAAGTTACGAGGAACGCGTGTTGGCATTTCGCGGCTAGATACTCCTCCCATCACAATTTTGGCGGTAACAGTTCGCGGGCATCGTCTAGTGTTCCTTTGGCCGTATTTTTCACCCCTGCTAAGCTTTGCCAGTATTTGCTCATTGCTTTGATTGAAGTTAGACAAGTACTACCAGGCACAAAGATTTCTCTTTACGAAACACGACTAACATTGAAAAGCTTACTCCTCCCTCCGTCCCAAAATAATTGTCGTTTTAGCTTTTGGCACGGAGATTAAGAAAAGTTGGTAAAGGTAGGTGCGCAGAAAACAAGAAGAAGAGAGATAGAGAAGAGGTGTATTAAGAAGAGAGAAATGTGCATCGGGAAGTGATAATGACAATTATTTTGGGAAAACTGGACGAGGCTAGGATGCCAAGTAAACTGGGACGGAGGGAGTACTTTGTTATGATTTTTTTGTCCTCAAGTTTGAAAATCGTATTCAGGTGCTTATGTCATGATTAGAGTGAATGTGATGATGTTAATAATGCATAAATACATTTTTCATGTGATTGCTATTTAGACAAAACTCCGTTATGTTTGAATGACTGACGAAGCTCATGCCAAACTTTCAACTTCAATGATATCCCCATGCTGAACGTTTGGGGCTACACACAAGGGCATGTATATCGTTTCAATGCTTCATGTTGTAAAACAGATTTACAATGGTATTTAGCAACTCAAGATCTTTGCGAAGGTGTTCTCCAACTACACAAACATTTTGATGCTAAGTTTGATTTTTCTTTTCACTTCTCGTTTTGAGAGAGAACGAAGTTGGCTTTCCTCTGTTGGCAAAGTTGCATGGTCACGCCCTCATTTCTTCCGGGCTTCGATCCTTTTCATGCCCTACTTGCAGTTAGACTACGCTCCAAAGCTTAGTTTTTTACAGCGTCACTATTCAAAAATCTACTGCTGCCACTAGCCCACTACCAGCAGTAACGCTCAGCAACGACGAGCAACTGTCACCATTTTTCTTTCCTTGCTCCCTAATAATACGAGTAATAAAAGGCTAAAAAGAAAACGATTCCCTGCCGGAAGCTGTCTGCGGCTCGCGTCGACGCGGCAGGGCGCTGGGCCGGGCACGTCGACGTCCGGCGCGGCCGCGGCCAGGCCACGACAGGGGAACGTGACGCGGGAGGACGGCGGCCCGAATAAACAAACGCGCACGGGCGGCGGCATCCGATGCGGGGGCGCAGCCAAGTACGTCGAGCACGCGCGCCCGTCAGTGCTGAGCCGGGGCGACAGGGGAGGCTCACTGCGCTGCGCCTATCCGGAAATTCGCGGCGGCTCATGGAATCCCAGGCGCCGAGCCGGGATTAATTTACGCGAGCAACGATGCGGTATCCTATGACCTCCTTGTCGGCTACCCCCGGCCACCGTAGTGTCACGCTTGTACTTGCGTGTAGGTCCCCATCATTGTGGTATTTGCACAAAGGTCCTTGGCTGAATAAAATGAAGGAAAAACATAACTGAGGTTAGGGATCAAATATTTGGGGTGTACTGAAATGAAATATTTAGGGGTCAAATATTTGGGATGTACACGCGCAACTCAGCTCCTCTGGTGACAAGGCGTACAATTCTCCTATCGTTCTGTATACTTGCTCTAAACAAACACATGAAGCGTAATTAGATAACTGCCGCAAATGGAAAATGGCACGGTGGAAACGAATTAGACTTGCGTTTTTTGCGAGCCTGGCCCAACGAATGCAAAGCATGAACGCGCGCAACTCAGCTTGGGTGAGCCATGCAGGACTGGCTGGATTGAGCCGGTTAACCAATCACGCCCATGGTGGACTCATAGACGAGGGCCTAGGCACCCCTATGCTTAATGCGCACTAAACATGTAGCTTACGAAATCAGTTCGAATTTGCTTGCGAGCAGTCCTTGCAGTCTCCTTTAAAGTATACACAAAATCTCCATGTAACTTATATCGATGAGTGTTGTAATGTAAATCTTCGTTCAATCCAAAGGACACAAAATATGTGAATCTTCAACTGCTTGCTTGATAAACCTTATTATTTTTGTTTATCTTTATGGCCTCCTAACTCCCGCTTTGTTCTATATGTGTTCTTGAATTGTTAAGTGTTAACCGAAGGAGACATGAAATGTAAAATTGTACGGGGACAAGTCGCCATAATTTTTCAATGTGGGAGTAAATTAGGCTTCACAGTTGTACTGCTGCTCTCTAGTTGTTTCCTTGGTTTTGGCGCCTTCAAGAAATGTGCAGATAAAAAAAATCAAATGGAGTATCATTTTAAAGAAAAAACACTTTGTAGAATTTTAGAGAAATAAGAAGTTTCTTTTTTAAAAAAAATGGCAAGACTTCAATTGATGATCACTAAATATCCTACTCGGCTTTCTTAAGTCAAAGGACTTTATTTTAACGAAAGAGAGCAATGAAGGATACCGCACAAGCAAGACTGGAGCAAGTGATCTTAAGGTTGAGCGACAGCACGCTACCTATAATTATCATGTCCGCATGTGTGCAGCTTAAGGTTGCGGAATGCTAGGTCCTACCTAGAGCAAGTGATCTTTATCTAAAAACCTAAAGCAAGTGATGCGCTAGTAGTATGTGCAAGATTTTGGGTGGGACACTATCAAGGACCTATGTGTAATAATCAAACCATTCAAACGTGCTCGGTACAAAAGGACACCCGCCGAATACAAAAGGGCCGATACAAAGGGTCCTTTCCCCCTAAAGCAGAACATATCCCCAAGCAAGCGCAGAGCAATTAGGGAACTCCGCCCCCTTCCGTCCCTCGTTTTCTCCATTTCACACTCACCACCGCCGCGCCATATACACCCACAGCGCCCTCTCTTCTCTCGAGAAAGAACCAGGTCACTGGTCTGCCATGTCTGCGTCACCGGAGTTCTACAAGCCCGCGGCTCCGGTGTTCTCGCCGTGCAGCTCGCCGCTGCTCCTGCACGGGGTAGGAGCGGGAGCCGGGGTAGTAGGCGGAGGCGCGGAAGAAGTCGCGGCGACGGTTTGGGAGGAAGACCTCCGGTGCCGGACGCCGACGAGCGGGGAGAGCCAGGTGAAGCCGCCCGCCACGTGCCCGCCGGCGCCGCGGAAGCCGCGGGCGCCCGCCGCGCCGGCGCCGTGCAGGAAGCGTCTGTTCGAGGTGGAGGTGTTCAGCCTGCGGCTGGAGGAGCTGGAGCGCCTCTTCTGGCGCCCGCACCCGGCGCAGCCCGCCGAGAAGAAGCGCCGGCGGCGGGTGGCCTGCCCGGAGCCGAAGAAGAGCAAGCAGTAGCATCAGCGTGATGCTAGCTAGGTAGTATAGCAGTATAGTAGCAGTGATAGGTGCAAGTCTGCAAGCCAAGTGATTTTGGCGTTTGCAGATGGTTCAGGTGACAGGTAGGGTTGTTAGCTAGGAGTACTGCGTTTTTACTGCTGTACTTGTACTATCTATAGCTAGTTCTACTATAGTTTCCTTCTCTATATGGCTCCGTCTCTATAGTCGTTTGATGCTTCAGTCTAGTGCTGGAGCAGTGTATGTGATAGTGTCATATGTTGTGATGTTGAAGTGTGATAGGAGTTTGAATCTGCTTCCATGCTGCATCTGCTGCTGCAATGAGAAGCTCACTTGTACCACTTGCATCTCGCGTCGGAGTTCAATATAGGAGTAAATCTTTTACTTACTCGAGCAGTCGAGAGCTCCCTGTGTCTGTGTTTTGTTCAGCGGCAAGCTGACTAGCAAAGCTGCTTTTCAGTTTTCGAACCAAATAGCTTCGGCTAGTGGTTGGGACAATATCAGCTTCGAAGTTCAATATCCGAGGTTTCAGTAGGAGAGACTCGTGCTTCCCAATACGATATCAACTTCGGCTGTCTTAATAAGCTGATACGAATGGCTATTTGGCAGAATCGTGCCTTTTTTTTTCTCTCTAAGACACAAGCTGTGCGAATGGGGGCCAGGTGCTGAGGTGCAGCCTACAAAGGCGAGGAATCTGAGGAGCCAAGCGGAGCGAGCCAAGCTGCTAATCATGCGTCAGCGAATTCACCGAAATCGCTGCAGCTTTGGCGTCCGGCAAGGCTGCAAGGAGCTGTGCGTGCAGGTGCGGCGACGTGCCGGAATAATCCGGTGACTGTAGCTGTTCGAGGAGGAGCTCAGGATCACAAGCAGTTCTGTCCCTTTGTCCAGGAAACGGTCGGACCGCAGATGACGCAGGCAGCGCTTGGGCTAGGGGAAAGGGCGAAATCTGGAAGTCCCAGACTCCCCCAGTCTCACGCCTGAAGTGGCCCCATGGACAATGGAGCCGAAGCTGGTTATGCACTCGGTGGGTTTGGGCAACGGCCATTAAGCGACGGAAGGCTTAATAAGACTTTTTAAGCCTCTCGCTGCCCCCCGCTCTTCAACCTTGCAGTAGCATAGGAGCGCGAGGAACAGAGGAACCGACAATCGGACGAAATAGGCCAGAACTCCATCCTGAGGTTTGGATGGCAACACGTACGAGCAGAATAGGGGCCGTATTAAAAGTTCTTTACAATCATAAGATACGGAGTACAGAAATTCATGACACCGTGATCGCTTAGGTTAAATGCCCCAATGCTGAAATGAATAGTACTGAAACTTATGAGTCTGTGACGCATTCGTGCAATCCGTTTAATAAAGACATCAGCTGCAGAATACGGGTGACCTGAGAATAGGGACTCCGTCCCAAAATGTAAGCATTTTTTGACTTTGGACGATCGCGTTTGACCATTCGTCTTATTCAAAAAATTTATAAAAATATTATTTATTTTGTTACAATTTGTTTTATCATTAGATATACTTTAATCATGACTTATTTGTTTTACATTTTTATAAAAAAATTTGAATAAGACAAACGGTCAAACGTGATGCTGAAAGTCAAAAAATACTTACATTTTGGGACGGAGGGAGTACAATTTATGAACGACACATTTATTGAATTACTGTTCGATGTACACGATTCCTTTGCTTCTCGCAGCTCACCCCACCTCATATGATACAGCCATACAGTGTCGTTGCTTAAATATACACCATGGGTGGGTGAGGTTTGATGGCCTGTTGGGGTTAGCATAAAAATGGCCAGAGGGTGAAAGAATTGACAAAATTGATTTTGAAATGAGGGGGGAGTAAGGAAAGGAAAGGGGGAAAAAAGAGGGAGAAAATACAGCTATATGTGCAAGGAAACGAAAAAAAACAGAAAACTCTTCCGCTATGGCCCTGCTTCGATCTTCTCCACCATCTCCAATCTCGTTTTCCTTTTCCATCCTTTCATGGCGGCCACCAGGTTAACCAACCCAACGACCTGACTTTTGCTGTATTCCTGTAGAGTTCACAAAAAAACATTCGTAAGTTCAATTGTATCTTGGCCAACACATGGCATCCGACATCAAATGAAGATTTGTTAAGTTCTTACTGGATGAGAGCGTGCCCAGTAAACATACTCCGTCTCCGGCAAATAGTAGGCCTGTTTGATTGTGACACAAGAGTTGTCAATAGTTCCCTTTGTCAAGGGCTCAATCATTTTACGATAAAAAGAAGACAAAGGATAACTGCAGTTGGACTAGGACAGTGGGCCTACAGAAGGGTGCAAGGTAATTAAAATAATAATGCCATTAAGTTACTGGTACAAATAGTCTTCTTACCTTTATAAAAGTGTCCACAATTTGCAGTTTCGGTTTAATATTTGCTGATACAATGTGCTGCAGTCCATTGATGAGAACCTGAAAGAACACCAAACAGTCACTATGGTTTCTTCCATGCCATTCACTTCATGAATGAATGCTAGATTCGTGAACAAGAAAAATCGAAACCTGTAGATCAAGTGACATCAAAGCACGCCCTTCATCAGTGCACCGTTTCACTCTAGAGAGACCTTCCACTAAAACTTCTGCGATGCTCTCTATGCCATACTCCAGCAAGAGGTGTTGCAGCTGGGAGTACACAATAAGTTAGTTCACCTTGAATTTAAGTTAAATCATCAATCAAATAATCTGAAGAAGAAAGCTAAATGTTTCTTTCCTAGACCATGAAGGAGAAGAACAAACTATAGTAATTTCAAACTACTTAATGCTGGTTCAGCAATTAACAAAGTGATATCAAAGTCAACAAAAAAGGGAAGAAGAAAGAAAAGGAACTAATCATTAACTGTCTCATACTAACCTCCTTAGAAATTCCTCCATGGTCCAGCCTTGTTTTGTAGTGTTTGAATTCACCCAGTAATAAATCAACATATCTGCAGTGATAAAGGTCACAACTCATTAATCGGTGGGGCAATTAAAAATGCACACTAGAAGTCCCAATCCTCGCTCTAATTGTGAAAGATGCAATCAAATTCATAACCCTCATATACTAAAAATCAAGCAAATTTGGTTCCTATAACCTGTATTATAGGGTACGTTTGGTTTGATGCCCTGCTACACCGTAAAAATTTATTGATGCACATATAGTAGTTTGGATTGAAGCTGATTCATTGGCTCGCCAACATGCCAGTGACCAGAGTTTATTTTGACGCCCACACGTTGGCGTGGCCAAATGCTCTGCCAAAATTTTGGCTCTCCAGTGAATTGGTGCAGCTTCCTTGGGCATCAACCAAACAATCCCATAGCCATAAATATTAGATTGTAGAGTTTGCCATATTAACACAACTTTTGACGATTCAGATTGTGTATGGGCTTAATATTTCAGTGCATGTTTCATTAGAACATGACTAAAAGGTGTGTAATCTGCACCATGTATAGCAAGGTAAATATAAAAATGTAGGAAAAATTACTATACAGACATAAAGTACAGAACCCCAAAAAAACACATTCCATGCAAAGTTATTGACTTGGGTATAAACTGCCTGCATCCTGCTAGACTGTCCACTATCCAACCCCTGAAGGATAATGACCACAACTTTCTTTCTAATCAAACAAGTAAAGACATCAAGGTTTTCCAGATTAGATCCAAACGTAGTGGATTGCCCATTAAAATTAGTCTAGAAATGAATACGAAGAGTACAAAACAATGGCTCAAAGGAAGCATAACAACAGTAGAAAAAATAGGAAAATAAGAAAAGAAAAGAAAAATAGGAAAGAAAGGCAAAAAGGATAGTCAAAACAAGAACATTCAAATCGTTCATATTATCAAGATTTGGACATAGAAGAAAGAAGCATGAAGTCCAAGGTAACAACTATGGATGTGTTCTGTGCCAAGCTTGTGTGGAGGAAACAGCAATGCATCTGTTATTCACATGCCAGTTTAGCAAAAGATGCTGGGAGGCAGTGGGCATAATATGGGACCAAAATCTATCTTTCTTCAACATGATCACAGAGGCCCACAGAAATTTTCAATCGGATTTCTTTATGGAAATTGTTATCATTGTGGCTTGGAACATATGGAAACAGCGAAATGAAAAAATCTTTGAGAACATTTCCCCAAGTTTCCAAAGCTGGAAGAAGCACTTCAAAGATGAATGCAAAGTGCAGGCTCACCGTCTGAGAGAAACTGATAGTATTTCTTTTCTTGCTTCGGTGGATTCGTTACACTAGATCTTTATTTTTTTTCCTTTTTTGTATAGAGCTATGTACAGTTGTTTCCTTTTTCACCATAAGCAATAAAAATCCACACAGTAGGGGCCTCCCCTGCTGTATTTTACATTTCCCCCCCCCCCCCCCTATTTTACATTCCCCCCCCCCCCAAAAAAAAAGATTTGGACATAAATATACCCATTGTGCTCTATGCCAAGCTCCTTCACCTCCCATTTAGCATTTGCGATCTTATCTGGATACCTGAAAACACAATAGGTGCGTGATTAGATGGAGCATTAATGACTGTTTGTTCAAAACATCAATACGAAAGCTGAGCAAGGTATTATTTTCCAAATTTATATAGGCTGCCAATTCCACAAACTTATCATTTGGCCAAAGAGGAGGAAATTGGAAGATATAATATACCCATCAATATGCAAAAGCATCCGTGCACTTGTCCTGTGAATGTGCTCAGCCAGATCTGTAACAGAATCGACCTAAGACAAACAAGGAGAAAGGCAAAATTAGGAATTATGTTGCATCTTTCAGATTTACAAACTACAAGAGAATTTATCGGAAAGAAATTGAAGCCCTCCAGAACCTCCAAAAGAAACTTACAAGTGTTCTAAAGAACTCTTCAACAACAGATATGTTATTTTTAGACAACACTGACTGTAGGTGGGCTCTAGATCTGTTCAAAACTCGAGCAACTAATGATACTGTTTCAGCAGCTGCACATCTTTCCTGCAAGAGAAAAAAAGTTGGCATACTTTTTAGCAAAACAGGGACACTGAAACTAAGGCAATCGTGAATGAAAGAAAAATAGCTTTTAAAGAAAGTGTGAATAAAGATGTTCTGCAATCAAAAAATATAGCCTTAATGCTATGTCTTCTTAAAGGCCTATTATGCAGAACATGAACTTCAGCGTTACGAAAGACACTTGTAATTCAGTTTGCTTAAGTTTGATTTTAAGAAAGGCTTACATTTACAGTGAGAAGCACTCAATGGATTTTGCAAGGAATAATAATACTATTCAAAATAATAAAAAATCACTTAAGAAAACTGCTACTATTATGTCAAAAGGCCCCACATCTCGCCCATAATTCATTAATTCCACAAAGTTTTTCCACCAAGATTTCTTTCCCTAGTCGGCATTTTCCCTCCATGGTACACACTCATCCATCAATCTGCACACGAAAGACATCTACTGCTAAAGTTATTCACCCTCTCCAGCACACTCCAGTTATAGGTCCATGAAGTATATAAATAACTTTAAGTATGTACTCACAATTCCCTCCTACATCACATTAGAAAAATCCTTTCCAACAAACTGCAAGGCCATAGCTTATAGGCATGTGTTATATTCCTACACATAATCAGTGTAAGCTAGTGATATCATATTATCCCTTCAAGTATGGTGGACTAATTACTAAATAGAACAGTTCACACCAAATATGGAGTACCATCTCATATAAACAGCAAAACATATTCTCCTGCGTTTTCGAGGGGGAAAAAAGAACAGCACAACAGATTGACAAAAAGTTGCGAAGCTACCAGAAAACTTTATTAGTTGCACACATAATTTCAACCAGTTAGCGTACTGAAGATAACAAAATAAGTCGCTCATGCTATGGGGAAAATAGTGAGGAACAGAAAAACAATATCTGTATTGGAATGCATGATACATCTTCAAATTCTAGAGTTCTAGACTTATGGAGTTAGCAGGCCTGAATTTCTATAAGGCAAGCTCCAGTCAAAGAAGAAAATCACTTGTGCTGTCTATAATAGGGTAAATATTAGATTTATGGTGAACATTGGAACTCAATTTCCGCATATAGAATAATTATAAGTCTACAAATGAGTTGGGACTGCCTGTTGTATATAAAGCATCATCATGTAACCAGCATACCTTCAAACCATAGGATGTGAACATTGAGCTGGGAGGCGCGGTAGGCATCACATCCATTTGAGCGAAACTTGAATTCATTGACAACGGCGATGCAGGTGAATATGAAACATTATGTGGTTTTATCCACTGATCAGACTCTTGTGTTATTTTTGATAAAGCTGCCTTAAGCCGAGCTGAATACAGCACAATATTAGAAATTATATTTAAGAAAGGTAGTGACATATATACAAGCAGTAACAGCCAACATGTACATGATTTTTTTCTGTATACACCAAATTCTTACATGATTGATAATCTGGTAAAGGTTTGCCACTTTGACTCTTGTCTTGGTGCCCAAATGTCTCATATATGTGGTGATAAAAGATGCCAAACAGTTGAGAGATACCCTGAAAATATTGTCAAGTATGAAAATTAGAAAATATGCCACAAACTTCTGCTTACAGTTTACTACATGGTAAATCTATTGATGCTGAATGACGTCACTACTCACTAACCTTAAAGAGCTCAACATTGACAATTTCCAGCTTTTGCATTAGTCTGGCATATTTGTCCATCATCCTGATTCCAGTCGCAGTTTAGGTTTGGCAGTCACGTATAGGAACAGTCCTGAGTAAACGTACATGACACTTACCTCAGTAAAGAAAGTGATGAGCCCGTCTGTGATGAAATGTCTCCATCCTTCCAATGTGAAGAATTGCCCTTTACAATTTTTGGTTTTGGTATCCTACTAGGCAACTGACTATCTTCATCAATGAAATCAGCGAGAAGGTCTTCATTCTCTTCATCAAAAGATGAATTATTTCCATTGCCATGACTACTGCCAGCTGATGAGTCGAAAAGCGTATTGGACCTTGGGGATTCTGCGGAGCCATTTTCTAGCTTAAAAGAAAATGGGTTTTCAATTTTAAGCCAAGAAGCAAATCCGTGATTTGGCTTTCCTGAATCGGCCGTAGTGGACTTCCCATGGTAACGATTTATTGGCAAGTTGGAATTCCTTCCGGTAGGAGATATCAGTGCAGCACCATCACCAGTCAGACCCGCTAAACTAATTATCTGTGAAGCTTCAGCGGACATTATTGTCCAAGATTCCTTTTCCAATACCATTTTAAGTGCCTGCACAAGGAATTACACAAAAATTGAGAGAGAAAAAATAGAGATGCTACAAGCAAAAGATATAAAGACTGACTCATTGCCCAGGGAATATTAAACACCTAGCAATTGCCAAGTTTTTGCAGTGAAGCCCAAATAGTCCAGAGTAAAGCCCAGGTCTGACTAGAGCGAGCCATGCATTACCAGAAAACAGGCCCTACTTTCTTCCATTTTTTTAACTCAGAACTAAATTGAAATGCCGTCTTTATTAATTTCTTACAGATTATAATGTGTTCATGGTGACAGAAGGCACATATCAATGGAAAATTCTTCTGTGTAGACATGCAATCAGGTAGCCCACATCAGAATCAGCTACGAAAACAGGCCCACTCTGAATCAGGCAATACCAATGCATTCACATGATTAAAAAAAAAAAAGAGTCCAACTAGTGTTCCTAAAGACAATACACCCCGTGCATTGACTATATGTCTGCCTAGATATGGGTATGTCTACAGTTATTAAGAACATGCTAGCAGTTCAAGAGTCCACATGTTTGAAAACTAATGCTTAACATTGAAATAAATTATTCAGCATACATATATATTTTGCCGGTGGAAGGACACCACATAGTTCAAACAGACAGTCTTCAACTTCTGGCGGAATTCACTAGCTTCAAACCCACAAAATGCTTCACCAGCCAAAATGAAAATATTGATATCTTCATAGTTCTTTAGGAATTGGTATGTGCTAGTTGAACAAACAGCTGAACTAGATAACAAAACTGATAAGCGACTTGTTGCCAGTTGCCAAAGATTTCTTCGCCCTCGTTCAAATGTATGCGCGACAAGTTTTGTAGCATCTGTCCTAAGCTGATAGAATGGCGAATCCGCTCCTGAAGTACTAGCATCAGGATTGATGACTTCGGATGATGACATTCTGTCACTTATTTCAGCTGCAGAACCCTCCTGGATGACAGATGCACTTGAATGACCCCTTCCTGAATCAACAGAAGTTCCGTTGCTACTCTGAGATGTGTTATTTTTGTCTGCTAGATCTGTGCCCTTGGACTCAATACGCTGTAGATTAAACAGACTTCATGAGTAACAATAACAAAAATCAGATGCTCAAATTAGACCATCCAAAACTTAACTCAGATCCAAATGGCATTTGATGGAATATAGGTTATATTAACGCAGATTCATTTTGTATTGAAAAAGATAACTCTTCATCCTAAATACAATGTAGAATTCAACTGACAACATATGAAAGTTGCAAACTACAAGCTCCACACGTAGAAAAGAGTTTCAAACTGTTTGCATTACATAATTGCATACGAGAGTGTTCAGTAAGTCCCAAGCTGGTTTAAATATTATTGTATTTTCTCAGCTTTCCGTGCCACTACAAAAGGTCAATGTGGCAGAAAATAACTTGCAGTTCGTCACATTGATCCACATCAATCTGAGCCTTAATTATAATTCCAACAATGCAAGTGAATCAAACCCGTAAATTTTACCTTTTCTCCGGGGGAAAAGCTCATGATAGCATAATATGAGCGCATCAATGAAAATATGGTCTCGAGGGTTCTCAACAAGCAGGGGCGAAGTTTGGCCTCAGGAATTTGAACACAAAGATCACTATATGTAAACCTGCACGAATAGTACTAATGAAGTGAGTATTCCGAGAAATTTGGATGTAGTTTGCATAGATAAGCTCTTATCATTCACAAAAGGTAGTAGCTATATCAGTATTGCAAGCCATATCCGTATACATAATTCAATTTAAGCTTAGAATGCACCCAAAAGAACCAAGGAGCTGAATACCGACCTATTCCTCTGTGTATTATTTCCCACCTCCTGTAATTACTTCAAAATTAGAAAATCAAGAATATAACATATCAAGATAATGATATTGAGTATTGACAATCATAAGAACAGTAAAACAAGAAGGACATGGAAATAAAGCAATTGAATACCTCTTCCAACATGTCTTTCAGGACACATTGTGTCTCAGAGAGCACTTCCTGCAAAAAAAAACTTTGCATCTTTTCGGCCATGCCACCAACGTCACCCATCAGTGCATATGCATCAATTACCTGCATCCATATTTAATGGTTAAAAAACAACATTGTACTGGGTTGGCAAAATAAATTAATAAACCATCAATCCAAGAAACCACACAAAATAATGATCATAAACTCACAGTTAGATAGTTTTCTTCATCGAAAATCTGACAAACACCTATTAAATGGGTGTCCAACTTTTGAATTGTCCGAGCTAACCACGCCTGCCATGTATTCAGCACAGAAATATCATCTCAACGATAGAACATTAAATCCGGTAAATTGAAATGAGAACTGCAGATAACTCGATTAAATTTGAAGGAGCAGAGTATTTTTTTGTTTGAATGTGGCAGCAGATTCATGGACGACGATACGCTTAGGACAATTCACTTTCCCGAATCAAGGATATAAAGGTATAAAATATCTTAACAACAGAGCCTAGTTATTTGAGGTGAGTGAAGAAAAAGATAATAACCTCACTCCATCGTCCCATTTCTTGTATGGCTGAAAGGCCTGAATAATTCTCCAAGACTTGCAAATACTCAGGCAATAAACAGAATGCCTACAAACATCAGTAAGACAGTAAGCTATCATTAGAGATCTAAGATTTTTTGGGGAGAAAGCCTGTTCAATCACAGAGAAACACAGATACTATGGTTATTCCGGTTCAAAACAACAAACCCATATTCCAATATGTGAATTACTGGTTTGAAAATTAATACGGTATAAGATTAAAAAAGCTGGTGACATACGCTGGAGTGAAGCAGTATACCTGAAAATAATTCTCTTTCTCAACAAAAGTTTCAAGTTCCATTTGCATGTCTAGTGCAAGACGAAGCTCTGCAAGAATAGGAAGAACGTCCTGCGTTCAACAAAAACTAAATATTTTCATTTATCGAACTTAAATTCAGTGCACCTAGATGTGGTGATAGTGGAGAAAAGAACATTTAGTTCGTTAAGTTTTATTAATAATTTCCTCCTCAAACCTTGCTTCATAACAGAATGGTAGTTCTGTGGTCCATATGGAAGTGCTGGGAACAATTACCAAGCTGTTACAATAAATGTACCAAAAACATGACACAAGAGCATGCACCTACCATCAAAGCTTGTTTCTTCTTCGATTTCACATTCACAACCAGATCCCTTGACACCTCATTCTTTGAAGACGTTATATGCCTTCGTCCATTCTGAAATGATGGTTTAAGCGTAAGGTCTAGTCCCCTAGATATACAAAAGAAACACAATATAGCCAGAAAGGACAAAGTCTCATAAGGTATTACCATGCAGATTACATTTGCAACCTTTAAGTCTTGTTCTAATTCCATCACTAGCTGCATACCCTTCACTGGCCAAAACTTAATATCAGTAGCCGAAATTTCCTTAAAAGGAAGTTAACAAAAAGGTCGCATTTTGCTGCGAGGCAACATTAACAATAGATATCTTCATTGTTTCATAGCTTAAAATATGAAGAAGAAGATGGAAATTCAAAAGCATCATTTGTGAAAAAAAAAAGTAAAAGGGTGCAATTAAAAATTATACTATCATGTGCAGAGAACAGGTCACTAAAAACTGAAGCTCTTATAATCTCACTGGAGGCATACCCATTTCTTCATGGTGACCCATAACATGATGTGACAACCGTTCTGCAATCTTGTCAAGCTGCGCTAGTCTCAATGTAGACTGAAAAGAAGAAAATAACATGAGACAAACAGAGCACATTAATTTTGTTTACACGCACATGTTCATGCAGACAGGGTAGGACTTTTGATGCCAGGTTCAGTTAATGAATAACTCGAATGCTCCTAAACGACAAACAGAATCCGTTTCTTCAACAGAGGACATAGTTCTCATTTTTCGGAATACATGCTTCTAAAACTGTACCAACATGCAAACCACTCACAATTATGGTACACCCGCTTTACATGCACTTCGCAAGTTCTACGGAAACGTAAGGTCCTCACTAACCTGCTTATCAAAATAGGTGGCGTCACCTCCTTCATCTGGGATATTTTCCAGAATGTACTTTATTGGATCAAATTTCTGCGAACGATCAATGAGACACGTCAAACCAAACACGCGCCAAGACCCACAGATATAAAAATGCAGAACCTACCTCCTCATAGAACACTTCCTCAAGCTCCTCCACAGGCTCCCCCTGCGGGTTGCTCCCGTAGATGGAGACCAAATCCTCTGAATTTGATGGTAGGTTGATCCTCTCATGTGGTGGCAACCCTGCGATGGCACGCGCAGCTGCTGCCGCAGCAGCAGCTCGTTCTGGAACCTAAAATAGGGGCAATGCAAAGGTGAGCGAACTCTGCCTGAATGATCCGAAACACTGCGCGAGAGCTGAGTGACATGGGGGGCGAGAGGGCGTAGGGGACCTCGGGGCGAGGAGGAGGCGCTGAGGGGGTGGGCGGGAGGAGGCCGAGCGATCGTGCGGAGCGGACGGAGCTGAGGAGCTTCTCGCCGACGCGGGAGAGGTCCATGCCGCCGCCCTGGATCAGGAGGAGGGGCAGGAAGACGAGTGGGCTGGGCCCGGACTCGAACAGCTGCTCGCCGCTGAAGAGGGAGGATGACGAAGGGGAGGCTGAGGGGGCGGTGGGCGGCGGCGCGTCTCGTCGCATCTCAGCAGCGCCGCCGGCCGAAGGCCCCCTCGCCGCCGGGGACCATGAGAGGGAGCGCCGGCGGCGGCCCCCAGATCCGAGCGGCGTTAGGGCTCGCGCGCGTCGGTGGTGGCGCGGGTCGGCCGGATCGCGCTGGAGAAAGGGACGACTGGACAAGGTGGTTGCTGCGTGGGTCTTCTGGGATTTCGCGGGGATGTGCAATAAAGCGGAGACTCGCTGGAAGAGAAGAGCGGTGAGGCAGCACCGGGCCGAAGAACTGAAACAAAGGGATGAGTAGACCAGTCACACTCTCTTGCAGTCTTTGCTTGCCAGGGAGTTGATAACGGATGAGTGATGACTTGTCTCGTGCGGCTCTATTTTCTGAATTCCAGTCCGGTTCATAAGAGCAACCACAATGTGGTGGTAAAGTGGTAAATAAGGAGTAAAATAATTGTTATTGACTGCACAATACATTGTGCAACTAGTCTATAAGTAGTTAATAGCAAAAGCTATCAATATGTTTATGGACTAGCTATAGTGAATAAAAAATATTATATCACTCTCATCCTTTTCTTACACTATAGACTGGTTTTAGTTCAGACATTGTGAACCAGTTTATAACTATAGCCAGCTGCTATAGGACCCACTCATATGGACTGCTTTTTGCATGCAACATTGCTGTTGCCCTAAAATAGGGTTCATTGAACAGTTTGCACGCGCTTAAACGATTCCTTTTGCAGAACGTGTCCAGTTCAAATGCTCCACGTTGACACGTGGCTTCAACGACCATAGAAATAACATCCCCATTCCCAAATTTAATTGATGTTTTACAGTGTCATTTAAAGAGCTCTAAAGGAACTCATACGTGGATATTATATATAGAGAGAGGGGGCTATAAGGCTATCCGCACTCGTGTTCCTCTATATACTTCCTCTAAAAGGAATATTCTGTCCTAGTCATCGAGATTCTCTCCTCTATACCAATTTCTTCCGCACCCATCATTCCTCTATATCCTTCCTCTATACCTTATTATTCTATATTTTATTCACTCATCCCAACTACCATCTCCTCTCTCTCTTATTTATTCACTCATCCGAAGCAGAGAAACTGAGCCACGCGGAGGGCCACACAGACGGGGCGCACTGGATCTGGCCAGTGGCCACAGCAGATCCGGCCTGGAGCTCGAGCTCCACAGCCATGGCGGCTGGTGGCTCGGCCTGGGCTCGCCGGCGGCGTTTCCGACGGCCTCTTGGCCAACCGAGGGCACGGGAGGACCAGCACGAGGAGGGGATCCCGTTTGAGGTGCTCCGGCGACATGCATGAGCTAGGCTCACATTCGCCGTCAATGGTGAAGGACGGCCATTGAAGATTTGGAGCTCGATTGAAACGCTTACGGCCATGAAAGGGAGAACTAGAGGAGGCGTGAGCTCACCAGGCTGCAGCAATCATGGGGCAGGAGTTCCACGAGTAGGGGAACTTCGAAGAACGAGATCGAGGATGGGACTATGCTTGCACAGGCGCAGGGGCGAACTTGAAGAAGACGGCGCAGGCAGGAGCTCTTGCAGACGGGGTAGCTTGGAGAGGTAGGTCGAGCTCTGCACGCCCTCCTCCGGCAAATCCGTCGACGGAAGGGCAGGGGTGAGGAGCTGCGCCGCTGCTGCTGGATTTGCGATTGGGAAAATGGGGAACGAGAGACAGAGCAGAGGAGAGGAGCGGCTTGGAGTGCAGCTGCCGACGGCGTTCACAACGGCGTCCTGTGGCGGCCACACGCAGCGAAGAGAGGGCTTGGCGCGGCGACGGGGCGACGGCTTGGGCGGGCGGGGCGACGCGGGCGAAGCGGTTGGGGACTTGGGGCCGCGGCGGTGGGAGGCAAGGTGGGACCGGCGACGCCTTTAGCTGGCATCCTCTAGCTCCGCTCAGAGTAGCGAGGCGAGGCCTTCCGCTTGCTTAGCAGAAAGGATAGAGGAGACCGGTGCAGTAGATTTTCCGCTATCCGCTTCCTCAAGCAAACGATAGCGTTGCCCAGTGCGGGCAGCCTAAGAGGCTGCCCGCACTGGGCTCCTCTACCTCTTCCTTCAGGAAGCAGGTAGCGCAAAATGCCCTGCACCGGGCCTCCGTGAGCGTTCCGCTATCCAAGCAGAAGGCGCGGCTTCCGCTATTTCTAGTGAAGTAGCGGAGTCCCGCTACGGCACGTGGGGCCCGCCAACTCGCCTCCGACCACTGCTGTCCACAACTGCTTCGCGCGCGTCGGGAATGGCCGCCCTGCGTCGACCTGGGCGGAGGAGGAGGCGGAGGGGCCGACGCGGCTGGGGAACCGGACGACCTCCGGCGCGGCGTCTCCGACGGCCCAATCCGCCGCCGTCTGTGCCCGCGGCGTAGGAGCACGGCGAGGAAGGGCACTGCGTGGCGGGGCGGCTTGGAGGTCGGAAGCCGGAGCGAGGGCGGAGCGGTCGACGGGCATGACGATGCGGAGGCAGGCGACGTGCGCCTCCAGCAGGCGCTCGTACAGCGGGTGCGCTGCGACGGCCTCCTTCTCCCTCTCCCACCCGCCCACGCCGTCTCCCATGCCGACGCCGAAGCCAGGATTCGCCGCTGCCATGGACACCCGCCCACGCCGCGACGGACACCCGCCCACGTGCACCGAGGCGGACGAGGTCGCGACCTCCGGCGCACGAGGCGGAGAGGCCCTTCCCCAGCCGCCGCGCGCCGACGAGGACCGGCGGGGCGTGCGGATGAGAGGGGGAGATCGAGAGGAGAGGGGGAGCGCTGCTCGCCGTCGGAGATCGAGAAGAGAGGGGGAGACGCGGTGAAGTAGTATAGGATATTTGCAAATTGGTCCTTATATTATGTTGTAATTTTTTACGATATTTCTGTGTCTTGAATATTTATAAAAAGATCCCTATAATTTTTTATTATTTAGAATAACTATTATAAATGATAGTGATATGAAGAAATATGTTTGTTAAAATGAGATGGTAGTTGGAGATGGTTGAATAAAATATGTGATAGTTGGGATAGAGGAAGGACATAGAGGAACTATGAGTGCGGAAGAACTTGGTATAGAGGAAAGAATCTTGATGACTAGGACGGAATATTCCTTTTAGAGGAAACAAATAGAGGAACATGAGTGCGGAGAGCCTAAGACTGCCCGCACCGCGTTCCTGTAAACCAACGTTGCAGTACGTGTTTGCAGGAATTGCAGCTGCACCGGCGTGCGCCAAAGCAGACGCTAAAATAGCGGAGGCCTGCGCATCCGCTATTCCTGAAGGAGGGATAGCAGCAGCGCATCCGCGTACGCCGCGTGGTTGAGAGAGAAAACAAAATAGATAGAAAAAAGAAATAGTGAGGAGAGAGGTGATGGTAGTTGGAGATGATTGAATAAAATATAAGGTAGTTGACATAGAGTATAAGATATAAAGGACGATGAGTGCGGGAGAAATGAATATAGAGGAGAGAATATCGATGACCAGGACATAATATTTCTTTTAGAAGATAAAAATAGAGTACGACGAGTGCGAATAGCTTAATAAAAGATTAGGATGGTCAGACGTAAAATCCTGTCGCTGACATGTGACACACGGGCAAAAGGCCACATGCAACGACCTTTCTAAGCACAGGGGAGACCTCTAGAATTTCATTACCTGAGCAACAAAATTACAACTTGTTTGAGTTCAAAATTAAATGCAGAAAATAAAACTCCACATGCAACGACCTAGAAGAAACTTTTAGCTAAGAAGCGAGAGACCGAAACATGTACCCAGTCACACATCAATCATCTTTAAGAGTTGCCCGGTAGCTCTTAACTAGCTCTATCAACGAAGACGCTTTTAGCTCTTGACACTGAGATTAAATAAAGGTGATACATGAAGTGCACAAGAAAAAATATTAAAAAGATAAAGATAGAAATATATTGGAAAGAAATATACGTGCATAAGAAGATGACAATACCAATTATTTTGATAAACTAAGAAAAAAATGACGAAGAAACTCGGACAGAGAAAGTAAGGCTTGCTTGTTTGCACGCCACAATTGGCCACACCAAACGTTCGGCGATTTGCAAAGTGTCTGGTTTCGTGCGTAGGCTTCGGCCGTGATTTGTCGTTTTTCTCCAGCAACGTATCTTTTAGCTTGTGGCGAAGTGTGGCAAGTGTGACGCAGAAAAACAGCGACACACTCCGTGGCCGCCAAAGCGCAGCATGGCAAAACGAGACGAGCAAGCAAACAGGTCCGTGGTTTTATCGAGCTAACAACTTCATCCATTATATATGCAGCTGGAGTGAGCAGTTGCCCACATTCAAATTGGCGTAGAGTCTGGTATATACAATCAACAAAGTGTTTAGTGTGTTTTTAATGAAACATAATACAAACGTAAATGCTCACAAATACGACCTTGAGATGGACGCACCTATTACCAGTTAAGGAAAATGAACGACGTACCTTATGATTCACTCTACAATCTTCATTTTTTCAGCTTCCAGAAACTTGTCTACTCTGTCTAAAACTCCAATAGGGACCGTACCTTACGGTCTGTTTGATCGTATCATACGGCCTCATTTGTAGAAGCTGAAACTTGATCATCTCCTCGATCTTTACTTCCAACTTCTCGAGCTTTGGTTCCTCCACTTCTCTTCTTCCACTCCAGTATCTGAGAGACTCACTATGCATACATAGACCTCTATTCACTAGTGTGTTCTAAAAGAATCAATTCGATCCTCCTTGATAGTTTGTTTTTTTCTATAGACTCAAGGCTATATCTACACCAAGTCACGCTTGATCTAGTATGTCTTTATCTTGATCCATCTCCTCAACCGCGACTTCATCAAGCTTTCGATCCAAGTTGTTGAGGCAATCAACCATCAAGCCCAGTGGCAAAAGCCTGCAGGCCTCCTCTAGTGGGCTACAAGAAGCCCACACATGCAGAATATTGAAGCCCAAGTCGAATCCAACATATACATTCTAGAAGATGAGCTAAATGGGCCTAAACTTGGCTCTTACTCCAGTTCTGCCGACCCCAGGAGCGAGCCGACTTCGGAACCGACCTCAAGAATCAATCAGAAGCGTCCAGAGTGAAGGCGCGGCAAACCGTCTCAGTGGATGGCCGGTCGGCCTACCTTGGCGGGCGCGCCACTCCTCGCACTATAAGACTCTCCCGGTCCTAAGTTGACTGTAAATAGCCCTGGCTACCTCCAGAACAAATCGCACCTCATTGGAGAATCCAATTACTTTTCTTGTTTTAGTGTTAGTATTAGTTGGGAGTTAGAGTAGAAGTGAGAGCTTCGCTCGGGATTCCGGAGTCTTCTTTTGAAGTTTGGGTAAATCTCTTTTGTATCTTTACTATCTTTTGAATAAATATTATTATTAATATTTTTTATTTATTTAATTACGGGATTCCGGAGTCTTCTTTTGAAGTTTGGGTAAATCTCTTTTGTATCTTTACTATCTTTTGAATAAATATTATTATGAATATTTTTTCTTATTTATTTAATTACGTAATTCTTTTAGTTTATATTATTGCTTTAAGTAATTACCTCGGAAGTATTTCTATGTTGAAGCCACGTCTGTGTATGTTAGAATTAGACGGAATGTTTGCTGGTCTATGCTTACGCATGGTTGGTTTGCCCTGTTAGGTAGGGGTAGATTATTTAGGTTGATTGCTTGTATGGTTTAAAGAATTATTCTAGACGTAAGTTTGCATCCAACCCCACGAATGATGGTAGCCGCGAGTGCATGTCACAGCTGCATCGGTCTCTGTATTCATCACGTCCGGGTTGGACAGGCAAGAACGTAATAGCGGGAGGATTTTCATAGTGGTGACTTCGGTTGTCACTATGGCACTTCCGTGCCCCAATAGAATCTTTTGCTTTACTCGTTGCTCTCTCAATCTATTTACTAATTTCTCTTTTTATGGATTACTTCATGAATGCCACATATCAAACTGTCAATGGTGATTCATATGATTGATATAGACAGTATATTTATGGAATTTCCTGATATGCTTTCCTATGGAAAATATAAATACGATACCCTGAATTACTCCATGGTGAAGTGCAGCAATCGTAATCCGTGCGCTTGCAGAATAGAAATATTTTATGAAAGCATAAGAACACCAACTATGGGTTTTGCATACCAACACCAAATCCGACGTGACCATAAAAATTACCTTAAAAAATGTTAGTCACACTAATATAACCAATATATAGTCATCTAATCACTAAAATATTCATATCTTTAGGATTTTCTTGCTCCAATGGTTATGAATCTTAAGGTAGCAACATGATCCGACATTTGAGAGACAGCAACCGGCAAGAAGTGTGAAATAAAATTGAAAAAAAAAAGACTAACACACCATGTATTTGATTATGTATTACTTCGCTGATGGTTCATAGATTTTGATAATGAATATACAAACATTCTAGCATATGAATTTTATTCCTAAATACATACATCCTTGTGCACAGGAGTATTTATTAAAACAACATATTTTATATAATTTTATATTTTGGTGACGGTCTCCGTTTATGTTGTGAAAGGTCGCAACAAAGTCAGCAATATCTTGCTAAGAACTGGCATGTTCAAAAGTTCACAAAACCTTATCAATTAATATATTGACAAACATCTAAAACAACTTGTGTTTAAATATTGCCACAAGCTAAGTTAATCATTTCACCACTTTCATGTAGCAATGGTAACAATCTCTTATATATCTATATATATTCATATAGACCTTTCCAAAATATCCCTAAAAATATCAAGCTTTACATAACCTTCTATATTATTGTAAAATTTCAAATAAAGACTTCAAAAGTAACAACTAAAATAACAAGAAGATAAAGCATTAGAATCGAAGGAAATTCTAGGGGAACGGCAGTGCCATTGCCACACAACCGGATCACTCAAGATAAAAGGGGGAAAAAATTGGTCCTGATTTCCAACCCATTTCAATTCGTTACAATTCGCTCTCAACTGGAAATTTTACATGTACAATGATGGTCAGTTATAATTCTACCAAAATTGTGCTCCTGATCCAGCCGAGCCCCTTTTCATGGCAGCATAACAGGTGGGGTACATAAAGAATACGAATAAGTGATACTATGTAACACAGTTTATAACCCTTCTATACAAACACGGGAAAAGAATAAATCAGCGATTCCCCATCCTGCCAATGCCTCCAACATCACCAAGCTCCTTTGGAGAGGGAGATCAAGGAGATATAAAAAGAATGCGTATTCACAACGTGGTTTACCTCTTCTGCCATGAGAAGTACTTAGTTTTCATCTGCCGTATCAGAAAACAGGAAGACTCATGGATTGAAGCTGCAGACGATGAGGTCAAAAAAAAAAAAAATCTCGAATTGTTATTGACCCAGGGGCTTCTGCTTATATCCAGATTTCTGCCTTTCAAGTAACTTCACTTTGTTCTTGAGCTTTTTGTCCAGCTTTTTTAAGTATTTCTCCTCCCTTTCCCGGTCAGCAATACCAGGCCAGAACACTTGACCAGTTAATGGCCACAGCCATTGATCATTTCCAGGATGCATGCCATCATCAGCTTCCTCTGCTAGATCCTCATCCATGCTCTTCAGAAGGGTGAAATCGAAGAACTTTACCCACATCTCATTTCTGTCATCGAGTGGATGCTGCTCTCTGATTTTTCCAGTAGCAGGATCAAGGTATACCATCTTCCTTCCACTGTGATAAGCCCAGACATTCACAAGGACTTCCAGTATTCGACAATAGCAGTGCCTTTTCTGAGATATAAACAAGGATTCAGTTCAGATGATATCTGTATCACAGAATAACAATGGTTGAAAAAGGGGAAAAAAAGAAAGATATGGTTACCTCAGGTTTTGATGTTCCAAGCAAGCATGAAGTTGGATCAGTACTGATCTCATTCAAGCTGTGAAGCGAATCGACAAACATCCTGCAAAACGTAACCAACATCAGAGCAACAGACACACAAATTCAAGAAACAACAATCACATGTTACAGCCAAGAAGTTACCTCGAGAACATCACAAATTTCAAAAACGATGGGGTGGGCATCACCCAGCTATGAAGTGTAGACCAATAACCGCCATCATTGGGCATTGGTGGAAGAGCTGCGACACCCTCTGGAAGCCCATACATAGTCCTAAAGGCATCCTCAAAAAGAGATCTGTGGAAATAAATCAGGGTTAAAGATGATGCTCCAAGCAATCAAGGTGGAACAGAATAACAATAGAAATTTCTGACCTAGTGCCAACCATATAAGATGGATAAAAGAGATCGTTAAGGTTGGGAACTAACAAGTATACCCCTTACTAGCGCTTTTTTTGACATGGCAGTGGTTTTCTTTTCACATATCTCTTTTCGAAGATGCATTTAGGACTATTTTCTAACATAGTCAACCAATCAACATATATGTGACAGTGTTGATTGGTTCATAACTCTTCTATTCCCTAAACTCGAAAGAATATAATAACAATGACAAAATAACAAACTAAAAAGGAACATGAAGGCGTCAACCACCTGCAATGGCCAGCATTTAGGCTATCACACATCGACCAGAAGTCGGAACTTTGGTCCATATCCATTGGTGCCCAGTAGTACATAACATCCTCACTATACTCTTCAGTCATAGTTTCCTCCAAAGTTTCTTCTGCGCTTCTTGACAAGGATACCTGGTAAAAGGAGAAGATTGAAAAGGCATACACCCAAATCCTTTACAGCTAAAACCCGTCGTTGCTAAGTTGCTATTTATATAAGGATCCAGCAGACCTGATATATGGGGGAAAACATAAACATGTTCTAACAACTTAAATAACAAAAATGCCATATAGTTAGGTAATGAACCAATTAATTCCCTATATTGTTGAATGTTTGCAAGCAAATAGACTGAATTAGTATCCTCTAAAAAATGATTGAGACCTTGATTACATATGTATTAAAGCCTCAATCATCAAAACAGTGCAGAAAACATCATGACATGGTTTTGATGATGGTTTTGCCAGTTGGTTGGGTTTGGAGTTTGATCTGGCCAGGTTCTAGCTGCCATATTAGCATGAGGTCCAATCTACAGCCCTCAAACACTGCCTCGGATTTTTTTTGGGGGTCCAACCCCAAACTCCAAAACTGTCTGCGGCTCTGCGCAACACCTGCCATGCCTCTTCCTCTGCTGCAGTGCGCTACTCTCGCCTCCACCTCCAGCGGCTCCAGCACGTCAGCCTCATTGAGCTCAGCAACTTAGCTTGACTGCTGCCATTGCGTAGAGGCTCTTAATGGTTTGAGGGTTGTGTTTCATATGGTTTTGGAGTTCAGGATTGAATATCAAAACAAGGACAAGAATCGAGGGTTGCAAACCGGACTTTTTCCTATTAGCTAATCATGCACCCTTTCTGCTAGCATTGCAGGATGGGCCCAATCCTAGGACTCAAGAGAGATTGTTGAATCAAACCTGGAGGGACAGAACATTTAGGAGCTATCAAGGATGAACATCTTCAAAATGCCACATGAGATGGATGCCATCAGATAGGATCTCAACAGCGCCAAGCACGATTAGTTTCAGGATACCATGAATTGTTGCATGTGCAGCACACTGCACCACAGTATATGCATCAGAATGGAAAACTACAGAGGGCACTTTATAAGTCAGGATCCAACAATGAACTGCCAGTTTGACCGTCAAATGGGAGCAGTGAGCACCATTGTCTGAGTTAGGCATGAAAGTAGGATTCATGTGGAGACGGCACAGGGGTTATAGAGGGCAGCGCACTAAGGGAGGTGATGAAGTCACCAACAGTGATTTTGGACCTGGAGGCCACGGTTGGAACATCACTGCTATCTGTGTGGGAAGAGGGGCAGACAGTGTAGCAAGGGAAGCGGAATGACGGGAGCTGAAACAGAGTGCTGACTTGCATGTTATTACTACACGTCCACATCATCACAAAATAATAAAGATCGAAACTGAGGTGGGTGGCCGTAGGGGTTGTATGCTCTGGTTTTGACTGTTTCGGGTTGTAAGATAGTTTGGTCGTTCAGGTTGGAACTAAACGACTTGAAGAGTTCAACGCTGTATTATGAAATTTTTTTTTTTGAAAGAGTAACAATTTTGTCAACAAGGTTGCATAAAGCTGGCATAAAGTTTTCAGAGAAATTAGTACCTTCCTTCCAGCAGCCCGCCATGACTGGAAACCTATCCATGGTAACTTATGTACAGTATCAATTCTATTCGCAATAGCAAACATAGCACCGAGTTCACAAAGAAGATCACGATAGTATAGGTTGTCCAGAACTGAAAGCCTGGTAACAGCATCAACATCATCTGATCTTGGTCTCCTGCCTCCTTTTGACTTGACACAAAGGCAAAAATAGGCATAAGTGATGACTGCAATTATTGGCAAGACTAAAGGGCAGTGTAATGTAGATAATTTTCGTGAATGAACATGTGCAACCACACAAGTGCGGACAATTTAATTGCTGTAGAGACAACAATTGCAGTAAACTATAATTTGTTTTCCTCTCTTACTAAGAAAACACCTCCAAAATACTGATCATCTACCATTCAGCATATCCAGTATCATGTTGGTGGCAATTAACCTCAAACATTTCTAGGCAGAAACAAGCATATGTATAGCAACAGCGACGGGATTTTATCCAAATGATCTATTTCAGCACCAAACCTAGTGGAAAATTAATACACACTAAGGAATTGAAATTAGATACACACATAAAGTAAGGTAAATATACCAAGACTTACAAGGGTAATGCCACGATATAAAGATCCATGATGTAAAAATGGCCATGCACCCTCTCCATTATAAATCTCATATATACACACAGGTTGCCCAGTCCTTTCCAGTTCACCTTCATCACGTTCATTTCCTTCTGGCTTTAGCCTTTCTGATTTACGAGCATTTTTGTAGACCTCATCCCACGATAACAAAGGTCTTTCCACCCTTTCATCTATCTACATTGCCCAGAAACAAACAAAAAAATTAATTCCATTTGCACAAGTAAAACTTAGCCTGGAGAAGACTATAGAGCTCATGCCAAAACAAGAAAAAAGAAAGACTCACCTCCCCTATTTCTCTCATCTCAATGTCTTCAAAAATTTCGACCTCACTTAAATCACTCCAATCGGATAAGCTAGGGTAGTCATATGTGTCACTGCTACCAGAACTAAATGTTTGATTATTTTGATGGAACTCTCCCAATAGAATATCAATAACCCTTGTGTTGCTATGGCTTTCATCTTCCAAAGAACCATTTTCTAGTGCAGCTTTCATCTCGAAAGGATCCCATAACCATGTTCTGTCTTGAATTTTAGAAACAGAAGACGGTAATTTTGCATTTGAAGGATAATGCATCGCACTTTCAAGAAGCATAATGTGAGCAGTAATGCAATCATAAGCTAACATGTTCTTGGAAAGTAGCTTCCCCTCCAGAGCAACAGAATAGGCAGTATCTAAAAGCCGTTTGTCTCCTAAAATTCTTGTGAAAGCTAAAGCCACTGTGCTTGGGTCGTCAGAGCTGAAGAGGAAGCCATCAACACCATCAGTGACCTGAAACAAACAATATATTGTGAAAACAATGCTTCAAGACTTACAAAGTAACATATTATAGGCTGGATAAAGAGGCATACATATTTTGTTATACAAGTCAGATTTGGTGCAATAATTGGAATTTCGGATGACATGGACCGCAATAACAAAGGAGGAAAACTAAGTTCTTGTCTTAAAGATCCGTAGACAACAACATCCACAAACATTAACAGATCCCTAATATCATGAGTCATGGAAAAATGCTTTATGGTTCCATCAGGAAATCCCATGCGTGAAGCAAGTTCCTGTAGAAGAAAATTAGGATGGTATTAGTACGTGATTTTGTAGACATAAACTAAGAATCAATTATTTAAAAGGACACAACTGTTTCTATGCCAACATGCATCCCAGGTAGCAATATATAGTTGAAGAATGAGACAAACAAGCTTGAAGGCTGAGAGTTGTGGAGCTCTCATATTAATAAAGACAAGGCAAAATGTGCTGTGGCACACTGGAAAGACGTGGCTTTGGCCACAGCACATCGCAACTTTCGTATTTCAGTGAGGCACACTCCAAAATCGCGGTTCCTAGCTCCAGCACACACACCACCTCCCTTATCTTATCATTTCTCGCTGAGGTAGGCAAGAAAAATGACCTTTGTGCCCTTGCTTCGTTGCAGATAAGGTTGCCTGGTCAGTTTCGTTTTCAAGGCTTCTGTCCCAGCCAACCTGTTCACTTCTGCCGCCATCATTGAGGAGACAGAAAGCATGGCCGGTGGGGGCTCGTGGGCATCCTCTTCCTCTCATGGCGGACGTCCCAGATCCGGTACGCAGCAGTCCATCCTGAGGTCTTTGCCGGTGACTAATTGCCCCCACCACCCGGACCGCAAGCGGAAGCTGCTCACGGCAATGATGCCGGTGACTCGCTACCCGAGCCGGGAGGTTCTACTGCTGTATGAAGGATGCCATGGTAGCAGTGGGGCCTTGTTTTTGTTGCATATTTTGTTTTCTTGGTTATTGGCGCATTTGTTTGTTCGGATTTGTTATGGATTTAGGCTGCGTGATTCATTGGCAGCTGCCAACTGCTTGTGACTTTTTCATTTGAGATAGACAATGGATTTCTTCATGAACTCGACGTCGACCTGGTGCAAGTAGCGAAATGTTGGTGGCTATGTTTGAGACAATGAAGGGGTTCGTTGGTTGCAGTGTGAAGTTGATGAACTGAGGTCTGACATAGATGCGATGAAGGAAGGAGGTGGCGTCAGAGTAGGAAACAATGCAGTGTTAGGCAGCCCAGACGAAATGCCATCTCCTCATCAGCACTCACATACTCAACTTCCGCAAGTTCACCCCATGCATTAGGTTGTTTGTTAGCAGCAGGATCAGAAGGACCTGCTTCAGTGTTCGTTGAAGGCTTGGAAGCTTTTGAAGGACCTGCAGGCTTAGAAGGACCTGCAGCTGTGCTATCTGCATCAAGCTTAGAGGATCTGCATCTGTGTCGCATTGGCTGGCCTGTGTCACTGGTAATTCACCTCCAGTTGCAGGCTGCTGAGTAGTGGCAATTGCACTAGTTTGGGTCTCAGAACATGGCTCATCAATTACAACAACATTTAGAGGCAGCTTCCTAATCTCCCAATACATACCGAAGGCAGCAAGCAAAGTAGAATCAGAAGTGATTTCATTGTACTTGGATTCATTCTTGTCCCATTAAGTCACTGACAACCTCTGACCCGTGCCTAGTTTCATCTCATCACACAACTCGCCATACAAATCCATCCAACATACTGTATCCGTGTCTCGAATCCATCTAATACCGTGGCTAACGTGGTACTCATATTATCCTTCTCCCAGTAAGCTCCAACAGGAATTGCGATTCAGCAAGTTGTGCTACAGTTCATTCTACGCAAGAGCAACGAGAATAACAGTAAAAGGTCTAGGGTTGGATGGGGAAGAAGTAGGGGGATGGGATGCGAGTGGCGGGCTGGGAGGGGATAAGGTCTAGGGTTTTGCTTGTTCGGTTCGAACGTGGTCCGACTCGAACCCGGTCTGGGTCTGAACAGTAGCCAGGGGCACCAGCAGTCATTTCAAAAATTCTCTTGCCTACCTCAGCGGGAAATGATAAAATAGGGGAGGCAGTGTGTTGGAGCTAGGAACCGCGATTTTGGAATGTGCTTCACTGAAATTCGAAAGTTGTGGTGTGCTGTGTGCTGTGGCCAAAGCCACATGTTTCCAGTGTGCCACAGCTCCTAAAGATAAAGTTCACAAATACAAAGTATAGCATTTCTAAATGCTTAACAGATATGAAGGGAACAAAAGGGAAAATAAGAAAGCTTAGTTGAGTCTCTTCAGAATTGAAATGAATGGTGCTTTTGCCATAATAGGGTACGGGTAGAGAAGATGAAGGAAAACGGAAATATCATGATTTGTATAGAGAGTTAGAGACGGTATTCTAGCGATGTATTGATAACATTTCTCCCAAAATTCAAGATAAAATAATCATTACCTGGAAAGCGGAATTGTAGTCATCAGTGTCATTTCCGCAGAAAAAAATGAATTGCACTCTCAAATTTTTAGTTTTGGCTATATTCAAAATGCGTGGAGCTGATGCACGCATGATTGTTGCATAATCCCATGGCAATTCATCAAAGAACAAGTAACTTCCAACAACCAAAACAACAACATCATCTTCTTTGATGCCATGCTGCTTTCTTTTAGTTTCTTGAGAATGTGACGAGCCATATCTTTTCACTGCCCAGATATCAACTGGAGAACCAGAAATAACCAAAAAATTCCCAACATCAAGAGGAGCGTATAACAACTGGAATCAGATAGACGAAAAAGGTCAGACAAAACTCGAATTCATCTAACTATTTGAACGTATAGAGTTGAGGATAGTGCATACAGGCAGGAAGCTATCAGGAAACACAACATAGGCACATGCATTAAAATGAGCCCTCCAATCTTCAATGACATTCGGAACCGACTCAAGCGACTCCGCATAGCTTCTAACATGATTTCCAAGCGTATCCTCATGTATAAGCCAAATCACTGGTAGAGATTGAAAAGGTTCCTGCATAAGACTGAATAAAATATGAACATGTTGAGTTGTCAAACAACGAAATGCTGTGAGAAAGGGGAACAAATGCATCCAACCAATGGCATATTACATGAATGAATGACAATGAATAAGTAGTTATACCAAACAACAGAACCACGTCAGCTGTTCTTTCAGTTCAATTCAAATGCTTTTCGCATACTATTATTTATCAGAAACTTGTGTTTCTATGACATCCTAACGGTGGAGTATCAGACGTGGAGCAGCAGAACACTTACATCGAAACAACTTTTCTCCCCTCAAGAGAGCTTAAGAGCACACCATTGTACCTACAAAATTAGGAGCAGAGAATAGAACCATTGAGATATTTATAAAAACTGACATAAGACCCAAGTGAAGTATCCCACTATAACAACTTAGCAGACTCACTTTGACCAGTCGACAACCTTCAAACTCGTATAATTTACAACTTGTACGTGGCAAATATTTTCCCAAATATCTCGAGCTTTCCCATCCGCAAATGCTAAAACCTAATCCATGGAAAACAGTGAATGACATGGAGTATGAAAGAAGAACGGCCATTCAAGTGCACAACCCAATGCCATCCTCACCAGACTAGCACCCCGGGTAAAATGATATTGCAAGGAAACTCACCTCGACCTCATAACCCAGACTCGTAAGACTTTTTGCTAAAGTTGCAAGCATCAGAGATTGCGCATCTACGCTCATGCTACCCACAACCTGAAAAAAAATACGGAGCCAAAAGTCAACTATACATGATGACATGCAGTTCCAGCATTAAAAAATCATACACACAAAGACCTGACCATTAAACAAACAGAAAAACAAGCAAACATTGCGTGCATCTATCTAGGTAAGGATGTCTGTTCTCCATCTAATACTAAATTCAGGCTAGTACACCCGCATTTCATTTCTAAATTCGAATAGAGCTACATCAGACCAGAAACAAATACAGCGCTAGGTATTTTCGCACATTACGAACTACGGCAGTGAAATACTTCGTGGCGAGCGATTTATCGGAGGGTTTGGCAAATGAGCACTCACGAGGGCCAGCCTGACTGGCGAGTGGCCGGCCCACCACCGCCGCTCAGATCTCGCGGCGTCGAGCCGGCTCTTGCCGTCGAACGCGCGCAGCGCCACGCGCGAGGACGAGAACCGCACCACCCCGCCGCCCTCCTCCGGCCGCGGCGGGGCCTCCCCGTCCCCCTCCGCGGCGTCTCCGATGGGGAGCAGCTGCCACACCACGAGCAGGGAGGCCGTGAAGAGCGCGACGAGGAGCGCGAAGAAGAGGTGGCTGTGCCGGCACGACAGCCCCGGGCGCTTGCGCCTCCGCGCCGCGCCGGCGGCTCCCGAGGAGGCGGCGGAGGAGGAGGACGCCGGCGCGCCCGAGGTGGGGAGGTGGTGCGCGGCGTCGGCGTGCGCCCCGCGCCGCCACATTGGGACTCCCGCGGCTGCGGCCGCGGCCGGCGCCGATCGGACGGGGCGAGGGCCGAGCGGTCGGGTTTGGGCGCCGCCACTGGGGTGACGAGCTGCGCGCTGCCGCTGCTGTTACATGGGGCGCGCCCCGATGCGGGGGACGCGAGCGCGATACGGTCGCGTCACTGTGGGGTTTCGACGCGGGGTCGGGCTGGCGGCGTGGCCGAGGAGGAGGCGGGTCGAGTGAGTTGGAATCAAGCAACCGCCGCGCGCCGGTGGGGATGGGCGAATCAGCGGATTGCGTGGCGAGCGCCCGAGCTAGAATACCGGAGCTGAAGCGGGAGGCGAGTACTATGTCTATACCGTGCGCAGGAGTAGACACGGGAAATGTATACGTCGGCGTATCTGTACTCCGTACGAGAGCATGTGCGTTTCGGAGCACGGAACTCCTGTATGGCGTTCTGGAGTCACAAGACGGGGGGAGTGTGGAGTGGAGAGATGCCAAACTCGTACGCAGCAAAGCGAAGCTGTACATTTGTCGACGTTATCTTCGATTTGTGCGATCTGGACAAATTTTGCGAGTACGACCTCATTGTTTTCTAGTAGTAGAGATACAGAAAAGAAATCGTTCTGTAAATTTACTTTGAACGGATGATTGAGAGAATGAATTCATAAAAGTTTAACGCAACACATGTATTTTATTTTATTTTTTGAGATCACAACACGTGTATATTCACGACACAGACAGCGATAGTAGTAGAAAGCAGAGCACGAAAGCGCCTCTTCTTACAAGTAAGGTAGGACACTAGCAACGCAACGAGTCGATCCAACAAAAGAACCCCCAAAAAAAAGAAGAGTAAAGGCCTTCATCAAAGTTCAAGGCCGAAACCAAGACCCATCCATCATCAACGCGAAAACGACCGGCAATCGACCGGGATCATCCATCACTCACTAATCAGTAGGCAGCATCAGCGCAGAGCTCGCTGTCCTTGACGTCGCACTTGGGCACCGTGGCGTAGTATGGCCCGACGGCGTGGGTGACCTCGCCGCGGAAGACCTTGACGGGGCGGTTCGGCTTCTCGCCGACCTTGCCGCCGTTGAAGTTGGTGAGCACGGCGCAGCCGGCGTCGCCCGAGGAGGCGAGGCGGACGAGGCAGTCGTTCGCGTCGATCTTGCAGCCGTTGCTCAGCTCGGTGGGCACCTCGATGTTGAACACGCCCTTCTCGTCGGTCGCGTCCGAGGCGTGGTACACCGTCCGCCCGGCCCTCTTGTCCACGCACGTGATGCCCACCACGCTGCCTGCGTACGTACGTATACGCACGCGTATGGATGTCATGTGAGCCGAGTTGGTCGGTCGTGCCAAACAGCTGTTGTGCGTTGTAAATTAAGGGGAGGGGAGAGCAAGCACGGACATACCCGGGATCGGCTTGGCGTTGTAGGCGTAGGTGTTCCAGTTCTTGGTGCAGTCCTGGCACAGCACGGTGCCCGTCACTGTGAACTTCTTCACCTCGTAGCCCGGCCCCCGCGCCTCTGCGCGCGGCGCCGCCGCGGCCGCGACGACGACGACGGCCAGCGCGAGCGCGCGCATGCTCCCGAACGCCATTCCCTAACTGCACGCGTGCGAAGAACACACCGCTCCGATGGCTGGCTAGCTAGCGCGCGCGCGTGGAGGTCGAGAGGGCGGCCTAGCTAGTTGAGACCGGCAGGCAGATGCGGCGATGGATTTATCGGGCACGGGGGTTCGCTCGACGTGAGCCCGACTCGTTTGGTCGTCGTGCGCCGCGCGACCCTGACGTGCGCGCCATTTTCCGGTGCCCCTTGTCCGTCCGTCCGTCGTGGAGGCCACCTACCTGGCGGCGGCTACCGCCACCAGGATGAGTGTTTTGGGTTCGCTGGGCCGAAACTAAAGCAAAAGGGACAGCAGAGGCCAGGTCAACATGGGCGGGAAGCAAGCCCTTCTTTTTTTTTTTTAACCTCTCATTCCTGAATATAAGAGTAGTATCTGTTCGTGTACAAAAAGAAGACAACAACGCACTCACACGAACACGCCTACACCTATACCCAGAAAAACAAACGCGTCCCTCAAGAGATTGAAGCACGACTGTCACCACGCGGAGAGAGGTACAAGAGAAACAAAGTCCGAACAGATTACAGAAAAAAGATGGCATTAAAGAAAGAGACCCGAATGAGCCCCCCAGCTCCGACGCCGCAAGACGCACTTCCAAACAAGCCGAAGCCACCGTCGCACAACGCTGTAAGGATCGTGTGACCGAGAGGGGGGGGTGAATCGGTGCACTCTAGAATCTATTTCCAAACACTTACACCCAAGCAACTCCTAGCGAGTAGTTCTAGTAGCAAGGTAAAGCACACTAAGGAGTATCCTTAACCTATATAGCTAGTGCATATAGATAACACAATCATACCACACTAGCAACCTAGCACAAGATAGATAGATAGCGGAAGACTTAAGCTAGGCAAGGCAAGGTAACAAGATAACTAGAGACAAGGCAACCAAGATACTAGGCACACTAAGTAGAGTCCTTAGAGCTATTAGATAGGCTATAACAAGTAGGCACACGAGCAAGGCAATCAAGCAAACCTAGTGAAGCTAGTAGGTACCAAGGTAAACACACAAGCAAGATAAGAGCACAACTCAAGTACTACAAGCAATCATATGAAGTGCGATAAGTAAATGCGAGTAGTAAAGGAGAAGGGATAGAGAATGCTCATGATGTTTTCCCGTGGTCTCGGAAGGATGGCGCCTTCCCCTACTCCACGTTGGGTCACTCCCGCCGGAGTCTCGACCCCGTCCCTCCGCTCGATGGCGATCCCTCCTAGAGCACACTTCACCCTCCGAGTGAAGTCGCGGGCACGTCCCGCCGGGCTCGATCCCGGGTACTCTTCCGGAGGTAAGGCTCCGCACTTGATGCGTGCCAAAGGGCGCTCCACTAGTGATGCTTCTTTCGCACGGGAAGCTCCAAGACCGTGTACAAACTTGTGTTGACTTCCACAATCTCCTTGGACAGCTCAACACCGACGCCTAACCGGTCTAGGCCTTGCCATAGACCAAGAGTAACAGCCCTAGATGACTCTCTCAAGCCCACACTAGCCTAGAGATCAAAGGATGCACTTGCTACTCTCTCAAGCACTAGGATCACTCCAAATCCCTCTCAAGTGCTTCACACTTCTTCCTCTTGGCTTCTTGGCAGCACCTCCCCTCTTTCCTGGGTCCAAGAGCACCTCAAAGAGGTAAACAACCGACTATATATAGGCCTCCAACCTCAAACTAGCCGTTGTCCAAAAGTACCCAGTCTGCGTAGGGACCGTACAATAGACCGTATTGTCCGGTCTCCATTTGACCGTATTGTCCGGTCTCTACCAGACTGGCGTCCGGGGAGTGCTGTTCATCATCTCAGACCAGACCGTATTGTACGGTCCCTAGGACCGTATTGTCCGGTCTCCTTTCTTCATCAGCCAACAGAAACTTCTCCTTCTCTGTTGCTCTTCTCCTGTAAGACCGTATTGTACGGTCTCCATGACCGTACCATCCTCTCAATTGTCCGGTCTTCATTCTTCAACTTCCAGAAACTTCAGCTTCTCTGTCTGGATCTTCCAATAGAGACCGTACTGTCCGGTCCCTAGGACCGTACTGTCCGGTCCACTGTCCGGTCTCTATTCTTCCACTTCCAGAAACTTAAGCTCTTCTGTCTGGATTTCCTCTGTAGACCGTATTGTACGGTCTCCTTGACCGTACTGTCCGGTCCCTTCTGCCTTCGCAGCTTCGATCTTCTTCTTGATCTTCTTCTTCAAGACTTGATCTTATTAGTTCCTTCAACTCTCTTCTGCCACCCTAGCCCCTGAGAGACTCACCTTGCATCCAATGATCTCTATAACTAGTGTGTACTAAGAGAACCACCTCGAACCCTCTTGATAGTCCGGTTTTTCCTATGGACTCAAGCTAACATCTAACCAAGCAACACCCGCTTGGATCTAGCATGTCCTTAGCCTTGATCCATGTCTTCTCCGCGACTCCATCAAGTCCGTTCTTGTGTAGATGAAGGCAACCAATCATCCTTTTCATTAAGTTCATGGTGTATTGGCGTTCACCACCAACGGACGGAGCTTTCTTCATATGTGACCTATAGGATCTCACAAAGAGTGTTAGTCACATTCATGGTTCTCATCCTATCACCAAAACATTCATACCTTGGGGTTTCCCTAGCTCCAATGGTCATGAAGCTTACAATCTCCCCCTTTTTGGTGATGGATGACAACCATGATAAAAATGATCGAGAAGATAAAGAATGTAATGACAAAAGCCAAGATAAAAGCGCAACTCGATCAAGACACTAAAACAACAAGTATATGATAGAGAGGTAGTTACCTTGTTGATTAGGTCGAGGCAAGTCATAGCTCAAAAGAAGTCACAAGTTAGAGCAAAAACTCATATCACAAGTGAATGAAAGCACATGGAGCTATGACAAGCAAAAGTTTGCAAGGGGTTTACCTTCATACTTACTTTGTAGAATTCCGCTCCCCCTTGACAAGTGCACCAATCTCAAGATTGTGTGAAGATCGATCATCTTGATCACTTGATCTTCATTCGCGCACACTCCCCCTTGAGACGGCATTGCTTCTTCTTCATCACCTCAAGATTGTGCGAAGATCGATCGTCTTGATCACTTGATCTTCTCTTGTACAAACTCCCCCTTGAGGTGACATCTTCCAACTCATTGTAAGTCCGAACTCTTCTTCCCGTATTCTTCTCCGCTCGAACTCTTCTCCCCCATATTCTTGCTCGATCATTAAGCCCAACTCTTCTCCCCCTTTGGCATCTATCATCCAAAAAGAAATCTTCCAAGGGAGAAAAGGTTAGTGTAAATGTATGAGACGAGTGGGAAAATGAGTTACTTGATTTGGCGTGAAGCTCCCCCTTGATCCGTGATTCTCCATCTCCCAACAATTTCCCTACACACATTCTCAAAAGAATATTGTCTTGAAGTTCATAGGGGTTAGTTGATGATGATGGAAATGTATGAACCCTTAGACTTTGAGCCGCGCAAGTGGATTTAACCTTGGAGCTCAAAAATCTTGGTTCAATGGGCATGAAGCTCATATAGCATTGCTATAAATTCATCATAGGAGGTCATATACTCATATTGTGAATAAGCAACTCCCCCTAGATGGGTGCTCGGCGCCGAGACACTTATGCAATATGCAAGATGCAAATGCAATGATAAGTGTACAATGCATGATGCTATAAGGGTAAAACAAGAGAAAGCTAAGAGCGAAGTTACCAACAACAAGTTTGAGCCCTCCATGAGCTTGATCACAACAAGCCATTCTTCAAAGCCTCGGGAGCCAAGTGCCACCAATCCCAAGCTTAACCCATGCTCATTGCTATCTCAAGAAGGTTAGTCGTCGGTCCTACAAAACAAGAAGAACACACAAAAACAACAACACAAACAAAAACAAGCAAAGTATATATACATATATACATATGTAAGCTCAAGGATATCAAGTGAAGTCGGAGAGGTCGAGAACATTAAGTTCTCCCCGGAGCTTACAAAAGGTCTTCTTGTCAAGTGGCTTGGTGAAGATGTCCGCCAATTGTTCATGAGTTCGAACACCAATCAATTCAATATCCTTCTTGGCCACATGATCTCGAATGAAGTGATGCTTGACTTCAATGTGCTTGGCATGGCCGTGATCACCCTTGTTGAGAGCCATATTGATAGCACTTTCGCTATCACAATAGAGAGGTACTTGCCCATAAGATAATCCATAGTCCAATAGGGTTTGCTTCATGTATAGGAGTTGAGCACAACAAGCACCGGCCGCCAAATATTCCGCCTCCGCCGTAGAGATAGCCACACAATTTTGTTTCTTGGAACTCCATGAGATGAGTGATTGTCCAAGAAATTGGCATCCACCGGAGGTACTCTTTCTACTCACTTTGCATCCGGCGAAGTCCGAGTCCGCATAGCCAACAAGTCCAAAGTCCGAGCCTTTTGGATACCATAGGCCCATTGTAGGAGTACTCTTGATGTACCTAAGAATTCTTTTCACGGCACTCATATGGGACTCCTTGGGGTTAGCTTGATAACGAGCACAAAGGCACACACTAAACATGATATCCGGTCTAGATGCGGTAAGGTAAAGAAGTGAACCAATCATAGAGCGATAGAGTTTAGGATCCACCGGTATACCTTTTACATCCACATCAAGAGGGACACTTGTAGCCATAGGTGTGTCGTAGGGCTTGGAGTCTTCCATGCCGAATCTCTTAAGAAGATCCCGAGTGTACTTCTCTTGGTAGATGAACGTGCCCTCCTTCATTTGCTTGACTTGAAAACCGAGGAAGACATGAAGTTCACCTATCATGGACATCTCAAACTCTTTCTTCATAAGAGCACGGAACTCATCATTATAGATTTCGTTAGTGGAGCCATAGATGATATCATCAACATAGATTTGACAAACAAAGAGATCATCACCAATATGCTTAGTAAAGAGAGTGTTGTCGATACTACCGATCTTGTAGCCCTTGGTGATGAGATGATCTCGAAGTCGTTCATACCATGCTCTTGGTGCTTGTTTGAGTCCGTAGAGAGCCTTCTTAAGCTTGTACACATGGTCCGGATGCTCGGGGTCCTCGAAGCCGGGAGGTTGCTCTACATAAACTTCTTCATTGATTAGTCCATTGAGAAATGCACTTTTCACATCCATTTGGTGAAGTTTAAAATCAAAATGAGAAGCATAAGCAAGAAGTGTTCTTATAGCCTCAAGACGAGCGACGGGGGCAAAGGTTTCGTCAAAGTCGACGCCTTCAACTTGAGAGTAGCCCTTCGCCACAAGTCTTGCTTTGTTCCTCACGATTGCTCCCTTCTCATCTTGCTTGTTCTTGAAGACCCACTTAGCGCCAATGACATTGGATCGCTTGGGCCGCTTCACCAACTTCCAAACATCATTCTCTTGAAGTTGTTGAGCTCCTCTTGCATGGATAGCACCCACTTGTGATCTTTCAAGGCTTCCTCGATCGTCTTCGGCTCTAGGGTAGAGACAAAAGAGAAGTTCTCAACAATGTTAGCTTCATCAACATAATTAGGTTTATATTGACTTCTCCTAGTCTTTAACCCTTGAGAAGGACTCCCAATGATGAGATCACGTGAATGATCCCGAGCAATGGGTTTGTGCTTCCTTGAAGGTTCTTGTCGAGGAGGAGGAGGAGCCGGCGAAGTGTCTTGCGCGTCTCTTGCGGCTTGCTCCCTTGAGATGTGAGTGTCTTGTTGTCGAAGAGGTGAACCCGAGCCATCATCTTGAGTTGAAGTAGATTGTGCTTGTTCTTGATTGCTCGGTGAAGCTTGGCTCGTAGATGCATGAGGTGGACTTGATGGCGCTTGTTGCGGTTCGCTTGGAGTAGCTTGACTCGAAGATGCTTGTTGCGGATCACTTGAAGGTGCTTGATGTTGTTCACTTGAGGGAGAGCTTGGATTCACTTGAGATGTGCTCGTAGAAGGTCCGCTTGATGAAGTTGTTGGAGGAGGTGTCGGAGGTTCATCTTCACGAGGAATAACTTCACCAATGGGCATGTTCTCCAAAGCTTCCTCCACGGGTTCATCACCTACAATATGAGAAGAAGGAGGGTCTTCTTGAGACCCGTGAGATTCATCAAATTGCACATCATAGGTTTCTTCAACAAAGCCGGTAGAGGTGTTGTAAACCCGATAAGCCTTAGCCGAGCCCGAGTAGCCGACAAGAATGCCCACATCGGTCCTCTTCTCGAACTTGCCAAGTCTTTCCCTCTTCTTGTAGATGTAGCACTTGCAACCAAACACTCGGAAGTAGGCAACATTCGGTCTTCTCCCAACAATCACTTCATATGGGTCTTGTTTAGCAACTTGTGAGGATAGATCCGGTTGGAGGTGTAGCATGCGGTGTTGATAGCTTCCGCCCAAAACTTCTCCGGAGTGTTGTACTCATCAAGCATAGCACGAGCAAGAGTGATAAGTGTCTTGTTCTTCCTCTCAACAACACCATTTTGTTGAGGAGTGTATGTGGCCGAGAACTCATGCTTGATGCCAATCTCATCACAATAGTCTTCAATGATAGAGTTTTTAAACTCCGTTCCATTATCACTCCGAATCTTCTTGATGCGATGCCCATACTCATTTTGTACTCTTCTAGCAAACTTCTTGAATATCCCAATTGCTTGTGCCTTGTTCTCAAGAAAGAATACCCAAGTATATCTTGAGTAGTCGTCCACTACCACCAAGCAATAGAGATTCCCACCAATGCTCACATAAGTTGTAGGCCCGAAGAGATCAATGTGTAGGAGCTCAAGAGGTCTTGAAGTTGACAAGAAATTCTTGGACGGATGAGGTGAAGCCACTTGCTTTCCGGCTTGGCATGCACTACATAGCTTGTCCTTCTCAAAGGTGACATCCTTGACTCCTCTCACTAGCTTGTTCTTCATCACACGCTTGAGTTGACCCATACCAATGTGAGCAAGCCTCCGATGCCATAGCCAACCTAGAGCGGACTTAGTGAAGAGACAAGTGCTAGGGGCAACAATGTTAGTCTCAAAATCAACAACATATAGATTATTATGACGAAAGCCCTTGATAGTGAGACCCATAGCATCATTATGAAGAACCACCCCATTAGCATCAAAGTTACAAGAAAAGCCAAGATCACATATTTGAGCAACGGATAGAAGATTGAAGTTTAGGGACTCAACAAGCAATACATTAGAGATAGAGAGGTCATTTGAGATAGCCACCTTACCAAGACCTCTCACCTTGTGCTTGGAGTTGTCGCCAAATGTGACCTTGTCATGATCTTCATTTTCTTCCAAGTTGGTGAAGATGGATGAAGTACCGGTCATGTGTTGAGTGCACCCACTATCCAACACCCAATGTTTGCCACCAATCTTGTAGTTCACCTTGGAAGTAGCCATCAAGCAAAGAGGAGTGTTAGTATCATGAGAATCAATTGACATATCATTTACCTCTTGCTTGCTCTTGATGTAGGCCATAGGAACTCCATTTAGATAATCCAAGTCCAATGCATCCAAGGCGTCAATCATTGCCTTGGTGACTCCATTGTGTCTCCACTCACTCCGATCATATCCCAAGTGTAGGACATGGTTCCCAAGAGGATAGGCTTGAAATCTTCCCACTTCATCACTTCCATTGGCGTACTCAAGGATGTTGTACATTTGATGCTCATAGGATAAGGCAATCAAGATAGCTTCCTTGAGAGGCATCCGATCAATATCATCACCAATATCATTTAGGACATAGATCTTCCGATGATAAGGGAGGAGAGACAACATTATCCGTATAGCACTCTCATCACTAACCTTCTCCTTCCCTTCAAAAGAATTGACTCTTGCAAACAATATGAGGAGCCTCTTCCAACACTCAAGCCAAGTCTCTTCTCTTCTCTTGTAGAACTCATCATACATATCAAGGAGAAGGTAGTGAGCTCCACCGGCAAGACCCGGTTCATACATGTTGTAGTAGTCTTCATAGAAAGGAGGTAAGAGATCTCCATCCGGGGGATATTCCTTGATAGGCTTCGGCTCATCATCACTAGCACTTGAATAGTCATCATCACAATAGAAGACGGGAACTCTATCATCTTCTTCTTCTTCCTCATCATCACTTGGGGCCTTGAATGTGTTAGAGAGCAAAGAGCGAGCCCTTCTTCTTGTGACGATCTCAATGACTTGCTCAATTGAATATGACTCAAGCTCAAAGCTCTCAAACTCAATGTGATCACCATACTTGTCCTTCGGGAGAGCATCAAGAAACCTTCTAAGACCTTGACCCTTAGTGACTATCCAAAGCTTGTTCTCATTTATCCTCTTGATGAGAGAATCCATCCGAAGAGCAAACTCAACAAGATCTTCATTCGGCTCCATAGAGATGTGATCCAACTCATCACATAGCTTGAGATATCCATCCTCTTGATCCCGAGAAGAAGAACCTTCACCAACACGAGATGATGATTGAGCTTGGGGTAGAGGTTGAGCTTCAATGTGTTGATCTTCACTTGCATGAGAGATATCCTTGCCCTTCTTGATATCCTCCTCAAGAGAGGAGAGAATAGCAACCACCTCATCATAGGGCATGTTCACAAACTCATCCACTCGAGCAAAAGCAAGAATACCAAACCGCGAGAGTGGTAGAGATCGGATAAGCTTCTTCACAACATGCTTGTGCATAATAGATGGATAGCCTCGTGACATGAGTTTCCTAGCAAGAACATACAAGCGAGATGCGAAGTTAGTGATATCCTCATTATCATTCAAAACAAGCTCATCATACTCATCACGCACATGATAGTAGGAAATATCATTAAGCACACAATCATAAGGCTCAATCAAGGTAGAGGCGATGGAAGTGTTAGAAACGTCATCATGAGTGGACTCCATTTTCCCACACGCAATCCCGGTCACGACTCAAGGCGGTAAAGCCCTAATAATGAGCACTTGGCTCTGATACCACTTGTAAGGATCGTGTGACCGAGAGGGGGGGGGTGAATCGGTGCACTCTAGAATCTATTTCCAAACACTTACACCCAAGCAACTCCTAGCGAGTAGTTCTAGTAGCAAGGTAAAGCACACTAAGGAGTATCCTTAACCTATATAGCTAGTGCATATAGATAACACAATCATACCACACTAGCAACCTAGCACAAGATAGATAGATAGCGGAAGACTTAAGCTAGGCAAGGCAAGGTAACAAGATAACTAGAGACAAGGCAACCAAGATACTAGGCACACTAAGTAGAGTCCTTAGAGCTATTAGATAGGCTATAACAAGTAGGCACACGAGCAAGGCAATCAAGCAAACCTAGTGAAGCTAGTAGGTACCAAGGTAAACACACAAGCAAGATAAGAGCACAACTCAAGTACTACAAGCAATCATATGAAGTGCGATAAGTAAATGCGAGTAGTAAAGGAGAAGGGATAGAGAATGCTCATGATGTTTTCCCGTGGTCTCGGAAGGATGGCGCCTTCCCCTACTCCACGTTGGGTCACTCCCGCCGGAGTCTCGACCCCGTCCCTCCGCTCGATGGCGATCCCTCCTAGAGCACACTTCACCCTCCGAGTGAAGTCGCGGGCACGTCCCGCCGGGCTCGATCCCGGGTACTCTTCCGGAGGTAAGGCTCCGCACTTGATGCGTGCCAAAGGGCGCTCCACTAGTGATGCTTCTTTCGCACGGGAAGCTCCAAGACCGTGTACAAACTTGTGTTGACTTCCACAATCTCCTTGGACAGCTCAACACCGACGCCTAACCGGTCTAGGCCTTGCCATAGACCAAGAGTAACAGCCCTAGATGACTCTCTCAAGCCCACACTAGCCTAGAGATCAAAGGATGCAACTTGCTACTCTCTCAAGCACTAGGATCACTCCAAATCCCTCTCAAGTGCTTCACACTTCTTCCTCTTGGCTTCTTGGCAGCACCTCCCCTCTTTCCTGGGTCCAAGAGCACCTCAAAGAGGTAAACAACCGACTATATATAGGCCTCCAACCTCAAACTAGCCGTTGTCCAAAAGTACCCAGTCTGCGTAGGACCGTACAATAGACCGTATTGTCCGGTCTCCATTTGACCGTATTGTCCGGTCTCTACCAGACTGGCGTCCGGGGAGTGCTGTTCATCATCTCAGACCAGACCGTATTGTACGGTCCCTAGGACCGTATTGTCCGGTCTCCTTTCTTCATCAGCCAACAGAAACTTCTCCTTCTCTGTTGCTCTTCTCCTGTAAGACCGTATTGTACGGTCTCCATGACCGTACCATCCTCTCAATTGTCCGGTCTTCATTCTTCAACTTCCAGAAACTTCAGCTTCTCTGTCTGGATCTTCCATAGAGACCGTACTGTCCGGTCCCTAGGACCGTACTGTCCGGTCCACTGTCCGGTCTCTATTCTTCCACTTCCAGAAACTTAAGCTCTTCTGTCTGGATTTCCTCTGTAGACCGTATTGTACGGTCTCCTTGACCGTACTGTCCGGTCCCTTCTGCCTTCGCAGCTTCGATCTTCTTCTTGATCTTCTTCTTCAAGACTTGATCTTATTGGTTCCTTCAACTCTCTTCTGCCACCCTAGCCCCTGAGAGACTCACCTTGCATCCAATGATCTCTATAACTAGTGTGTACTAAGAGAACCACCTCGAACCCTCTTGATAGTCCGGTTTTTCCTATGGACTCAAGCTAACATCTAACCAAGCAACACCCGCTTGGATCTAGCATGTCCTTAGCCTTGATCCATGTCTTCTCCGCGACTCCATCAAGTCCGTTCTTGTGTAGATGAAGGCAACCAATCATCCTTTTCATTAAGTTCATGGTGTATTGGCGTTCACCACCAACGGACGGAGCTTTCTTCATATGTGACCTATAGGATCTCACAAAGAGTGTTAGTCACATTCATGGTTCTCATCCTATCACCAAAACATTCATACCTTGGGGTTTCCCTAGCTCCAATGGTCATGAAGCTTACAAACGCGCCGCAGACTCCGTACCGTCGCTTGACAAACGCCGCCGACAGACACAGCTCCAACGTGGCCGGCGCGCCGCAGACAGCCGAAGCTTGAACACCATCAAATCCTCAGTAACCCTGGACGACCTCCCATGAAAATAATCCACGAGCCCACCAAAGCCGCCGGGAGGACGACGCCATCAGCACGGAGGAGGCTCGGGAAGCTTATTCCAACGAAGCGCCGGCGCCCCCGCATCACCGAACGCTCAAGGACAGAAAACGTCCACGGTCGCCGTCGACGACGCCAACCGGAACAACCACCAAACAAGAGTCCGCCACACCGGACCCCAGCTCCACGAGCTCATCATCGATATCGGAGGAGGACATCGATGAGACGGGGAAAGCTCGGGAGACCTTATTCCATGGGGACGGGCATTACCACCGCCACAATGCCGCAGCGCACCGGAAACCAAAGGCTCTCCTCTCTCGCCAAAGAGAGGAAAGAAACAGCTCATGTATCTCAGCCAACACCGCGGAGAAACTCGCCGGAGAAGGTGAGATACATGACAGACATCTCACTCTTCCTCCTCTCTAGGCGCCGAGCAGCAAAAGCACCACGACCACACCAGCGGCGACTCCTACCAGGCCAACACCGACAAATCCCCACCAAAGAAGAGCACCATCACCTCGGGACCTTGCAGCTGAGGAAGGGAACGCTGAAAGCTCAGCCCAAGTTGGGCGCGCTCCTGCCGGAACAGAGGGAAGGGTGGGCCGCGCAGACAGCCCGCCCACCACCGGCACCTTGGGGACGGTCGGCGACGGCGCTTGAAGTAGTCGGAGGCCTCCAGCAGCGCCGCATCGACGAAGAGCCGCCGCCGGAGAGCCTCAGCGCGGGCGACCGCCGCATCGGCCACTGGCGACCCGCCGGCGACAGAGAAGAGAACGAGGAGCAAAAACAAGCTAAAACCTAGCAAAAGAACAACACAACCGCCAGATCCAGATCCCCTCCCCCTCCGGCGCCGGCAAGGCCGCCGGAGGGGAGGGCGAATCGACGAAGATCGGCGGCGGTTGAGAGATCGCCCGAGAAATCGCCCTTGGTTACTGTAGAGGGGGAGAAGACTCGGGAAGCTCTAGAGATCGGCTGGGAAGCAAGCCCTTCTTGGCGGGCCAGATACGTGCTTGCGGAAGAGGCCGCAGAACGGCGGCCCGGCAACCGGCAAGGCCACCGCCCCGCCCCGGTCATCACGGCTGATGATGGACGGCGTGGCGTCGGATGAGATATCTGCGAGAGGCACCAACAAGATTAGGAGTGACAGTCGACGAAATATCTATGGTACTTTTTTTCTGCGACTAATATATTTCACTATACTTGCAAGCATTATATTTTCCATCTTGAGGAAGTATATATCAAGCAATACCTTAATTAATCCCGCTGGTGACAACATGAGATCTGCACAGATATGCTAAGTACTAAAACGTGGGATTGTGTAAATGGAAAACAGGAAACCACTGATAAAAACATAAGGCGCAGAATAGCTGGGCATTATTAATCAATAAATATCTGTGTTCAATGCACGCCAAGACAGCGAGCGTAATCTGATGCACATCTTGACGCCGGCCGCGCAAGCAAACCGCCGGTACGTATGCACGAGAAAACTGCGGCGCCCAAACACCGCCGGACTGCCGGCACCCTCCTCCTCGACGCCTATAAGTACAGCGGCATGTCTCACCTTCGTCCCCACAATGACACACACAAACACATTCGACCTCGAACAAACTGTAAGTTGATGGCATCCCTCTGCAACATCATCGCGGTGGCCGTCGTCGTCTTCGCGGCGCTCGTCTCCGGGGGCTCGTGCCAGCGCCCGGACGTGCCACCAGGCCCCAACATCACGACCGTCTACGACGGCAGCTGGCTCAACGCCAAGGCCACCTGGTACGGCCGGCCCACCGGCGCCGGCCCGGATGACAACGGTACGGGATCATGTGTTGCAGATCGAGGCACTAGGGGCTTGATTGTATATTGCCGTACGTGCATGTAACTGTGAATTCGTCTTCTTATGCGACTGTGTGATTATGCGTGTGCAGGTGGTGCGTGCGGTATCAAGGACGTGAACCTGCCGCCCTACAGCGGCATGACGTCCTGCGGCCAAGGTTTTAAAAACCGTTCGAAAACCGCGAAAACCGGGCGGTAACCGGGGTTACCGGTCCGGTCCGGTTAGTAAAACCGACCGGTTTTTCGGAAAAATTTACACTGTGTTTCGGAGGGAACCGGTAAACCGCCCGGTTTGTCCGGTTTACCGGACCGGTTTTTCCGGTATCGGTTTTTCGGTTTTTTCCGGTTTTTCAATCCTTGCCTGCGGCAACCTCCCTCTCTTTAAGGACGGGAAGGGCTGCGGCTCCTGCTATGAGGTACTTCCTTCGGTTTTAAATTGTTAACGTTTGACTATTTTTGATTTTCGTTTGATCGTTCGTCTTATTCAAAATATTAGTTTAAATATATAAAATTATAAGTCATATTTTAATTTCTTTTAGTAATGAAACTAATCATAACAAATCTATGATAATTTTTAAATATTTTGAGTAAGACGAATGGTCAAACGTAACTCAAAAAAAATATCAAACGTCAACAGTTTAAAACCGGAGGGAGTACTCCAGTATTATGTGCCACAATGCGGTGCTTGTTATCGAGGTTTCCATCGACCGACGAATTGCTAGTTCAATAGTTTGACACTCGTTTGTTTCGTGCAGATCAAATGCAACAATCCGCAGGAGTGCTCCGACAAGCCGGTGGTCGTGTTCATCACCGACATGAACTACGACCTCCTCTCCCCCTACCACTTCGACCTCAGCGGCACGGCCTTCGGCGCCATGGCCAGGCCCGGTCTCGAGGACAAGCTCCGCCACCGCGGCATCATCGACCTGGAGTTCAGGAGGTCATTAATTAATCACTTACCGTTACCCCACCAAAATTAATCTCCTTCCATTTGAGTACAAACACATGGATTGCGATAAATGATGATGACCAAAACGTCATGCGCATATACGTTGCAGAGTGCGGTGCGCGTACCCGCCGTGGCAGAAGATCGTGTTCCACGTGGAGGAAGGGTCGAACCCGTTCTACCTGGCGCTGCTGGTGAAGTTCGTGGCGAACGACGGCGACATCGTGCAGATGGACCTCATGGAGAAGGAGAGGGAGGGGTGGATGCCGATGAAGCTGTCGTGGGGCGCCATATGGAGGATCGACCCCAACAGGCCGCTCAAGGGCCCCTTCTCCGTCCGCCTCACCAGCGAGTCCGGCAAGCAGCTCGTCGCCACCGACGTCATCCCGGAGGACTGGAGGCCAACCACCGTCTACCAGTCCGACATCCAGTTCTAGATTTTCTACTAGTAACTCTCTGGACGAGACTTTAGATCGGTACCCGGGCATGTATATTAGCGCCGTGCTTGATTGGTAGACCGTGATGCGTGAGCAATTGAGCGTGTATTGTTAATCAGATTTGAGGTTGCAAATATACATTCTGCTCCAGCTCCATTCACCTTTTTTTTTTTGGTGCCTTTGATTAACTAGAAAATTTGATACTCAATATTCAGAAAGGTTATGTTTTTCCTCAAAAATTCAGAGCGCAGTACAACAATCACACTGAAGGAAAACATGCTTTGTTTAAAGGAACAGAGATGCCATAAAAAATGCATGTTTAAACCTAATTATTAGAAAAGCTGCACTTGCAGGTTCAAATTTTATATTTAAATATTCAGACAGGTTATGTTTTTCCCTGAAGAACAGAAGAAATTTTGTCATGAGATTTGCTCATACACATGAAATTAACAATATTTTTCTAGTAAATCACAGGAGGGCATTTCCCTTCCACTTGACATCAAGCCTTAAGTCAGAGCAGAAAAAAACTGAGTAACATATCAATGCATTTGAATCTATTGACTATAGATCTATACAGAAAAAGCAATGAGAAGAAAGGCAGATTACTATCTCGTGCATGACAAGAATAGGAAACGATGCATACTTCAAAACGGTACAGTAATTTACTAACCGGATTGAGGTTTCATACTTCAAATCAGTTGCTTGGGCTCATACATAAATGACCTAGCAATTGGTAAAAACACTCATTGCTGGGACATGAACGTACTGCCATAAAAATCACACCGGTAGAGCTTTTACCTGCAGAAGTATAACACCAAACAGAAAATTGGTGCAAAGCAAGAGTATAGGATGACAAACCCAACATTCGGATTACTGCAACAGAATTGATCAAAGCAAAGCTATCTCTGCTGTTCAGAATATTCCAGCCCCTGTTTTGACACATTCACAATTTGATACTCTCTGAATCAGTTATCTACAAATATGATTGCAAGAGACCAAATAGTGGTTTATCTCCAAGAAACAAGCTCAGATTATTACATTACACTCTTGCATTTCCTTCTGGATTGCTAACAGAACTAAGGATGCCTGCAAATAAACACTGATGGAACCTGATGGAGTGACAGGGCATCTTTTCCAAGCACAATGATCTTGTGTACAGATGCACAATTCATTGCCAGTTGCAACGCACTATGTCCCAAAAAGAACTATTCACAAACAGAAAAAAATCAACTTGAATGATCATATTGCATTTTGAACTGCTAGCTGTTTTAAAAGAATAAGTTGCCCAGAAAAAGAAACATGCCTTGCCTATAAAGCGAAGTTACCATGAATTTGTGAACTAGCATTGCATGATCATCTATGGGTCATGAACTACCACAAAGACATCAGAGCTTTCACTACATCAGACAGCGAATAAAACTTGCGTCATTGTGAAATGAACAAGCAAGGCATTGGCAATTTTGCAATCAAAATCTTTAACAAAGCAGATACAACCATTGTGGCAAACCATTTACTTGAACATTGGTTGCTGCTCAAGATTTCTTAAAGCGAAACCACAATTTTCACTCCATCAGAGAAACTTGTATGAAAAGTAGTACAAGATATTATCACTTAAGTTCCAAAAGAGAGAATGCATTCAATCCTTTGTAAGAAAGTTGTAGTTTTTTGCAACGAAGTGTCAAATAATTTTAGGTTTTGGCAACTGAAAGGTGTTCACCCATCAGGTGGTCTGGAAATGATCGTCCTTTAATCAAACAGTGTGGATTCATACCCGCAAAAAAAAAAAACAGTGTGGATTCATAAATAATCTGGCACAACTAACAGTACCAAACACCAGGGAAACGAGCAAATTAACAAGGGAAGATAATATTAAAGAAGACAAAGTGGCATAACACTAAGATTACGAGCTAAGTCAAGGTTTGCCAGAGTACACACGAACACAACTTACTGGCTTACTGCGACCTCATGCATCCTTGTGGAACTACAGCAGGTTACTACTACATACACAGACTGCTGTCACCAGAATATATCATACAAAAGCCGAAACACACTTGGATAACATAGCTTGTTCAAATAGTCCCAAGCAAGAACGGAGCTGCCTAAAGCTTCACTATGTGCTAATCAGTGGAGGAGGCATGAGATTGGCAACCCAGTCTAATGCAAAAGATGTCAGTCGAATTGAAGGAAAACGATGCACATATTCCTCGTCCCCCTAGTCATCAACCTGAAATGCAAAGCAGAATTGTTAGCGTCATCGATTGATACGGGACTCTTCCATGTTCCCTCTCTAAACGATGATTGTGCAAACTGAGGTCAATTAGGAAAACTATACTGAAAACTGGCATGGCAACTAAACTAGAGGCCATTGAACAAATAAGTTAAACACGACAGCATCAACTGATTTCACTCGGCCATCATTCAGTACTGAACCAATAATTTTACAGAGAAAAAAAAAGGTAATTTTCATAATGGAGTACTATATAATACTAGCATATACAGAGAGTAATTGTGCTATGAATCAGCCATTATTGCTCGAGCCAAATTGATGGAAGTTGTAAACATGTAACACAATCGCAACTGATTCTCGGATTGTATGTTGATCAAGCTAGCATGGCAGCAGGAAATGCAGAGAGAATACCTAGTCGATGGGTCAGTGATCTGCGGGGCGACCGAGCACCTCGGGCATCAGCTGCATGGGGTCAACTTCTCCCGGGTAGCAGAGAAGCACAAGGTCCCTCATGTCCCGCAACCCCGTGGCGTACCTCTCGCTCAGCATCTCGCCGATCAATTTGCTGCTCGCGTGCTCCCCTTTGATGACCTTGTTCTGGTACTCGATCTTGATGGCCGTCACCTCGTCGGCGTGCTGTGCTCTCTCCGCCGCAAGCTGCTGCTCCAGCTGGCAAGCCTCGGCTTCGGCCGCCTGGAGCCGCTCCCTCAGCAGGCAAACCTTGGCCGCGCTCTCCGCTTCCGCCGCCTGGAGTTGCCGGACCCGGTCGTGTGCTGGGACTGCGCTGCCCACAGCACCTGCTTCTCGGCCATCGCCGCCCTAATGGCACTCGCGTACTCGTCCTTAACCGCCTGAAGCTGCTCCGCGAGTTGGCGCGCCTTACCCTGCTCGGCTTCCACCACCCTGAACGCCTTCGCGAGGCCGGCTTCCGTCGCCTGAAGCTCCTCTGTCAACGAGCTGAGCTTGGCCATGTCCTTGGCTTTCTCCGCCGCGAGCTCAGCCTCTCAGATGGTGGTAGGACTGCAGATTGAAAGCAGGATTACAAATCCCAAATCCACCGGAGACTGAACACAGATGAACGAAAATGGGGCCAGAGCAGCGGGCTCGCTCACCGGCGGCGGAGGAACGCTTGGGCTTCGGCGTGACGATGTCTGAGGCGGAGGAGCAGGTGTGTGTGGAGTGTGGACTGGTGGAGGCGGAACGAGATCCTGGCAGAGGGGAGTGCGTCCGTCCGTTCCCAATCGAACGCTCGTCCGGTGCTACGACGACCTTTCTTTAGCCCCTTGCGGCCCATACGGCCCAGCAAGCACAACGATGTTCTGCTGGGTGGTTTTTTTTCCCCTAGAGTACGCACGCGAATGCTGATCTGCACGCCGAAACCATTGGCGACCAGGTCCCGTGCAACCTGAGCGACGTGGGAAAAAGATCCATTCCTAAATTTTTTGCGTCAGGGGTTTAAGAAAAACTTTAACAGTGAAAGAGGTCTTGGCCTAGTGGTTAAGTCATCTGAGTAACACCTCTTAGGTCCTGGGTTCGACTCCCCGTGGGAGCGAATTTTCAAGGATTTAACGGCATTTGTGCTTTCAGTGGTAGGCGACGCTCCCGTCGACAGCAAGGCGCCAGTGGTGACTTCGTATCTCTGGATTTGCCGGCTCAGTCTTCGAAGATGCTCATAGGGGTAGGGTTTGCGTACGTGTGTTCATAGGGGTGAGTGTGCGTGCGTTGTGAGTGTCTGAGTTGTACTGTGTAATCTAAAAAAAACAAATGCGTCAGGGGTTTAAGAAAAACTTTAACAAAAAAACCATTTTGTAAAAAAACAACCTCTGCTGGAGATAAAAAAAATAGCGCTGGATGCCTGGATGAGCAATTCCGGAGGATTGGAGACCAACCACCGTCTACAGCTGTTAGTGTCAAATGGCATCCACCGACTGAAAATCTCTATAAACTGAATGTTGATGCTTCCTTCATAGCGGCACAGGGCAATGGTTGGGCTTTCGTTGCCCGGGACTACACTGGTTCCGTACCGGACATTGGGGCCGGCAAAATCACTAGAAACTCGAGTGCTTTACACACTGAAGCAATTGGGGCCTGTTTGCTTGTTGCCTAGCAGTCAAACGAATCTCAGTCCCAGGCATACAAAATCGTGCGCCTAGGAGCTCTGCTTGGTGGGTGAGCTGCCTAAGAGGGTATGAAGCAAACAGGCCCTTGATGCGCTGCGAGGCTTGGAGCGCGGCGCAGTTGGGAATGAACAGAGTTATTCCAGAGACTGATGCCGTAGACTTGGAAAAAGTTCTCACGTCGCAAGCGATGGATAGATGCCTGTCGGAGGGTGGTGTATTCAACACATCAGAGATTTTATAGCTTCAAATTTCTGTGTTTGTACCATCGCAAAAAAAAAAATCTGTGTTTGTAAGATTATGGTGTGTTCTAGACTATGTAACATGGTTGCCGATTGTATGACGACCCATGGTGCAAATGCCCTTCGGGGGGGGGGGGGGGGGGGGGGGGGGGGGGCAGGGGGGGGGGGGGGGGCATGGTTTGGTGCTAGGCATCTTGCTTTGCAAAGAAACTTTGTCTCGGACGATATGCCTAGTGGTTGAATGAAAGGCCGAAAAAAATTAAACAAAAAATAATCTGACATCCAGTTCTAGATTTCTACTAGTAACTCTACGAGCCTTAGATAGCCGGCCATGTATATTAGCGTCGTGCTTGATTGGTATACCATTGCTGCATGAGCAATTGAGCGTGTGTTGTTAATCAGATTGAGATTACAAATATACATTCTGCTCCAGTTCACCTTTTTTTTTTCCTTTTGTGCCTTTAACTAGGAGTAGAAAATCTGATACAGCAACAAAAAAGCCTTTTAGTTTCAGCAGAAAAAAAAGCCTTTTAGTCCCTAGCAAGTTGGATAGGCTAGAAATGAGAACCAATGAGAGAAAGACCAGGAAAAAGGTTAAAAAAAATCCACTAAAAGAAAATTGGGATAGAAACTTGAGTCCACAAACTAGCCCAACATTCACATCTGAAACTTCTGTGACAGAGAAAAGTTCAACAGCCTCTGTTTTGGCGCACTTTGACACGTGAGAAGCAACAGCAATGTTGCACCTATGGAACGACCTTACAACAAGCGAAGGTCGAAGCATAGTCACCAGACTCGCCACTCCCTCGACGAAACAAGAATTCAACAACGAACACTAGCAGCTAAGCGAAGGGCTTAATTAAATGCGGCGAGCGAGCGCCTCGGGCGTCAGCTGCACAGGGTCGACTTTCCCCGGGTAGCAGAGAAGCACAAGGTCCCTCATGTCCCGCAACCCCGTGGCGTACCTCTCGCTCAGCATCTCGCCGATCAATTTGCTGCTCGCGTGCTCCGCTTTGATGACCTTGTTCTGGTACTCGATCTGATGGCCGTCACCTCGTCGGCGTGCTGAGCTTTCTCGGCCACAAGCTGCTCCTTCAGTTTGCCAGCCTCGGCTTCGGCCGCCTGGAGCTGCTCCGCGAGTTGCCGCGCCTTGCCCTGCTCGGCTTCCACAATCGCGAGCACCTTCGCGAGGCCAGCCTCCGCCGCCTGAAGCTCCTCTGTAAACGAGCTGATCTTAGCCATGTGCTTCGCTTTCTCCACATCAAGTTCCTCTCTGAGTTGGGCGACCACCGCCTTGTGCTCATCTTTGGCCGCGCCGAGCTCACGCTTGAGGTGGGTGACGTCCGCCGCGTGCTCGGCTTTGGCTGCGCCGAGCTCCTCCTTGAGATGGGCGACGTCCGCCTCGGTCTTCTGCATCAGCTGGCACACCAACCGTGTCGAAGAGAGCTTGCTGAGAGCGAGGTCTGGTGGCGAGGATGTCCCGGGGACGACGGCCGTCTGCTGTGGAGGGGTGGCGAGGATGTCCCGGAGAGATTTGCGCTTCCTCGTCGTCGGCGAGGATGTGAACTCATCAGAGCCGGCGCTGGTTGCTTCCGTTTTCACCGGAGGTGGCAGAGCAGACAAGTTGTGCTGGTTCTGGGACTTGCAGAGGAGCCCCATGAGTCCGAAGTTCTTCTTCGCTTCCTCCTCCAGCTTGCTTATGGCTTCCCTCGCATCATCCGTGAGCAACACCGGCTTGCCGTAGGCTGCCGCGCTAGGCGTTCCCCACATCTTGGGGCACCGCCATGACTGGTCGGCCGACCCGAGGTCGAGGAAGAAAAACCTCTTCTTCCACCCGTCGTTGGAGGGAAGACTACTTCCGACGGATTTGAAGAGAACGCGCTTGTAGGAGTAAGGCACGAAATAGTACCACCCCTGTTGCTCGCCCCCATGGGCGCACAGCTTGAAGAAGTACCTGAAACAGGCCTTGGTCGGCTCGACTTTGGCGTCCTTGCAGAGCAGCACGAAGCCGGCGAGGTACCGCCACGCATTGGGGCAGAGCTGGCTCGGCGCTAGGTTGCAGTGCCGAAGAACCTTGACGTAGAATTCGTGGAGAGGGAGCCGTATCCCAGCCTCCAGCATGCTCTCGTAGATGCAGACCGTGTTTGAGCCCTCCGCCGGGGCCCTGCATGGCGCCCAGTCGTTGGCGCAGAGCACCGTGTACTCCGCCGGCAGATTGTAGTTGGCGCACTTCCTGCGGAGGTCTGCTTCGCTGGTCAAGGTTGATCTCGTATTCTCTGCCGCGGCCCAGAAGTTAGCACCTCCTCTCTCGAAGCAAGGAGATGTGGCGGTACTGCCGAGCTCCTCCGCTGTGCCGAGATACCTGAGGGAGGAGGAGGAGCCTGCCATTCCGGCGAGGTGGTGGTGGTGGTGTTACGGGTTGAAGATGGGTGCAGTTTGTGAGACTGATGGTGAGAAGGTGAGGTATAAGAGGATGAGATTTTAGTTTTGAGCTGATGAAATTAATCATCAACCTGCAACGGATATTTTCCCATGAATTCATATGATCCTCAGTCAAATAAAAGCGGCTTGTGCTGTTGGCGCTTGGTAGTACAACTTATTGATGAACTCACCGGCAGCAAGGAGTAGTGACAGTGTTGATCAGATTTTTGCTTGTTCGTTGACATGCATTAACAAACATAATGGTGCATGAGCGTTTTACATTGAGAACAGACAGGCTGAGTAGCTTGGTTCTAGCCTAACCGGGTTTAAAAGGTACACAACTAACCAAACACAGCATATATGTCTTCTTGACATGAGAAGTACTATAAATATATATTGAAGGGATCTAGGACCATATCGATGAACTCACCTGCAGCAAAGACTAGTGTTGATAAGATTTCAGAATTCAAACCAGGTATCTCAGAGTCTGTTTGGTAGATGGAAGCTGCAACAAACATGATCTTATTCAGTCAAAACGCAAACACAAAATCCTCAAAATTCAGAGTGCAGTACAAGCACGATGAAGGCAGGCATGCTTTGTTTAAACTTTAAAGGCACAGAAATACCACAAAATACTATAATAAGTTTAGCTCTGCTCTCGTACAGGTCGTACCATACAAATATATCACTTGCCACAATTCATAAGGTTTGCTCGTACACATGAAACTAATAACATTTTCCTAGTAAATCTGAAGGGCATTTCCCTTACACTTGACATCAAGCCTTCAGTCAGAGCAGAGCAAAACAGAGTAACAGATTGATGCATTTGAGTCTGATAACAGATCTGTACAGAAAAGCAATGAGCAGTTGGGTCATGAGAAGAATAGGAGACAGGAAACGCCGCATACTTCAAAATGTACATCAATTTACTTCATCAATTGAGCCTCACTGCCACGTACCAGTGACAATTGCTAGGATCAAAGGATTCAGTGTCTGCCAACAAGAAGCTATTGCTCTCCATCTACTCGGGTGATGCATTCAGAAGTTAATGAGCAGCGCGCTGACTGGTGGGACAGAAACCAGTTCCTTGTCTTCTCTTCCTCAGGAGTTCCGTGGGGGGGGGGGGGGGGGGGGGGGGGGGGTAGTAATTGTTTTCTCGGCGATGCTCGGCACCGTGGTTACCTGCAGGAATGGCAGGGAGGCTCCTCCAGCTCGCACACCACCAGGATGTGGATAGGAGACCTGAATAGACTGAGTCACAAGACAAAAAAGGTCCATTGAAGCAATATACAAAAATCCAAGCCGCCCTGCCTGTACAGGATAAAGCACATTCTATAAACAAACATGCATTCCTCTCCTATCAAGGAAAAGAGAGTACTTCCCAGATGTGGAGTTGTTTGCCCTTGGAATCAATCAGGGCGAGCGTAGCCTTACACATCAGGCATTATGTCCAGTGCTAATCAGAAATGAGTGTTGCAATCTTCAAATCTGGCCATGGGTGGCAAACTTGGAACATGATGCTGCTGATAGCTACATCAATAGATATATTCAACAATAATGCGGCGACAGTAATAGATACAGGTATACAGCTCAAAGGATGCTCAACAGCAGAGGTTGGAAGCTTGAAACTAAGAATGATTAAATAAATAGGTAGATAGATAAATAAATGCAGAATAATCTTTTCCATATAGCTCAAACAATAAACTTGTGATTTAGTTTAATAGTCAGCTTACAAGCATTTGCCCTTATCTTTTTATTTTTAGGGCATCACTTGCCCTTATCTGCACCGGTAAGATAAATGTTGGTTCAGACAATTCAAAAACTCCATAAAACATCCTTGAGATACTCCACTAAATAAGGCAAAAGAAATTGATGAACATTCGGACGTAAAGTCTGGTAGTTTTTGTTATTTAACGTCTAGTAGTAGGTCATTTATGTTATTTAGGACTGACTGTTTTATAAACTATTAAACATAATCACATATTGTTCCAAATGAGAATTCATTACCTATAACAATCAAATCTGAAACCAGGCTGCTGAGCCAACCAGACACAATAGACGTTTGTTCGTCCTAGTCCAACAGGCGCAATGGTTCTACCCTTGGCCAAACTCTACATACTAAATATATTTCAATTTTAATCGGACATATATGTACTGAAATAATGGTCCCCATATGATATAAGTATATAATTCAACTTCAACTGAACATATATCTACTAAACTGATGATTCCTATATAATTCAACTGCAACCAATTGCTCTTCTTAGCTAAAAAACACAGCTCAGTCAGTTACTTCCTAGAATCAGCAGTTCCAATCTTCCATTTGCATCACATCAAAATAGCACTTCCCCAGACTCATTAAATCAAAATCATTCTTCTTGGTTTTCCAAAATTTGTGAAGGAGTCAGGGACTATTTTCGGACACCTGGACTAGGCCACACATGCCTGAAAGAGAAAGCCATCCAGTCCAACAAAAAAGCAACACACTGCTACCTGAAATACTCAATACTGAACAAGTGCACACCGTGTTCGCATAAATAAGCTTTTAGTTGCCACTGCCAGCCTGGTCCGGTTTAAGTTTCTTAGTTCTCATGTGTAGTTTGTTGATGGAAAAATGTCTGACCAGTTACTTAGTAAGATAAATCCTGTTTGAATCAACATTCTTTTCACAAACCAAATATAGCTGGCAATAAACAAAACAAACTTCATGTCCTGTTTCAGCAATGGTGGCCACACAAAAATAACTGTTTGAATGCAGGGGTTAGGACAGTATTGAATATTCATGTTCATGTGTCTTGAGATCAAGTTATATCAGTATATCACTATGTGGATAGAGTGACTTGGGAAAGAATCAAGTCAAGCCAACAACTAAACATAACTAAGCAAACACGCCACTAAATTTACTCGTCCATTATGCATTCAATCATAACTGTACCACAATCAGAATTGGATACATTGTTCCAACTAAATAAACCCAGGAACTGTAGAAGAAAGAAACATCTTAATATAATGGACAATGAAGAAGTAACTGTCCTATATGGGCACAAGTGATGAAAACAGAAACACATATGTAGACTAAAAGCCAATATAAAACCTTGTCAGGGAATTAAACATAACAAGAATCTAGAATATTGGGTGCGTTAAGTTTAGACCTGTCAAATCAAAGAGAATCTAACTATTTAAGAATATTTTTATTAATTTAATGACAAAACCTATGTCACGACCCCCCCTCTAAATCGCGAGACGAATCTAATGAGCCTAATTAATCTACGTTTCGCTAGAGTGATGCTACAGTAACCATGGTCTAATCACGGCTTAATTACCCTCATTAGATTCGTCTCGCGAATTCGAGCGGAGTCCTGAAATTAGTTTTGTAATTAAACTTTATTTGTAATTACAATATTCGTTGCAAAAACCCTCTAAAGTTTAGACCCCATGCAACGAACACACCCATTGTCCAGCTTAGTCATGGTTGATAAATAATAGACAGATTGTATGGGTGCATACTTGTTACCTTGAACACGAAAGTTCGAACAATTGACAAAATTAGCGTGCAGCATAGAACAACTGATTTTGAAGAACTTGTGAATTGACAAAATGCCTAGAGATGGTATTACTACCGTCTGTCACACATTCACAAATCACAACTCAAATTTTAGGTTTCAGTATGAAAAGCAGACATGTAGGTTACAGTCAATTTGCATCTCCAGGGAACAAAATGGCCTCGGTACACATAAACCAGAGATTGAACGCTATAATGACCTAAAAAAGGCGAAACAAAAATAGCATATGCCAATCACATTATCCTTGTGAATTCAGTGAAAACTACACCACATGTCATTCAACAGAAGGAGAGAACTGGGATAGTTGGTTGTCACTACAAGAGAAGCCAAGAATTGCATAATAAAAATCCATGATATTGCTCATCGGAAAGAGTATACCAATAATATTGCATAGAAAAGAATACATATTGCTGTGTTCAATCATCAGGTGTGATTATTTCCCTAACAAAAATTGCCTTTCCCTTGGCTCAGACTACAATGACAACATCTTGAATGGAATTACGCCGCAGATATCCCCCAAGTCCGTTGGGAAATCAAATCTACCTATGTCTCACACTTAGATCTAGTAAATCTCAAAATCGGAATGCAAAATCTTACGAGCTTGCCTTGGCTCCATCCGCCTCAACCGCCAGCGCCCCCTCCGCGGCGGTGGAGGCGGCGGCCTCTGCCTCGAGCCGCTTCTTGTTGCGCTCGATCGCCTCGCCGACCTCCTTAGGCATGTACTTCTCGTCGTGCTTGGCGAGCACCTCGGTGCCGCGCAGGAAGCACGAGCACTCCCGCGCCTTCTCGGCGACCTTCCTGCCGTCGTCCCGGCGGACGTCGTCGGTGAAGGGCTTGAGGAACCCCTCGACGACGACGGAGTGGCCCTCGCGGAAGAGGTCCGGGAGCGCGCCGTCGTAGCGGACGAGCACGTCGGTGACGAGGTCGGTGACGACGAACTCCATCTCGGGGGAGCCGGGCGTGGGGTGCGCGACGGAGCCCTCGAGCACGAGGCCCCCGAGGCGGACGCGGGACTTGGAGGGGTCGGCGGCGAACTTGGCGAGCGCGTCGGTGGGCGTGACGTAGAAGACGAGCTGGTCCTGGAACGTGGCGAGCACGGTGACCACGAACCCGGCCGCGCAGCTGAAGGCGAGCGCGTAGGACCAGAGGCGGCGGGTCTGGAGCTGGCGCGCGCGGGCGCCGATGTCCACGGTGCGGGGCCGGGACGAGGGCCCCGTGCGCCGCGTGGCGGAGGCGAAGGAGCGGAGGAAGGGGCCGAGTGGGTCGGCGGCGGTGGCGGCGGCGGCGCGTGGGGTTGGGACAGGGGTCGGGGCGTGGAGGAGGGCGGAGACGGCGCGGCGGCAGGGGAGGAGGCGCGAGAAGGCCATGGGATCGGGTCGGGTCGGGGTCAGGGCCGGGTGGGATCTGGAAGGTGCGTGCGGGGACGAAGAGGGGAAAGCGCGCCGGAAAGGCGTGGGTGGGTGGTGGTCGGCTGCAGCAGATCGGCTTGTTGCGCACGGCACGGCGCACGCCGGCGTGGGTCTCGCAGCCGGCCGTGGTCAGCGGCTCGAGTGAGACCACGTCGCACCGGTGTCTCTGGGAGAACGACATTTTCTAAAGTGGCAATTCGGGAGAAATACTTGTCTAATTTGTTTCCCCCACTCCAGAGGAATATACCTCCTTTTAACATTCCATTGGTCTGATGGGTGTTGAATTTCGGTTTATAGTACTCCATTAGGACAGTTTGGATCTAAAAGTGCTCAATCAGCTCACAACGATATGCAGCATAGAACTTTTTTTTAAAACAAATTTGGGAGAATTTGGGAGTTCTTTTTTTGTATTTTTTTCTCAGAGAGGAATACCTTCAACATTTCATTTGTTTGAAAGATGCTCAATTTCGGATTACAAAAACACTTCATCGCGATGACTTTCTTAGCTCAAATCTGTATATGCAGCAGGAAGCAATAACATGCAATGCAAGAAACCAGGAAATCACAAAAAGCTGTCAAGCTGAAGCACAAATATACGGCACATAGAAGCAAATGTACAGTATTGCAGTCAAGCTGAATGAATCATTAGGCATTACGCCATGGAGTATCTGCACATGAATGTGGTGACCGCAGTCATGAAACGAAATCTCCAGAAAATGGCATTAGCAGCCCAATAAAATGTCCCCACCATTCTCAAATTCATGACGTTAGGACGAGTATTTTAGTGTAATTTTGAACAAAATCACTAGTCCTAACATCATCATTTTGATAATGGAGAGAGTAAATGACAAAGTAAAACACATAACATGATGCTTGTTGATCATGAGAGGAATTTGGACTGTCACCGTCACGCTCAAGAGCACGTTCCTTCGCAAGGAGCATCGCTGCAGCGGCAGACGGGGTACCCTAAAGCCTCCCATCCATTGTACCCACGCTCCAGCACCATGACATTCTTAATCCCTGAATCCTTGTTCTCAGATAGATAGTCTGAAAACATCCGAGCACACGACGGACCTCGCACCTGGAGTGTGATTATAGAGAAGTTACCAAGCGAAAAAAGGCTTTTCTGCATTTAATACCTCTATACTGGAGGTAAGCGGAAATTGGGAAATATGTATATGGTACGATAAAAGAACTAAGATAAAGAGTGAAAACAGGATATGATGCATTTGGTTCCTGCCATTTGATAATAGCAACGCTGATGCAGATCTGATACAATAAGGGATAACAACGAAGCATATGACCATCACTAGGGAGTAAAACAGAATAATTCTCTGTTCACAAAGCAATTCCGAACAGGTGCCAACTAGCAGCTAACAAAAGCGAATGTAACACAAGAAGATGAAACTTAATGAGTTGAATAGTTTGTTTAATTGCCAATTTTCATCTATTTCATAAGATAATGTTTAAGGCCTTGATGGACATATAGCAAAGCTACGCCAATAAAATCAGCAACTCCAGGGCAAACGAAATATCATAGGCCTTCCATTCTATATGAAAGTTGGAACAATACAACAACAGATATCTACCCTGATTCCTGACAGGCAAAAGCCATCATCTGTATATTCAGATACATTTTCAATAAGCAAAATAAGGTTTGGTTAGAATGTCTCATGTTAGCAGTCCCTTCCCTCCCCTATGTGGTAAGTTTGCAGGGTTCTCCCCAGGGGATGGGATTTACTAGGGCTTTAGCACAAACGATTCCAATGGGAAAAAAAGAAGAAAAAGAAAACATCTCCCCATATCAAAGGTCTAAGTTTATTTGTCTCTACATGGATGATTCTGAATCCTACAACAACAACAAAGCCTTTTTATCCCAAGCAAGTTGGAGTATGCTAATTCTGAATCCTAATACAAAACAATTGCAAAAAGTCCTTGTGCTGAAAAGTATCCTACTTCCTAGCTGTAACTCCATCTGAGCATACCCCAAATCTTTTAAATTAAAATTCATCTTTGATTCAACTATAAATGCTGTTAACAGGGAACAAAGCAGTGCATATGCAGGTCCAATACACGGCCAGATATAACTTAACCAGAGGGGTGTGGAGAACAAGCACGAGAACAAAATGCAATTATCTAGCTTTTTTTTGGCTTCACAATTCTGTAATCTGGTGACATCTAAACATAGAGTCAAATGATGATCTGGATATGTGAGTTGTCCGTTTATTGTAAGACCCACGCCTCCATTGCACTTCATACAACATAAGTGCCACAAACGAACACACATATATGGTTCCCTGGGCAACCAGAGAATAAAACCATTGAACCTGCAGTGAGCTTCCTGCTCCGTGTTGAATGTGGAACCAGATTTCCATGTACTGTGATCTAGGCAGAATAATCGCAAATGTGTTCAGGATGGAATTGAGGGAGAAGCTAGGGAGGCGGATCTGAGACCTGACTGAGCGCGCAGTGGAAGACGAGGGTGTCCTTGTCGTTGGTGGCCCGCGTGAGCTCCGGCATCCGCGCCGCGAACCCGCTGCTGGCGTAGTGGTGCGAGCCCGGGATGTGCGCCTGGTAGCTCCGCTCGTCGTCCCTTCAATTCCCACACCACAAACACACGGCGAGGAGGGTCAGTCTCCAAATCGGCGCTGAATAGGGCATAGCACGGGTTAGGAGGCGGCGCGCGCGCGTACCTGACGTCGATGATGGCGAGGCGGTGGTTGCCGCGCGCCATGGACACGAGCTTCGCCGCCGACACGTACGACACGCTGCGCGCCATCGTCCGCTCTGTCCCCTCGCCGTGCGCCGGCCGTTCGTGGCCGCTGTTTCCTTCCGGATATCGGGAGGCGAGATGGCTTTCTGCGCGCTGGTTAACGGGCCGACTCCAACAGCCTAAGGTGGCGTTCGGTGACCCCTCTAAAGTTTTTAGAGGGGTCACGTCAAAATACCGACATGATTTATGTGTACTAAACAAAGTCAAATTACAAAACTAAGTCAGGACCCTCCATCTATTTCGCGTGATGAACGTAATAAGAGTAATTAAGCGGTGATTAGACGATGGTTACTGTATCATTACTATGTTAAAACATTGTTAATTAGGCTCGTTAGATTCGTCTCGAAAAATAACGCATGTCTGTAGAAAAGTTTTGTAATTAAATTTTATTTAGTACCCTTAAATAATAAGATTCTTTTTTACAAGATAAGGGTATCCGAACAGGGCCTAAGCCCATTGGCAATATCTAAGGGTCACCGTGACTATCCCTATCTCAAGGCAACTACGTGGGCCACAGAAAGCGTAATGGGCCATATTTTTGATTTATAGATTGGCAGGGGCCGCGCGAACGCGTACCCCTTCTATCACAAATTACGACGTCCACTCTCCTACTTGAGGAGATGGTAAGCCAACGCACCCGCCAAGTGCAATGCAAGCCATTGACCTAGGCCACGGGCCTTCATGATCGCCCGTCGACCCCGCCCAGGTAAGTATGTTGCAACGTGGGCAGGGGCGTCGATTATGTAGGCACCTCCGGACACCACAGAGCGTGGCTTAGCGAGGTGGTACTAAACGAAACGCGCCTCACCTGCCTTGTCTGCCTTCAACACGAGCGCCAGTGGAGGAGTCGGTCGGTTCGCTGTTTCCGTAGGCTGATTTCGACGGCCCAAAGTAGGAGCCCATCATTTTCCCGGGCTCCTGCGCGCCAAAGCTTTTCAGGCTCGCTCGCCGGCGCCACGGCTTCCAAAAATTTTCCCCTTCGCTCTGCCGCTCTCCAATCCATTTTGGACTCGGCTCGGCCACCCACCGGCCCCGATGCCGTCGGGGTCGGGCTCCCGTCGCAGGCGGCGGCGGCCGCTGGCGGAGGAGGAGGAGGAGGCGGCGGCGGCTGCCCCGGTTGTCCAGGTGGCCTCGTCCAGCTCGGGCGACGAGGGAAGCTCTTCGTCGTCGGAGGAGGAGGAGGACGAGAGCGACGGATCCGGTGCGGGGGCGAGGGGGCGGCGTGGCGGTGCTAGAGCTAGGGTTCGGGCGGGCGGAAGCGAGGCGAAGAATCCCTGCCTTCCCAGCTGCCCCATCTGCATGAACGAGTGGACCGCCGACGGGGCTCATCGTGTCAGGTGAGTGGGCTTTTTGCTGTGATTTTGTTGATTTGTTAGCCAGCTCGTTTTCCTATGTGGTTTTGAGCTTCGAGATTGGTATGACAGTGGTCGTTAGCTGATTCAACCCTCTTAAATACGACATGCTTTGGCTTACGGACACTCTCGGTTTGTACTGGAAGGGTGATTTGCATGCGAGTGGTCCATTTCGAATCACCAGTTCTAGATCGATTCTCTGTGTGTGGAACTGCTATGTTTCCTGAGCTTTCTTGATCTAATGGTAACTAATATTGATTCTGCTGGACATTACTTGAGCATGTCACTCGGCTGATATGCAAGTCGACTGAACGCTAGGAAATTCTGAATCTGAAAATTACTTACAACTAGCAAGATGGCCCGCGCATATTGCGCGGCTAGATTCACAAAAATAAATTGTTATCTTGGCTTATTGATTTTTTTTGCAAACGTCAATCTTATTGTTACGGATTTGTTGGCTCTTTATTGCGTAACATCTCTTATATGTGTGTTGTGACATGACATCCACCTATTTTGACATGCAACTATATCCTACTACATTTCAAAACAACTGTAGTTTTAGTTTTGGTCAAATATTAAATATGTCTATCTTTGATCATTGACTTATATAGTTTAATATGTGTGAAAGTATATTTCAACCTAAAACACAAATCTTATGTTATTTAAATATACAAATGTTTTAAAAAATATTGGGTCAAAGGTAAGTAGTTTTGACTTACCGAACCTAGATTTTAAAAGATATAGAGTAGCCAACAATCATCTTTTTTACCACGTCGAGCCACGCCTCAAATGCACCAAATCCAAGAACAACACACCGTTGACCTGATTATGTGTGGCAACTTGCATGCCAATAGCGTTGCAGCATACTGCTTCTTCACACATATAGTCGCACCTTATCAAACATCATATATTGTCCTTACGATCAAAGACTCATATCTCTTTAGAGTCATGGAGTGACCAAAGTCTCTACATGTTTTGACCAGGCTCGCGTCACAGCTTTGATCCTTGAACAAAGCTAGGTATACAGTGTCAGGTGCGAATGCACCAATGAAAGAAAAAAAATTAAAGTTATGGCCGGCTAAATTCCACTATATTTGCATCCTTAAAGTTCAATATTATGTACCACGGACAGCTAAATGAGACAGTGTACTACCTGTGAAAAGTATTGCACCTCTGCTTCGATCCCACCATTAACCACTCTTCTCTTCTCTCAGCCTTGTGTGGTCATTGCTCTGATGTTTTCAGCCATTGGTTGTGCCACTTTCAAATTCATGAATAATCTTGCGTGAAAAGCCGACGATTTTACCTGCACCGTGCTTCTATGTCAGAAGTTCAAACCATGTGTTACTCTTTCCTTAAGAGCAAGTATAGTGGAGCTACTTGAGCGGGCAAAATCCAATGGGGAAGAGAGAGAGAGAGAGAGAGAGAGAGAGAGAGATGAGAGAGAGAGAGAGAGAGAGAGAGAGAGAGAGAGAGAGAGAGAGAGAGAGAGAGAGAGAGAGAGAGAGAGAGAGAGAGAGAGAGAGAGAGAGAGAGAGAGAGGAGCGATTTGCGAAACGGCGGCAGCAAGCGGGCGGATGCTCGTTTTTGGGTCCATCACCACTGCTCCTACGCCTCGCGTTGGCTCCACGCTGCTGCTCAGGAAAAAAAACATTAAATGTTAGCAGGCCCCACCATCACAGCTCCCTCGCTGATGTTCATTGCAGCCGGCAGCAGGCGAAACTGCTAGCCCTGCTCTAAGTCCAAGGCTCGCCATCCTTGCCATGTCTATACTGTAAACTACCATAAAGCAGAAATCCTAGTAACCGCCCATTTAACTTGCTACTTTCTAGGATAGACATATACATGGAGCATTGTTTCGTTACTCCTGCTCAACTGGCTCAAGTTTAGTACAATCACTGGAGCGGTCTACATTGACGGTGGCATGGCACTTTCTAGACATTAACCTTAACAAAAAATTATAAGCTTGCCTGAAATCTGCACGATGACGTATCTCAACGTAGAGACATCATTGTAGGGGTTGTCCTCCGATTGGCGATATACACAACTCATTGCCCTCTTTCGCCTCCGCAGCATGCAGCAGAGTCAATAATGCTCGGCTTCCTCACCATAGCCTTGCTGGTGGCTTACATCACTCAATCCTATTTGGTTCCTTGAGTTTGCCATGTTTCACAGGCAACCTTCATCACGAAAGTATATTTCCAATCTTTTCATGTGGGTGAGTGCTACCGTTTAGCGTGCCATACATGTTGAACGTATGGTTGGCTCTTGCCGTTGCTGTGTTGTGGCATGTCTCGCATTGAAAGTACCGTCGGATATGAAGGTGTCTACCGTGCAGCGTGTCATAATGGACAATTTGCTTCTTCCTACGTTGCTAGGCTTCCATAGATGGGATGTAGCTTTGTTGATAGAACCTACTCACCCCTTAGAACGACGTAATCTAGCCGGTGCCCATTCAACCTATTTAGACTCCGTAGTTGTCGGAGTGATTTTGCTAACCTCACGAAAGCATTGAGGTCGAGCTCGCCGGTGATCGAGCGCTCAACATGAGCATGCATGGAGTATGGCCGTTTAAATCTCTCTGGAGTCGGCGACGAACATAGCAAATCCCGCAAGCTCCTGCCAGAGCAATGTCATCAGATTGAGTTGGTGTCTTGGCAAAGACCAACGACCGAGGAGCAATCTCGTGAGAGCCCGTTTGTTTTCCAGCTGTGCGCAGAGGCAATCGATATCCATGACGTACAAATTGATACCTAGCGGCTTATGAATTCTTGTTCCTCATGCATGCCGTTGATGTGAAGCAGGTCTATGGAGGCACGGTTCTGCGGCAACAGATCAGTAACCGCTTGGGGCCGAAGGCAGTAACCATGCGTCGTGGGCACAGCCGGTCGTTCAAACATAGATTAGGCCATCAGCGATTGTCGTGGCTGTGAAGCTAGACTGGAGAAAACACGGCTGGCTCCAGGTCCAGCATCATGATGGTAGGGTCATTCCTCATGCCATTGACGTGAAGCACTACGAACCAGCAACCGATTGGGGCTGGATGTTAGTAACCATGTGCCGCGGCAGAGACGGTCGTTCAAACATAAATTACGTCATCAGCAATCGTTGCGGCTGTGATGCCAGAGCAGAGAAAACACGTCTGCCTCCATTTTCAGCGTCACGCTCATAGCGCCATGCTTATGCAAGATCGATTCTACATGCAGTCGTCCTCCGCAATTGACGCGAGGCTAACAATCGATGGCACATTCTCCCTCCGTTTTTTAATATATGACGCCGTTGACTTTTTTTAGTTACGTTTGACCGTTCGTCTATTTGTGTAAATAACTAAGTATAAAGGTTAATCTTAAAGTGCTTTTGATGATGAATCCAATGATATTCATTTCACATTCGAAAAGTAATTATTTAAATGTATATTGTTGGTCAAAGTTCAACGAAAAAGTCAACGGCGTCATATAATTAAAAACGGAGGGAGTACATCGCAGCAAATAAGTTCCATGAACAAAGCTTGCCTCGTGCAAGCCCCAAGGGCTGGCTTCTCATGGTCCTGCAAATATGAGATCTTGTCAAGCTATACTTTGACCCGTGTAATTTATATTGGGTATGTTCTGGGCATCCAAATAGGACTCTCCGATGCTTCCGTATCAATTGTTGTTGATTTCCAATCTGTTACGTGCTCAAATTAGTACATGCATGAGATCTTCCAAATCAATCTCAACCGATTAGGAAAAATCATATTTACGTAGTAGAAATTTCTTTTATTTGTTTGTTTTGGACATACAGATCGAACTGCTTTAGCTTTTCTTTTTGATCGGACTGCCTAGTTTTTTTTTGAATCGGACTGCCTAGCTTAGAGTTTTATTATAATATACATTGTTAACTCTTCTATTAATCTTGGCCATTCAAGCTTCATAAAATCCAACGGTTCATATTTTTGTTTTTTCTCTAATTAATGTGGTAATTTCGTGGCCTTGAGAGCGAACGTGGTGGCTTCTTTGGACCTTCAAATACTAAGATAATAGACTTGTACATTTACCATTTTATTGATGTGCAAAATTAGCTACCCAAGTGCTATGGAATTGTAAAGGGATCCATTGATCCACCAACCTGTTATAAAGGCATGGATCATGTGATTGATTGGTTTTTAGTCATCATAAGACACTTAAAAATTGCTTATGAAGTAATATCCAGAGATTCACTCGCAAAAAAATATCCAAAGATTGTTCTTATTATGCGTCATTGCAAATGTTTTTCCTATGTCACCCCCACCCAGCCTCCAGACGCGTTGTAAAATTCATCTTTATCAATGAAACAGGCACTGTCTCATGATGTTCCATTCCAAATAAATCACAAATGTTTTTATTGTTTATAGTTTATAAAGGCATGAAGCATGTGAAGGGCCTTTGATTTTCCTAGTTGCATGTGACGTTGAGAGTGTTCTTATTATCCATTATTGTGAGTTATTTTTCTCCTCGAAGAGCAACATTTTGCTTGCTTCAATTTTACTTTGTTGTTTCTCTTTTGCTCATAGCGGTATACACAGTATATTTATAAATCACTGTGAGTGTAAGATCTTTAAATGCTAACTATGTGATATTCCACACCTAGTTGCATTCCGTGTGGGCATGTCTACGGCAGATGCTGCTTAGAGCGATGGTTACTACAATTTGCCAAGAAAAAAGCACCGGTATATCGACTAATACATTCAGAATATTATCATTAAGTATAATATTATTGAGGGATAACCTTTTGATTAACCAGACTCATTTTATTTTTTGACTTTATTCAGTGTCCTCAGTGCGGCAGGAAATATAAAGAAAACTGTATTATCAACCTATATGTACCAGAAATTGCTGTTCCGAATAATGATCTCGAGAAGGTTAGTTTTACTTCTTACTTTTCCATGGAGGTAGTTCTGACCATCTACTGATACTTGTTTCATGTATGCAGCAAGTATTGTCACTGAGAGAGAAAAACGAATCTCTTGAGAAACAAGTAAGATCCTTTTTATTCGTCCCATCAACAAGTTCACATGATTCTGTCCCCAATGATACAATCCCGTTGTGGCCGTTGATTGCTTATCAGCCTCTAGTAAAGGAAATCATTTCCATCTAAGTAATAACAACAAGGTAGTTATTTGTACAATGTGATATGTATGTCTTAGCAGTTAGCACCATCTCAGTTCATGTGATAATTGACAAGGTTTTAATCTTTGTATGAGAAAGATGTAAATGTTGTTGGTTTATGCAACTTTTAGCTACTGTCACATTCTTTTCCTCCCCCTATAATCTCTGAGACATGTATCAAGACTACCACAGTGTGTATTCTTTTCTCGAAGCTTATGCCCTTTTTACATTTCAATACAGCAAGCAAAATTACTTGAGGAGATAAAAGAGAATAAGGTACTTGATCAATTTGAATAATATTTCACATTTCACTAATTCGATTGAACAATATTTTCAGTGGATATACATTTACAAGTTCAACAGATTCTCATGTTTAACCATGTATATTTCCTTATATTACTTGCAGAGGCAGATTATTCTTCAGCAAAATATACTACACGAATCAAACTTAAAGAGACAGGTACTGCACTCTTATTACTCAAATAATTATGATTAATAATAATAATAGAATCTTTGATGTTAACTACATTACAACAAATTGTGAAGAAAATGACAGAGCAATCATCAGATGGAAGGACAGATGCAGAACCAATTGCTTCGGTAACAGAGAACATTGACTGTAGCACTCTTGGCAGTTTTGTTCTCCAGGTCTGTTTTACTGCTGTCTGATTGCTTCTTTTTGTTATATTTGATCTAGCCAATGTTGAGATTTATTTCCAGCTTCATTTGGTTGTGTCACTTGTGTGGACCAATGTAGCTCTAGCTGTGTAGTACTCCGTATGACACAATATACTTGTGACGTATTTACCTCGTTTGTCATTCCAACTCCAATCATGCAGTTAGTTCAACAGCAGCATCACGATAGCAATATAATTATGAAAGATCTTATCATTCATTGATTTACAATTCGTAACCATGTTTTGTAGAATGAGCTTTTCCTTGACGGAGCTCGAGTCATGGCCATAGATGCATCCAGCCATGTTATATTCACTTCTGGAAGGGCACCTGGAGTTGGTTCTGAACATATCCTTACAAAGGTAATAGTCTAAATTAGATTCTTTGTCTAACTACAGGTGAGCTATGCATCTCACCGCAAGTTGAGTTGTTTATTCACCTTCTGCATCTCAACTTGATCTTATCAGATCAGCATGTTTGCTGGACTGGGAATGCAGAAAATCCACCTCCCTCCTGATACCAAAGCTATTAGGGACATATGTATACTGCCTGGGGGGCGTGCTGTCTTTGCATCACTAGGCAGGAAGTTGTCAATTGTCAGGTCTATATAAGAAGTGTTTTCTTTCTGTTGTCTTGAACAACATTACTCTGATATCTGACTTTTCTGCTTATGTTTTATATCCCAGCTTGGAGACGAACAATATTGTCCTTCAATATGATCTACCGGTAATTCTTTAACCTTGTAATTTCACAATACTTGCAACCATGCTTGTGGTCTTGATAAGTTGATATATTGGTTCAAAAACCATTTTTAGATGATTATTCTTAGGTGTGGTATCTACAAGGCTGCTTTCTACCTGTTCAGTGTTCACTTCTTTTAGCTCCATCTCTTTGATATTGAAATGCACCATACATTCACAGAGGCATACATTTTAACCTTCAGAAAGATTTATTTACTTTTTCTACAGACGGATTTGAAGCTATTAGCTATATGTATAATTAATATTGAGTTGCTAAAGCCTAAAGTAGCTGAATGTGTAACACTATGGAGTTGTGTATCTTGACTTGCTGAGTTTGTGTACTTCAATAACTTGCAGGCTCCAGGATGGTCTTGTTCAGGGGATCATACTAGTTCAACTCACATTTATGCTGGACTGCAGGTTGATTTTTCAACATCCCTTGTGATTTTCTCTTAACTTTTTTGTGCTTTTTGAAAGATTGACTAGGATTTTCTATACCGAATTAACAGAATGGCATGCTATTGGCCTTTGATATTCGTCAAACTTCAGCACCTTTGTATTCTGTTATGGGTCTATCGACAAACCCAGTCCATACAATCCAGTCTGCTGTAGATGCCAGTGGTTCCAGAAAAATTCTTTCAGCATCTTCTATAGGACCCTGTATTTGGGATGTTGATGGCAGCGAAAACAGGTAGGTAGAGGATTGAAACGTTCCTACACAGTTATATCAATTTTCCGCTCTAGGTCTTTGGAACTGTAGGGAATGCTATTTGTAGTTCAAATGCTTACGTTTTAGCCTATTTTTCAGGCCAAATTTGATAAGCGGGATGGAAAACCAAGGAGTCTGTATTTCTCTTGCATGCAACCCTCCATCAAGTGATCTCCTAGTGGCTTCGTACCGCCCAAAAGTTGAGGTGCCAGATAATGGGGTCATACCTCAAATAGTCACACCACTCTCACTTACGCCAGGTGGTTCAGGGAAGCTTGGGCGACATGTCCTCATGAGGAGGACAGGTGGCAGATCCTTTGCCAAGGATCAGACCTGTCATGGCAACATGAGTGACTTGCGAATGACGAAATCCGCAATCATACCCTGTGGAAGCAACCAGCATCTCTTTGCCTATGGTGATGAGTCGTTGTACGGAATCCGGACTTGGCGGCTGCCTTCGTTTCAGACATTCGCTGATCTCAGCCCCCACCGGCAACCAATCCTTGATCTAAGGTACGCAGAAAGCTCAACCGGGGAGAGGTACCTTGGGTGCCTGAGCGCCGAGAAGCTGCAGGTTTTCAAAATCAGGCAGCATAACAGTGGCAGTCATTGAGTTCATTCTTTCCTTTTTGAGTCCATTCTTTGATTCCGTTTCCGGTAGTTGTGCATGCTAACACACTAGTACTTCATTAGCAATTAACAGGTCGCTTCTTGCTCTGTACAGTGGTCAGTAAAGCGCTTATTGCGGTATTCCTTGTAGTCGTATCAAATATCATGCCCTGTTGTAAGAGGCTCAAGCTCAAGTATGTCGGTAAATAGCGGGGAGGGCTAATCCCCGCGCGCGCGTGAGAATCTGTCCGCGCGTCACTCTGACAGGGAAAACGACAAGACCGGCTGGCCCCATCTACCCATCTCTCTCGCACCAGTCAGCCTGCCTTTTCCTCTCACGTCGCGTGCGTACATGCATCAGGCGTGGGCTCTGAATTTCTGTTGTGAAGGGCAGCACACATGGTGGGCCCGAAAAAGTTGCACCAAAAGTTTCGGAGATAAAAAGTTTTCAGAAAAAGTTGCATCAAAACTTTTCGAGCTAAAAAGTTTCCTGAAAAGTTGCATTGAAACTTTTCGAGACAAAAGTTTCAAAAAAGTTGCAACGAAACTTTTTGAGACAAAAATTTCCAAAAAAGTTTGAAGCGGGAGAGCTAACGCTCATGCGGCTGTCCAGGGCGGGGCCTGCCCATGTGCGCAACGCGGAAAACACTCCCTGGCCCTTGGCCACGCGCGCGCGCTTGCCAACGTGCGCAGACGCGCGTAACAGCAAAATCGGTAAATAGCGTAGAATTGCATATGTTGATGTATCAGTGTTGTACTGGTGTTGCATGGTTTTCATAAATCAAGGAACAAATTGGTAGCAATGTGTCGTACCTTTGATGTTGCCCTTAGTTTTATGGTCAGTGCACTGATATTTCCAGTTGTACCAGTATCATAATTGCACGCCACTTTAACAATAACATGACGCACGTCGCTTTAACAATAACATGACGCATTTATTTGTTCTTTCTGTACCATGATTTCATTTTGAGGAAATCTGAAATTCTTTTTTCAGAGCATACATTTGTAATTTCAGCGGGAGTGAAGCATATTGGCATCCTTTTAAACGCATTGACCTTTAAGAGGTATGTGTGTTTGTTTGGACTGCGAATTGCAATTGCTCAACATTACACAATCCTCAGTTTTTCAGTATTGCAGTGCGATCAGTCACGCGCAGTGACAGTCAAATAGAGTTCAGCTACCACATTTTTTGCGTGGCGGCACCGACGCTCGGGGGGAACAAAGCAGCAACAGGGTTGCCAGTTTCAGCACTCGGGGTAGAGCGCGCGGTCCCTGGACTGATCAAGGCAGTAGTAGTACACCATGGAGTTACGCTGCGCCCACCGCAGCGCGGCCTCCTGCCGCGGGCTGAGCGCCGGTCCGCCGGACGGCGACGCCGGCACGGGCTGGCACCCCGGCGGCGCGCCGGTGGCGCAGCCGCCGACCTTGAGGTCCGCGAACCGCGACACGAACGGCTGGTACCGGTAGTCGGCGCGGTAGCGGCCACCGTCGGTGGCCCAGTCGGAGGCGTCCCAGATGGAGCCGTACGCCCACATCTCCCGCTCCGGGAACGTGGCCTCCGTCTTCCGTTCGTACCGCCTCACCGGCACGTCGTCCACCAGGAACCTGCAATGCAAAACCAGTTGTCCGTCGGCAGCTCAATATGAACATTGCACAAATAAGTTGGAAATTTTGCGTCCAGGCTCGATCGATCGAGAGGCTCACAGGATCTGGTCGGGGTTCCAGATGACGGCGTAGTGATGGAAGTCGGCGGTGGGGTCGAACCAGAGGTGGAACCTCATCTCCCGGCCGACGATGGTGCCGTCGCCGCTGCCGCGCACGTACACGTTGGTCTGCAGCGTGTACGGCTCCCCCGGCACCGTCCCCAGCAGCTCCATGTCGATCTCGTCGTGGTACCCGGGGTACTGCTCGCTGTTCGACAGCTGCACCACAATTGCATCTCAGCATTCAGGAACGCATGGCATGGCATGGCACCGAGAGAGTTCAGGGTGCAGTGTGCAGCTAGATTATGGAGAGGGATATGCTGATCACTCACGTAGAAGGCCGTGTTGACGCCGGCGGTGTAGCCCGGCTGCACCTTGATCGACGCGCCGAAGTAGCCGTTCCGGTACGCCCGTGTCGACTTGAACCCGCTGCCTGAACAAAATACCAACCATTTTCTCAACAACGGCCAGACCAGAGTGGGTGCATCACTGAACTTCAGTGTCAGATAAAATCTCAAAACTTCAGATCGACAAAAACCGCTCACCTGAGCTGCTGTCCATCCAGAGGGTCAGCGACTTGCCGTCCGGCGAGAGAGTCTGGTGCTGCGAGCCCCACAGGGTGCGGTAGTCCTCGGAGAAGGCCACGGACCTGTACATGGCGCTAGGATAGTAACCAGGGGCGGGAGGCTGCTCTGCTCTGCAGGGCTGCAGCATAATAAGCAGAGGAACCATGCACGCAAGGAGAAGAGCTGCTTGAGCAGCTGGGAGATCGTTAGGCCTTGCCATCTGTTCACTCTGGTGATCGTCTCTAGTGACTAGCTAGTTTAGTGATGATGTGATACATTTTGGCTTTGCAAGAGGTCCTTTTATAGGAGAAGATCATTAGCACTGCATCCAAGGCCCCACAAAAAGTGATTGGAAAGATGATGGAAATTCATATTGTTAAGCAGAGAGTAGAGACAAAATATGGAGATTCGTGGCCCATATGAATGAACTGGTGGAGTACATGGAGAGTGAATGTGATCTTGGCGCCAAAAAGTCGTGCAAGAGATTTGGATATCATTACCTCTCACGCAAAGAAATGCAGCTAATGTACTGTGAACTTATTAGTTTTGAGTGTTCACAATCGCAAATCTCCTCATGGAACAACTTACATAACAGTAATGTTGATTGCAAAATTCCAAATGTCTCTTGCGTTCATGGTAACCAAGTTCCCAATTGCGTGCTTTCGGTTAACTACTCTCAAGCAGCAAAGAATAACATAACTAAAACTTCATTATCTAAATAAATTTTACCACATCTTCTTCCTTTTGATTGAAGGGAAAAGGTTCTTTACTGCAATACTCACACTTGGTATTTCGGCCCCAGCCAGGATAATTCGTTCACAGACTGCACAGAAATTCAACAGAATTGACCGGGACGCTTACACTGTAGCTTAGTATAAACAGTAATGTTTTCCTAAAAAAATATTAGACTTATCAAAAACTTAATTTAATATTCAATGGCAGCTAAACCGTCCAAATAATTGCTCTTCAGTACTACTTATCACACAACCGACAAGTGATTCGTTGACAAACTAAAGAGAAGAAAAGACTCTGAGACGTACAATTGTTCGCCAAGCGCTAAATGATGAGTTTTATAGATTAGCCAAGAGATAACAGAACTTTCAAAAATAGGATTCGGGCAACTGAAAAGTTGCACGTTCATCACTGGACAGATGCTCAGTTACTGAATCACATTGTGGGAAAAAAAAAACACTATTTTGCGTTTGCCGAAGAGGGTGAGCTTTGACCTTGGCAAGAACATACCTACTTGTGAAGCTCAAACTGCTGAACAAGCAGTATTTTTTTTTTCCCCCTCTCTCGTTGACTCGTCACCATCGTCGTCACAGGTCGAACAGAATGGCCAATCATTAGATTCAGAGATCCATGGCCAGCGCTGGTTTTTTTTTTTTGAGATTACACAGTACAACTCAGACACTCACAACGCACGCACACTCACTCCTATGAACACACGTACGCAAACCCTACCCCTATGAGCATCTTTGAAGACTAAGTCGGCAAATTCAGAGATACGAAGTCACCACTGGCGCCTCGCTATCGACGGGAGCGTCGCCTACCACTGAAAGCACAAATGCCGTTAAATCCTTGAAAATTCGCTCCCACAGGGAGTCGAACCCAGGACCTGAGAGGTGTTACTCGAATGCCTTAACCACTAGGCCAAGATCCCTTTCACATGGCCAGCGCTGGTTTGTGACACTGCAGCCAGTGTTAGATACTGCAACGCATCGAAGGCCGTCCTGCTCAGAATTTTGTCGTACTGCACTCTGAGAGTGATCACAAATCCATACATAGAGTGATGTACCATTCATATTTCGCCTTAATGACCTTCGGTGCAACTGGTGTTTAGTCAGTTATTCACAACATGATGAACTGGATAACTTGGTTGGTTCTGCATTGCTTCTGAGAAACATTAACTAATAAAAACGTTCTACATGGATTTTAGTAGGCTATTTTTGCATGTACTACTACTGTATATAGTTGAAGGGTCTCTTTTCTGTCCAGTGCATTTTTTCCTCCACAGCATCAATAATATTGTGGAAGGGGCCATGCAGACGAGATTTAGCGAATCTAGCTCCCTGTAGAGCGCAGACAAATGTCACATATCCATGTTGCCATACCGCCTGCAAATGTTCAAACGAGGTTTGGTGCACTTTCAATCAAAAACCTTTATCAAATTGCATTGCATAGGACCATTGCTCCAAAAATGAGCTACTCCTATATGGGAGTACATGCATCTAGTCGTACTTGGGGCTTGGGCCAATGGTTCCTCCATGGCGTCTGTAGCAGGATAGTCTCCCTTTTGCCTCTTGCCAACACTAGTTATGGCAATAAAGAAGTGCTTCCTGGAATAGGAAAAGTTTGAAACTAATTTTTTACATTTCAGATTCAAGAGAAGTCCCAACTGTGAATTAATATTCGCTTACTCTATCAGATTATCAGCTTTTCAGCACTTCCCTGTGCACAGTTTCATATATACAGGGGCAAAAAAAAAAAAAGGTGGCCTGAAGAAGGTTGCATTGTTCATAAGTTCGTACAGAAAACCTTTCTGCAAGGTTGGATTTTTATCTCTCTTCTTTGCAGCCTGCTAATGTGAACCTCTCATGGTCTCTCCCTCTCGCGATCTACCAGGCGAACTGGACATTTCAGAGAGCACATTGTTTTTGAAGGAAGGTAAATTTAAGTGGCATACAAATATAATCGAATTCAACCTTTTTTTTGGGGTGGGGGTGGGGGTGTTGGGGGGGGGGGGGGGGGGGGGGCTTATGTTTAGCTCTGCCATGCGAACCAACATTTGAGGCCATTTACATCATAACGTACACAGATGAGAAGCAGTCCTATTGGACCAGGAAATGTCAAAAATTGCAATTTGGCGTTAGATAAGGAGAAAGAACCACAGCCCATAAAAATTTTTCGAAGAAGCTTTCCTCCCTTCTTAAATTGTTGTCCTCGTTGATGTTTTGAGTTATGTTTGATCATTCGTCATATTCAAAATATTAGTTTAAATATGCAAACTTATAAGTTATTTTTCAATTTCCTTTACTAATAAAACAACTCATAACAAAAATATATAATATTTTTTAAAAAATAAATAAAACGAATGATCAAACGTAACTCAAAAGATTAATGGCAATAACAATTTTAGAACATAGGGAGTATTGTGGAGAGACAGGCATATGGGCCTCTCCCCTTTGCAAGAGGAAAGCGACCGCCACGTGTGGCCGCTTGGGCATCTCGGAACAGGCATATATTGTTCAGCCTGCTCTATAATGTTAGTTTATTTTTTAATCCAACTTGTCAGATTAGATTACAACGTCAAAAAGAGATTCACTTGATCATCCGGATTTTGGTGTTTTGGTTCAGGAAGCAAAAAAATTCTTGGAATCCCCCTTTTGAGGGGGTTCTTATTGTCGAAGAGGTTAATTTGATTCCCCTGTGTATCAGCTAGACATGGTTTAGAGTCTGAGATAAATACCCACATGTGAGTTGATAAAGCACTTAGGCTTGAACCCTTGTTTTGTCATCAGTTGCCCAGGGATTTTTCTGTGCCACTTCAGTAAGATCAAGTCTCATTTCCTTAGAAAAAGGAAAAAGATTATGTTTTTAATTAGACAATGTATGTCAGACTCTCTTTAATCAACAAGTCTTGAATAATTCCAAACGAAGCCTCGAATTTTCGCCAACCAAAGTTCGCCTGAGTTTGCTTGAATAAGTTATGTGAGAAGCTTGTACCCAACCAGTGCCAATGTTTCTATCATTTCTTAAACTTTAAGGAGAAAATGCACTTATTTCATATTTGATTCCATGGCCAAGAGAAGGAAGAGAGCGCAGTACAATACTCCAGGGACAGGGAAGAACTTGAGCATAGAATGAGCAACAAAGTTTTTGAAGTGAAAAATTGACCAACAAAGTTAGATAAGTTATATGGGTTTCAGATTCAGTTTTCTCTGAATATTTGAACCCTTCTGAGCAAAACAAGGGAATGGAAAAATGCTACTGCAACTACGTTGTGGTGTTAGTCGAAATGCAACCCTTTTTTTTTCTGGGTAGTCAAAATGCAACCTTGGCAGACAAGAACTAATCAGAGCATCAGGAATCTAAGAAATGGTCACTAAGAAGCAATGTTAAGTAGCTGATAATTGAGTAGAGTTATAGAAGGTAGCAGGAGGATTGTTGGTACACCTTAGCCAAACAATCTGAAGTACCTGCAAATCAAACCAATGCAAATAGCACCATGGCTAGCGCGGAAGGGGATCAGTCCCGCGGGTACAGCGCCCTCAGGGCGTCGACGACCGGACGGAACCCGTCGCGGAGCGGGACGACGGAGACGGCGCGGATGCGCTCGGCGGCGCCGCCCTTCCTGGGCGCGCGCAGCGCCATGCGGCACATCTCCCCGCGCAGGGCCTCCGCGGCGGCGTGGGCGGCGCCCGGGTGCGCGGCGAAGAGGCGCGCGAGCTCGTCGGCGGGGCAGCCCATCAGGTCACGCGCGGCGCGGTCGAAGAGCACGACGGGGATGACGCGGTCGTGGGTGGCGACGGAAAGGAGCAGGCGGTACACACGGGCAGGCGCCGCAGCCGCGGTGGACTGCCCGCAGGCAAAGCAGGACGCTGCGCGGTCCGGGAGTGCGAGATCGCAGCGCGGGCAGGAGAGATAGGAGAAGTCGGTGGTGTCGGCGGCCACGATGGTGCAGAACGGCGGCGTCCACGTCGCCGCCGCGCCGCTGCAGCCGACGAGGGACGACATCTCTGTCTTACTAGCCCAGGCCCAAAAGCCCACAACAACTTCTCCTTTGGCAGCCCACCAGCATCAGCTTCGGGTGCGCACATGCGGCCGCTCTACGTGCACCGCCGTTTATTGTACATCGGACGGACGAAAATCACGTGCACCCTTCTGGATAGCCCGTCTCTGTTCCTTCTTCTCGAGCAGGTCGTGGTCGTACCTTTCGGAGTTCGTGGTCGTGGTCCCCTCCCGCTCGCTCCCGGAGCCGCGACCCCGCCGCTGCTGTCCTCCTCCGTCGACCTGCACGGAAGCAACCTAACAGCTGTTCGCCGTATTCGCTGCCGAGTGATTTTCTCCTCCCACTCCGCCGCCTCTCTGCAGGAGATCCGCCCACTGGGTAAGCCCTAGCCTCGGTCGATTCCGCTTGCGTCCCTATGTTTTGTTGTTTGAGAAAATTCGAATTTTTGAGCTAGGTCTTTCCTTCGACTCTTGAGTGCGTAGTTAAATCAGGGAAATATTTTCATCATGTTTGATTTTACCGGCTTAGATGACTGGCCCTAGGGTTCTTACTGGACGCTTGCGTGTACGATAGCGGGGGTGAGCGCACTTGTTGAGTTCGTCAGAAATTGGTTGTGTTGAGGAGGTTGTAGGAAGGAAGAAGTGTGGCAGAAACTCTAGTGAAATATGATGGCATGTTGTAGATAAGGTATGTGCGCTCAAAAAGACAAGCTTTTGGGCCTGAAGAGGCTTCATATATCGTGAGCAAGGGTGGTGGGAAGTAGGGTGTTCAGCGACTCGGTGCAACTTTGATGGAACTAAGCATGCCCGTAGTGAAGGTTGCTGGTGGTTGTTGTTGGATTCATGGGGTCGGATTTCAAGTCTGGTTTTGTTCTGGACAGGGAGAAGGAATAACAGAGGTTTTGTGGGACATCAGAATTGGTGATTTTGTGGTGTGGTGTTGCAGTTTTGTTGGAGCGCGGAGTTTAGAGAAGGGAGTTGAGGATGAGCAGCCGCAGCCCACCGCTGAGGGATCGCAGGATGCGTACTGAACGCACTTCGTACCGTGTTGCACCGTACCGGAGGGACAGCCGCCATGGTCCGAGCAGGTTTGACCTTTAAGTCAAACAAGACAGAGTGCTTGACAATGTTTATCCAAACATTTCTTCTTCTTTCTCTCGTTATTATGTATTTATTGGCCCGAATGCCATTCCAAAGGATCTTACACAAAGTTTCTACAGTTCTAGAATAACCATATTTTTCTATTAAATTTTGGTTTAAATTGTTGCATTTTGCTATCCGATTATAATGAGTGCATTTTTGGAGTCATGTAGCTCTAATTTATATGCAAGTGTAAAGTACCAGGAAACATGATGGATCATCTTTTTCAGTTGTCATTATGACATTATGGGACTAACATTTTTGGAGTGCAAAAGGTTGAATGAACTCATGTATTATGTATACTCGTCGTTTTAGAAAAATCCTATGTGCATATTTGGTAGTAGTAGTTGTAGATGATAGTGACAAGAATTGTAAAATTTCTCCTTTTTGATTCGTTACCTGACTTTAGGACAGGACAGCTAATCTAGTTTAATTGTTTTAGCTATATTAGCTGTCCTTAACTTCAACATATGAATCTGAAGGGAGTGCTGAATAATTTATGTGTAATTGTGATGCGTAATGATTCTGACATTTGAAAGGGTAATATGTATCACATTTTCATTTCATGTTTTGTTGTGCAGGATTCCAAATGATTTGTGTCACAATTGTAAGCTTCCTGGGCATTTTGCTAGAGAGTGCCCTAATGCGGCTGTCTGCCATGCCTGCGGGCTTCCTGGGTAAGAACTCTTTGTTGATTTGTTTATGCTTCCTCATGCTTTTGTATGTTAATAGTGCTAAGAGCTCTCATAATTTGTTCATTACTTAGTGCACATTGCTGGTAATGCATACCATGCATTCAATCATAACTTCATAAGCCCATTAGCCCTGCTGTTAAAACCATACATTATGCAGAACTGCTTGCCCATGCTTGATCAAAAACCATCAGAACTGGTTCTGTACCAAATCCATCCATGATTTATACATAGAATGGTTATGTTTAATCCTGCTAGGGGATTTTTGTGTGTCCTCAGTATGAATTGTTTGGATAAGGGGTTCATGTGGCCAAAAGGTCCAATTTCCATGTACCCTAAACCCTAAACCCTAAACCCTAAACCCTTATGTGTTCTTGTTTTTATTTATGTTGATGTTCATGCCATCCTAAATGGTACTTCTCTCATATTATATTGTGAGGAACTCACTATCGTCCTAGGATCGTATTGCATGAGACCTGATCTAAGCTTGGATTAGTCTTTTTATCATATGTGACATTGTTAATTACAAAATACATTGATCATAACTTTTAGCCATCGAGGGCTGGTCATTTAGTTAAGACCTTGAACCTTAAGACATGAAGACAGAAGTTTATACTGTTTCCATGACTACGATGGCTTCATTAAGAGCAGGGCATCTTCTTCGTTTTAGCTGATATCAGCCTTACTTTAATTCTTTTTAAAAAATAAATTGGCAGGCACATTGCAGCTGAGTGTTCTTTCCCAGATATGTGCTGGAACTGCAAAGAGCCTGGCCACATGGCTAATAGCTGTCCGAATGAAGGGATATGCCGTAACTGTGGGAAGTCTGGACACATTGCAAAAGATTGCACTGCTCCGCGAGTAATGCCTGGAGAAGTGATTCTTTGCAGCAACTGCTACAAACCAGGGCATTTGAGGGAGGAGTGCACCAATGAGAAGGCCTGCAACAACTGTAGGCAGAGTGGCCATATTGCCCGCAACTGCACCAATGATCCTATTTGCAACGTTTGCAATGTTGCTGGCCATTTGGCTCGTCAGTGCCCAAAGGCTGATACACTCATGGAGAGGGGTGGGCCTCCGCCCTTCCGTGGTGGTGGCGCTCCCTACCATGGTGGTGGTGCCCCCTTCCGTGGCGGTTACAGCGATGTGATCTGCCGGGCGTGCCACCAGGTTGGCCATATGAGCCGTGACTGCATGGCTGGTGCCTTCATGATCTGCCACAACTGTGGTGGCCGTGGCCACATGGCATACGAGTGCCCCTCTGGGAAGCTCCTGGAGCGGTTTCCCCCTCGCCGCTACTGAACACCTCTGTTTGGGTGGCTGTTCCTTTGAACCCTCTGCATTATGAATAATTATTCTTATTCTCTTCATGTTTAACGAACGACGAGTTTCCAGCTATTTGGGATTCGATACGTTGCCAGTTCTAGTTGTCATTCCGGGATCAGCTATGTAACTGTAACAGTCTCTTGAGGATTGCTATTTCTTGATGAAACAATTTCTATATGCTTACCATTTTAGAATTCATCACTTATTCTAGTGTTAAATCTCTGTGGCTTTGTGGTGTGTTATGCTCTAAAATTATACAGAGTATGGTATAAGCCGTACAATTGTGCAACTGGACTGCCTGTGAACAGAGATAGAAGCCGTTAAGTCTCGAAATTCGAAAATTTGCAAGTTGTTTGCTTGTCTAGAGTCTTTTGATGTGCAAGGTACGTTGAGCGAAAAGGCAGTCAAAAAATTAGGTGTTTAAATTTGGCTTCGTATATATATAGTTAGTCGCCAGGATAAACGTTATCAACTGATAAATTACTCGAACCAATCACAATTGTTTTAAAGAATCATGTATTGGCCAAACTCACTAAAAGGATATATAGTTAGTCGCCAGGATTAGTCGCCAGGATAAACGTTATCAACTGATAAATTACTCGAACCAATCACAATTTGTCAGCGTACAGGTTCCACTGAGGTTCACGAACACTGGGAAATCAAGAGGCAAAACAAAAGAACGTTTGCCTGTTTCCGAAATCGGACCACCACATATGACAAACTTGACCGACCTCCCATTTCTCACGATGCTACAATGAACTGATCAGTCACATGAGCTATGTAAAGTGAACTAATCCAATTTTGAGTTGCTGAATCCATTGCCATCACCTTTCTGGCCATCATTTTGCCCCAGGTCCTTCAACTGAACATCCAAGGGACAACAAAGGAAAAGAAAAGGGAATCAACCACTTAGTCAACTAGATAATTTTTTAAAGGGACAATAGCATTTGGACCATAATTTTAAACTCAAATTGTGAAACAACCATCTATTTTCAGATTTCGCAAGATCACCACAGAACTGTGGTAAAATCGCAAAAATCTGAAAATCGATGGTTGTTTCACAATTGGACTTCAAAAGTGTGGTTGATATGCAATTTCCCCTTGTTTAAAAAAATTGAAAATTCGTTGGTTAGGAAGCATAGAAAATGTTTGAACAAGCATTCTATAGCAGAACAAAAATACCTTCGCTAGGTATGCCTTATGGAATCTGTAACCCTGTAAGAGCAAATAACTCAACATCAGAAATCAGTCACTTCCAGCACTCCTCAATAGCGCCTATGTGTAAGGGGGAACTTACTTTGTCAGTCCCGTATAAATAGTCACAATAAGTGAAAACAGAGGCAAAATTGCTTTGGCTCTGGCCTCCTACATAGTGATGATAGTCATGGTATTCTGCTCCTCCATAGAATGGAATATACTTTGTTGGAGTGAATGGGAAATCAAATCTGCAAAATAACAAGATAAATAATGTTTTCCGATGTAAAGTTACACAGATATCATGCAGCTGTCATGGGTGGCATCACTGGTCACTAATTGACGATTATGAGACATAACAAGCACAACTTACCATGAAATTGGACAAACTACAGTATATCCCAGCTGACATGGTCAAATGCAGAAAAGTTTTATAACTTATGACTGTATTGTATAAAAAAAGGAGGTGCAAATTAAGGAAACATTCATGTATATTTGCATACTTCGATCCAATCATAGCATTTGACGACATCTAGTTGAAGTTAACATTAACCATTTAAAGTATCACACATGTTTTCACTAGGCCTACAAGAAGATACAAACTAAAAACAATCTTGACACAGTCAAATGTATAGCAAGGCCTCCTAGCATTCAGATTGGCAAATCCAAGATAAAAGAAACAAACAAGCGATCTCGGATGTCTCCAAAGAGACAACAAATTCTTACTTTTCATCACTAGCTAAGGAAATTACATCTACATGGTCCACTGGTAAACATACAAATGTAGGAGTAAAGCTGCAACAAAATAATGAGCTAGTGAATCATGAATCGGGCAGCAATATGCAGGCTTTCTATTACTAGGTGCCAATTTCTTTGACATGTTTTTCGCCCCCCCCCCCCCCCCCCCCCCCCCCCCCCCCCAACCCACAAAAAAAAAAAAAAACTTCGATTTGTAGCTGTTACCATGCACATCATTACTAAATAATATACCGTTTAAACCATTGCATTAAGGAGTTTTTAGTTGTATGTCTTTTTTCTTAGTACATTAAAATATTACACTTCAGTAAATTCAAACTACAGCTCCAAACTGCAATTGTGTTCTCTTATGTTACCCCCAGAGAGCAGCACCTAAGGCACCCATGCTAAATCATGTTCTATTGTTTCTTCAGTATCGGGTCTTTCTTCTTCTTCAAAGTAGTAGACAACTAAAAAAATCATATTTCTTGGAATACCATATAAAGTAAACAGCCTCTCAGAAGACTCAATTATACAGACATCGACCTCGGTCCTATTAGCTTTCACTTTAATCAGTGAGAAACTCCCCAAGAAAAAACTGTCCATTCGGTGCTACCAGTACCAACAAGTCATTGTCAGTGTCATGCAGCAAACATCACAATCGCCAACCAACTCCACCCATGAGGCCATGAAATACATCCATCGGTAGCGGCAAAGACCAACCCACACCAAAGCAGTACAGCGTGGCTCACATCGTTTCAAACGTATGGCAAACCACCAGTTGTGCATCTTAGAGAGTTTTAAAGAAGGCAAAAACAACAGAAACTCCTTACCCGCTGTGCGTCTCGATGGCCTCCACCTGGCGAAGCACAATCCAGAGCCAGAAGGTGATCATGTGGCCTGGTGCGATTGCTGGGCCAACAAAGGAGGGGATGCCAAGTATGAGCACCTCGGCCCAGTGTGCGTATGGCGCTGCGAAGCCGATGGGCGCCGTGAACTCATGGTGGACGCGGTGGATCTTCTGGTACCCCCACTCCCCGTGGAGCAGGCGGTGGATCCAGTAGTTGAGGTAGTCCTCAACCAGGAAGTACACCAGCAGCTGTGCAGCCATCTCCCCAAGAGACGGAAGCGGCAATCCTGTGTGAATTCCCACCATCTGCATTGATCAAAGATGGGCAATTATTTTATTATCGTGAATATACAATCTTTAACAGGACGGGTGAAAATTAGAAATGCAAGGGGCGTCAGAGGAGAGATCTTTCTTGTGCTTGCCAAGAATAATAGGTAAATAAAGGAGACGTGGGGCGCATTCGAGCAGGGTTCTAGGAACAAAACCCGGATCACGATTGATTCATTAAAGGAGAGAAAAACATGCAGAGCACTCTAATTAAAAATTGTCGCATCCACCATCGGACAGATCACATGTGTACTGTGTACAGGTATGAGAATCTAAGCGCTAGAACAGTGAGGAAACGTGATCTTTTCCACAGAATCCGCCCCAAACCCTCAAATCCACGAGTAATCTACCGCATTGCACAGATTCACCGAACCGAACGAGAGAGCGGGGAGGAGGGAGGAGCTCGCGGACCTTGACGGCCGGGTAGGAGACGAGCTGGAGCGGGCCGATGACGAAGAAGAAGACGTGGAGGACGTCCTTGTAGCACCGGACGAACTCCGCCCTGGAGAGGCGCACCCGCGGCTGCAGCTTGTACGGCGCGACGGCGGCGGGCGCCCGGAGCTCGAGCAGCGCGACGGGGAGCGGCGCGAGCGTGAAGACGACGAAGAGGAAGAGGATGTTGCAGCAGTAGAGGTGGTAGTCCGGCACGGCCGCCGTGTACCGGAACCACAGCGCCTCCGCGGGTGACATGGCCCGGCCCAGCGCCGCCTCCGCCTCCGCCGCCGTCGCGTAGGGCAGCATCGCCGGCGAGCCGAACAGAGGGACCCACTCGCAAAATTTGCCGAAACTTTTCACACTGCGCCGGGGGCTTCTCCGCGATTTCCTAGAACCGCAGGGGGTTGGCGCGTGGATGGATAGCGCTCGGCTCCCCGCTTCGAGGCGGTTCGGTTAGCCGGCGGCCTCCCGTCCGTTCCCTGATTTGGAGGAGACGAGGTGGAGAGTGAGTGCGCCGGCGGAGAACACGAGCGGCTCTCGCTTTAAGCTGGGCGCCCTCTGACACTGTCATGGAGGCCCGCGTATGACGGTCCGTGGTGGGTGCCACTTGGCGACGAGTGGGCAGATCATGGGCCGCGGGCGCACTTTGCGAACCGTTGGATGGATGGATGGATCTCGCGTCACGTGGGGCGCGCGTGGCTGGGCAGTGGGCACCGTATTAGTGTTTTTGTTCTGGAGTTAGGGACGAGTCCAGTCCAGATAGTTCCTTCTGGAGTTCGGCTGCACAAGAAGGAACTGTAGGGGGCTGGTCTGGATACTGTAGCTCTTATAGTATTCTTTCAGCTCCTACAGTATTCTTTCAGCTTGTACAGTATCAACGGTTCAAGTTGGGAAAATTGTACCAGTCAGCCGGCGGTGATTGATTCTAGCTTATCCAAAAGGTAAGAAAAAAATGATCATTTCTCCTTGTATCCTAGTATCTGCGAAACAAAGTACGTATACATGTCATTAACCATTACTCATTTGTCAAATCTTTCTGAAAACCACACTTCACACCACTTCATATCGTTAAAAGTGCTTGACAGCAACATCCGGACTCCGATTCGATGGCAACCACGACACTGCAACAAAACACGTGTTTGCTGTACATACATATTCCACCACAAAGGTTGTAAGCACGAGGCGGTATTGATCTGACCCTGCAAGTGCAAACAAAACAACAGCCTAGAAAGATCAAAAAGTTTTCTGGCCGGGCTTCCAACCGAAGAGATTATGCCGGGCTTCCAACCGAAGAGATTATTGTTATTGTTGATCAATAGTACGTTCGCCAGGGTCCATTTCACGGCGAATTGGTAGCCTCCAGAGACCAGAGTCCAGATCCCCCACGCACCACGTACGCAGCTGGCTCTCAGTCATGTCAGGCATGAGCTGTCATGCTCGTGCTGCCGACCCTCTCGTTTCTTTCCCTTTTCTTTTTGAAAATCATATACACGGTGCTATATTCACCCTCTGCTTTTCTCTTTGGCAGCTTTCTGAGAAAAGAGAAAGCATGATATGCCACGATATGAGTATGACACAAATTAAGGACCCCTTTCCTTCGAGATCAAAGGAAGGCTCATGGACATGACGAAACGGCCGGCACGCATCAACAATCAGTGCGTGCCATAAGCATGCACGACCGACCATGCTCCATCGATCACACCAACAAGATCATCTGATCCTGGTCACGGAAGCGATCGATATGAGAGCCCTGCCCGGCCGGCCGGGGCCAAAAACTGAACTGGATCGAACGAACAAGCGTAGTGTATCGGGCACACGCCTGATGCATGCACGCAGGAACGGACGCACGCATGCGAAGTGTCCTCGTGTGATCGTGTCATGACCCACATGCATGCATGACACGTCACATCAGCGGGCTAGATATTTACGTGCATGGACGAACGAACAAGCGCGACGCCGCTGAACCATCACTAGCTTCGTGTACGTGTACGTGAGCCCCGCCGCGTCTGCCTTGGACTTAGCTTCAGGCCGCCATATATGGAGTGTAGTTTTCTGTTGCCACGTTTCGGGCTTTCTGCGGTACTAGCCTTTAGGCAGAGCAGAACAGTCGGGACTCGGGAGTGACGAGTCACTGAACCAAAACTATAGTCGTGAAGTGCGGTGCCGGGATGGATAAAGATGCTCATGGAAGTGGGAAACCGGACGCACATACTTCTTTTATTTTTAAATTCTTTTGTTTTTAAATTGTTGTTTTTTCGAAAAAGGTTTTTAAATTGTTGTTCCTATTGATTTTTTCTGTTATGTTTGACTATCCGTCTTATTTAAATAATTTTTAAAAATATCATATTTTTTGTTATGATTAATTTTATTATTAAAAAAGTTAAAGATAACTTATATTTTGTATATTTAAGATAAATTTGAATAAGACGAGCCATTAACGTAACAAAAAAATCAACGACGACAACCAGGGACGGACGCAGCTGGTTGCTTGGGTATTCCCAGGAATACCTAACAATCTTGCCAATTCTCTTGGTAGGCATAGAGAGATGAAGGCACATGCATGTACGCATCTAAGCAGCTGATTGTCTATACATGCATCTAAACAGCTGACTATTCATACATATCGGCTTGGAATACCTAAGTTTCAGCTGCTGGGTCCGTCACTGAACAACAATTTAAAAATGTAAAGAGTATTTCTATGCGCGCGCAGAAGGCGGAAGCATTCACAGGATCCGACGAGGGACTTTTGTTCGCTTCGTGGTCACGAGTGCCCTCACCGTGGTTGAACTTCGACGTCAACTGTAAACAACCCCGCACAGAGATGCGCGCTGCAGGTCGCCAAAAGAAGAAGATCCCCGCTCAAATGGACCTGTGCTAGGCTGTGCTTACGTTTTCGTGCGCCTAATACAGTGTGCGGGTACCAGTTTTCACCGGATCATTCATACTCCCTCCAGACAGAATAAGATGGCATCAGCTTGTCTCCATTTCGTTTTGCCCGAACGACAATAAGAAGAAGAAAGAAAAAAAAAAGACATAGGCAGTATCTTGATAGGTCACATTCGAGTAAGGGTGCGTTCGGCGCACCTCCTCTAATTTTTAGCACCTATCACATCAAAGAAAATCTTACTATTTAAATTTTCTTTTATTAATTTAATGACAAAACCTATGTCACAACTCCCTCTAAATCGCAAGACGAATCTAATGTGCCTAATTAATCTATATTTTGCTACAGTGATGCTACAGTAACCATCGTCCAATTACAGCTTAATTACCCTCATTAGATTCGTCTCGCAAATTCGAACGGAGTCCTAAAATTAGTTTTGTAATTAAACTTTATTTGTAATTAGAATATTCATTGCAAAAATCCTCAAAAATTTAGACCCCACCACTCACCCTAAGGTCTTTGTTCCCTAAGAAATTCTGCCCTCTCCAACTAAGTTTTTCAGCTTATCTTATACACGAAAGCTGGGCCCTATGTGGAATAGTTTAGGATGACAAATTGCTTTACAAATCTCGGCCCTGCTCGGCTCGTATTCACCTGTTTGGCCACACATGCGTCCAGTTGCATCCACATAAAACCAGACGTGGATCGGAATAATACAAGCCGAGCTGTCTTGCTGGGAAGAAGACAGACTGACAGAGCATCAAGAGAAGCAAATCCTCTCTGCACTACTCTTAATATACTCTCATTGTCTTACACCTATGCTTAAATAAACCAAAGGTTTCGAATATTCGAGTCGATCCATCCTTCAAGAGAATCCATGTTAGGACGATGCCTACTTATATATATTATAGCCTCTCAAATAGCTGTTTAATGGTAGCGAAATTGAGTGGAGTACTATCTGTACCATAGCTTGAACAAGTGGTATGTGAAATATCTCTTGTCATATATGCACACAAAATGGCTCTGGCTGAAACATATAATGCTGTGTGTACATGGAATGCAAAGGTATTATGTGATCACAATAATGATGCTGCTCCTCCCATGCCACAACTGTTGTCTCAATCAAGTGGTTGAAAAAGGAAAGATTTTTCGGTGCATGGAGAAAAGTCTCAAGATATGCAACTTATTTCAGCCGTGCATTATTCCATATCTCATTGCTTTCTAGCGAGCTGTTGACCACTGCTGATTCTTGTGCTATTTTACGGAAAGTAGTTCGAACTGTACAAGGATTTATTTTTTATTAGTAGAAAAAAAAACTGGCGTTCTACAGCTTTACCTCGGAACCTTTTCCATGCACAGCTTCCTGCAACAATTTGAGCCAGGAGTTATACATCAAGCAAAATGCAAGGCCAGAAAATATGCAGGTTCAGTTTACGTACCTGCAGCTCTGCACGTACCGAAAACAGTTTCTCGAAAACTTCAATAATCTACTCCTAACACTTGGACCTGAAAGTTGAGTATATCGATTCAGCTTATCATCTGCTTAGCCATTTTCTAGTTCAGAGTCTCTTCAGCCTGAATTCTTCCCTGTCTGCATGTATTAAGTAGGGACATTTGTGCGTTATCAATAGGAAAGACAGAAGAATTGAAGAAATACAGGCGTTGTGAGCAATCCAAACTAACCAGCATTTCGTGGTCACCCATTATTTCCTCAATCACCTCACCTAGAATCTTCTCTGCACTATTAGGAACAAGGGCTGCAAAAGCAGCAGGTTCCAATCCTGAAAATAAGTAAAAGCCGTCAATTTGAATATATATATATAATCAAAGTGCTCGAGTTTGATTTTATCTTATCACAACTCATAACAATGTTCATCTAATCTACTTCACCGTTTCCTAATTTAGTACAGAACTTGTGAATTACCAGCTTCTGGGAATGCATTGATGAACATCATCATCTCCTCACCGGTCAGACCAGAAAATATGCAGATTCTGGGCATTGAGTCTGCAATCTGTGAATCGAGAATGTGTTTAAGTATAATGTATAGTGCCCGATCAAAGAAGAGGGATAGGAAATACATGATTGATAAGCATAGGTAAACCTGAATTTTGATCAAACTGTGTATTATAACTAGCATAATGAAACCTGTAACGGTTAAGCCTCAGATGCCATTAGTACAAACTACAAACCTTCACAGCTTGTAAATTAGGTTGCTCAGTGTGCATGGCGTCCCACAAGGTTTTCTTTGTCATTTCTTCTGTACAATGAATCACCTGGTACAACAAGTCAAAAGCATCTGAACGAACCAGAAAACATAGTCACATTAAAGAAAAGAAAAGATAAAAAATACTCTGAAACTCTCGGGAGTATCAAATAGCTGAAGGGAAGAGTAGCTGTTAGGTCATACAGTTTTTTATATGAAACTCTCGGGGTCATACTATTGTTTACCATTCTGGGAAACATAACAGAACATAGACTTTTCTCTCAGATCTTTTATTTCAATTTTTCAATGAGAATTTCACCTTACACTATTGTTGCTCAAAAAGAATAACTTGAGTCCTCAAATTTTCAGCGAATTTTCTAGTTTTCATTATTTTTTTGTTGGAGGCACGTATGTCTGTTCTGTTTTAGTTTCGTCAGCAACAACAGGTAGATAGCAAAACCTGTAGCTAATAGGCAGCTATCAACGGTAGCATAAAAAGATTGTATCTGTTTCCTGTCAGTGTATACAAACAGCTGGCAACGATGTTGCTCTAACCCAGATCTATATGAAGGGAGCTAGAGAGGTAAAACAAAAAGACACTAACGGCATTCACACTAGATGTCAATTACAGCAGATGCCGAACATACCTTGAGAAATTCACCGTCAAGCTCTTTCAGGAACGCCTGAATCTGCACAACTTATGGAATTCACATTAGTTGAACTGCATCAAGGTATTAAAGTTTACAACTATGCGTACACAGCATGCCGTACATTTTACACATTTTTTTTCTAACAATGAGTGTTTGCAATTTTCTGTTGGGCAGATGATTGTCTGAAGATATCTAATGAAGTAGACATGAACTAAGCAGTATAGACCATATGTGATTCGAGAAATCTGACAATGCACAGATATATCTTGACATGCACCTAAATAGCAACAAAAATAGATAAGGAAGGAAACAGAGTTCATATATGTTGGCAATTACCTTGTCCGTTTCGTCCTTCTCAAATCCGATGAGCAGCAGCGCCTGAAAGACGGGCAAAATTCAGTGCGATGTCAGAATTTCCGTTCATTCACACTACAACTACGAAACGACATGGAGAAAAAGCCGCGCGTCGCGGACGGCGACTCACCGGCGGGCCGTACATGGGATCGTCCTCGTTCAGCGGCACGAACTTGGAGTCCTCTTCCATCAGCTCGGCTGGAGCTCCTGTTGGACACGTAGCCTATCTATCACACACATGGGCCGAAACCTGCTACCCTACTAACTACTACCTGAATGCCGCAATCGCCACCGCACGACGCACCTTCGGGAGGCAGCGATCTGAGCGGACCGCTCCACCGCCGTCTCCTCGACAGCGGCGCGACCGAGGCGGAGGATGGAGCGCGCGGTCCAAGACGGGTGCAGGGGGAGGAGGCAGCGCAGCGGAGGAGGACGGCGGCAGCGGGAGTGGTCATCGCCATCAACGCCGGCGGGGCGGGGACGAGCAAGTTATCCACTTCTTGCGTTGCGCCTTCTCTTTGGTCTCTGTTTCGACAGCGCTTTTGCCGCGCTGCTTGGGTCACGGCCACTGCGCGACGCCAGCCGTCCGATCAGCAGCAACTTGGGGCGGTCAAACGGCTGAGATTCCTCTCGGGCTTGCGTTCGCTTCAGGGACAGGCCGCGCCCGGCCCGGCCCTTTCGGCTTCAACAGATTGGGACCTCGACAACCGAACCCACCGACCCGTCCGCTGATCCTGTGCCGTGACGACGCGAAACACCGCCGCCAGCGCCAGCGCCGCCGTGCCGCCATGGGGAGGCGATCCGGCGGCAAGAAGCTGCCGTTCTTCGGCTCCTCATCCTCGTTCTCCTCCAAGAGGTCCCGATCCGCGCGCCGCCTTCCCGCCCTCCCCAAGCCCCGTGCGGCGGTGACTCTTCCAGCCGCGTCTTCCCCGTCCGGGGCCGCCGCGGCGGGGGAGGCCAATCAGCCGCCCCCTCCTCTCGCCCCTGACGCCGCTGCAGCGGCAGGCGGACCCGTGTCGGGGAAGGTCGGCAAGAAGAAGGCCGGCGCGCGCACGTGGATGCGGCTGGACCGGTGGGGCGCCTCCGAGATCGTCGACCTCGACAAGGCCTCTATCATCCGCCGCGCTGGCTTGCCTCCGCGCGACCTACGCATCCTCGGCCCCGTCTTCTCCCACTCCTCCAACATACTCGGTGAGCGCATGCCCCCATTTTAATACTCGGTCGCTTTTGTTGGTGAAAAAACCAAGAAGACCCAAGCTTTGGTGTTGTAATTTACAAAGATTAATCGTGCAGCTAGGGAGAAGGCGATGGTGATCAACCTCGAACTCATCAGAGCGATAGTTACAGCCGAGGAGGTCCTCCTATTGGACCCTCTTACGCAAGAGGTGCTCCCTTTCGTTGACCAATTAAGGCAGATTCTCCCTCTGAGGAGCCTGGTTGGAAGGAACGGTGAACCTGCCAGTGATGGCCAGGGGGGGAAGCCGGATGGGTCGCCAGGTCAGGTGCCCTGTCTTAATGAGGCGACCGGAGCTGAGCACGAGCTGCCATTCGAGTTCCAGGTACTGGAGGTCGCCCTTGAAGTTGTGTGCTCGGCTCTCGACTTGAGTGTGGCTGACCTTGAGAGGCACGCTACTCCTGTGCTCGATGAGCTAACCAAGAATGTGAGCACGAGGAACCTTGACCGTGTGCGGAACCTCAAGACTGATCTTACCCGCCTGCTTGCTCGTGTGCAAAAGGTACAGTTAGTTGAGATATCACATTTTCTTAATTACTAATTCCTGGGTACTTCTAAAGTTTAAGCATTTCATGGCCATCTGAGTGTCTGACCATATATTGTTGCATGCATAAAAATTTGTAGATGAAAAGCGAATTACTGCCTAGCAATCCTCTTTATGTTGTTCAACTGTTAAATGCACTTGCATCTATGTATGAGGTATAATTGAAATTTCCAACCTGTAACTTAAATATCTCAGACATCTAACTGTTTTCGTTGCTTATGCGTTGAATCACAACATACAAACTGGTCCATCTACAATGTTTGATTTTTGAGGGTCTTCCTATCTGGTGATGTGCATATGCAGAAGCAACTATATATGATGTGCTTGTTGTAGTGTATATGCGTTGGATCACTGAAAGACGCAGTAGTGTTATAGTGTGATTGATTGGTTGCAAAGATATAGAAACAAAAAAGGATCATTTGAGGATCACACCAACAAAAAAAAAAGATTTTAGGCTTTCTTTTACTCTCTTTCAAACTTAATCATCTCCTGGTGTTTATAACTCATGCAGCGCTGCACTAGGATCTGCTATTTACTCTTGTTATCATATCTTATCAGGTCAGAGATGAAATAGAACATCTTCTGGATGATAACGAAGATATGGCACATCTGTATCTAACAAGGAAGCAAGTACAGAACCAGCATGTTGAGGCTCTAATGTCGTCTGCAGCTTCCAACAGCATTGTTCCTGCCGCAACAAGCATGCCCAGGCTGAACTCTAGCTTTCGGCGCAGCATGAGCATTGCTACCAGTATGCATTTGGACAATGATGTTGAAGACCTTGAGATGTTGCTTGAGGCCTACTTCATGCAGCTGGATGGAATACGTAACAGAATTTTGTCGGTTAGTTCTTTTGCCCATATTGAAATTTGAAAGTTCGAAACAGCATTGACGCTATTCTCCTGAATTTTCATTTTTGCTCTTACTTAACACTGACTCCCCAACATCTCCACCAAAAATAGAGGTCACCTGATATTTGAGGTAGCAAAATACGATATGCTGAATCATTGCTGGTTTCTTATGAACAAACTACTCACTTTGCATGTTTTTTCCCTGTCGTTATTTACTGTTCTTAGCTAATAGGAATCTTGATATGCACACTAATTTATTTATTTTTTGTAAATTATAAATAGGTCCGAGAGTATATTGATGACACGGAAGACTACGTGAACATTCAGCTTGACAACCAGCGTAATGAACTCATTCAGCTCCAGCTTACGCTGACCATTGCATCTTTTGGCATAGCTGCCAACACTTTCATAGTTGGGGCTTTTGCTATGAACATCCCCTGCTCTCTCTACAACACCGACAACAGCCTTTTCTGGCCATTTGTTGGGGGCACCTCATCGGGCTGCTTCGTAATCTTCATTGTGTTATTGGGGTACGCCTGGTGGAAGAAGTTGTTAGGTCCTTGAACATAAAATGTAGCCGGGTCATGAGCGATAGCCTTGTAATGGCTGCAGAGATGGAGCAGATATCAAGGATAGAAGAACAAAATAATCTGGTATATAACGTCTCATGAGTAGACGATATCACAAATTCGTTGTAAATGTTCACTGGCAAAAATCAGATATGAGATGATATTGTGATCATACAACAGATGCAGATCATGAATGAAGTCATATACTCCATGATCCAGTACATGGGATAGTTTCGCATGCAGATTGTTTTCTGCCTTATGGGGTTGTCATCTCGATTGTCAACTACCAGATCCGCTGGTCCGCTATTCCTGGTTGTTTAGTCACCGGGCATGCCACCTGTTAAAGCGGATTTTCTCATGTGCACTTGAGCTCCAAGTGTACCTGAAATGCATTTATGCTGCCATCTAGTTGTAGAGATATGAGGTTCCGAGTGTGATTTCTTACCCTGCTTCAAATTTCAGTTTTCCTTACATAAAACAAGCATTTTTATCCACTACCAAAGTTGTTTTCCCGCTTGAAAAAGACTGCCATTATTTGGAAACGTAGGGTGTGTTTGGTTGGTGACCTTCTTGAGCCAAGCCAACATTTTGTTGTGCCCACAAAATTCGGCCATCATTTAGTTCATGACCAAAATTAGCCAGCCCTAAAAGAAATTCGGCCTGCCAAATTTTTTTCTACTGAAAATTGGGCAAAACTCGGGCCAACAAAACAGCAGCTCAAATTTTGGGCTCGGTCATGAATCGAACTCAAATTTCATGACCCCAGTTTTATCATGGCCCTGATTTTGTTGCCAAATTTTGGCTTGGCTTTTCATGGGCTGTCAATCTAGCAAGCCCCTACTACCAAAGTTACTTGGAAATATTGTTTGCGTATGAATGGAAAGGGGCGAGGCCCATTTCAAAAAAAATTAATTGTTTGTGTATGTCACTGTAGATATTCTTTTTAGATAATGATGTCATTGCAGAAATGCAGAATATATTTGTCATCTTCTATATAATGTCAGAATTAGTTTACATAAGTTTCCACTGTGGGCTAAATGCAAGGTTTCTTTCCTTTTCGGCATATAAGGGGTTTGGGTTTGAGATTTGAACTAATAGACTAAAATGTCTTGATCTATTTTACAGACTCTAAAACTCGACCTGCGGGTGAAACGACCAACGACCTGAGCCAGACCTTAGACCTGTGCTTTGGATGTAGGACAGACAAGGGAATTTTTTTAACCTCAACCTAAAATTCGCTCCCACCGGAAATCAAACTCAGGACTTCAGGAGTGGTACCGAGACCACCTAACCAGTTCAGCTAGAGGCCCTTGCCCTTTCGCATTATACCGACTCTAGCTCTTGCATAAATCTCGCTGGAGCCATCCAAGCCAGACGCATAGTAGCTTATAAAAGGCGACACATGCTTTGGATGTAAGCACCTATCTGGGCAAAGGAAGAAGCCATGTCATATCGTCAAAACACACACACACACACACACCCACACACACACGTCATCTCGTCAAAACACACACACACACACACACACACACACGTCATATCGTCAAAACACACACACACACACCGCCGTGAAAAACGGATCGCCCCCGCGTCGTCTCCAGGGGCGACTCGGGAGGCCGCCGCTGCCGCCGCCCTTAGCCCACCGCCGCAGCTTCTTCTCGCCTGGCTGCCGCTAGAGCCCAACCGCCGGAACAACCCGTGCGGCGGCGAGGACGGCGGCAGCGGGGCAATCGACTCCTTTTACTCCATCTTCCCATCGGCCTGCTCTTTCGGCGAAACCCGGATTGATCCATTAGCGGCCGGCAACAGCGGACAGCGGGCGGCCCTCGGAGAGGTGTTCTGCTCCCCGCAGGCATAATCGGGGAGCCGTGGCGTTCGTATGGGCGCGGCCGTCGAGATTCATGGTGCGGCGGCTATGGATGCACCCGTGTGGTCTGTGGTACGGTGGCTCCGGCATGTGTGGTTGTGAGCGCCATCATTGATCCATGTCGTGCTCGCTGCAGCTCAGGCTTGGATGATGGTGGCCCTGGTTTTGATGCTCAAAAGGAGAAGACGATTGCATTGTTTAATTCTCCAGCCTCAAGATCAACATTTGAGCGGCCGGGTAATTTGTTCTGTCATTTGCTCTGCGCCTCGCATCAATTTGGTGGTCGAGATGATGACATAAAGGAAGCAGGGTGACTGAGGTTGCGGCAACAATGTCTTATGGTGGCTAGATTTCGCTTTGCTCGAGAGAGGCCAACAAAAGCCATGGTCATGGTTGTCTGTAAGTTTAGTTGACTTGTTGCCGTTGCTATGTCAAGGGACCGACTCCGGTGTTTGTGTATACAAGAATGTGAGCAATGCTTCAAATCATCAGCAAGGAAGTCAATCAATGTTGGCAATTTGTGCAGCGAAAGCGTCGCGCGGTGCGCGGGGAGATGTTTCATCTCCGCGTGATCCGACGACAGACATCCTTGTGAATGGTGATGAAAGGTGCGACGAAAGTTCCGCGCATGTGTGCGGGGAGGTGCTACACCTCTGCACGACTTGCCTGACGGAGTGCGGATGTATGTTCAAGTGTTGTTTAAGCGGCGAAAATATTTTCTTGCAGAGAAGATTTGTCTTTCCGACTTCTTCAGAAGATGAAGATATGCTGCAACAACAGTGGTTGATCGACACCATAGGATATTAGAGGTGCTGAGAAAGATGACAGAGTTTTCTTTGTGTTTTAGGTGTTTCAAGGCTGATTTGTATCGGTTCACCTTAGTGTTCATCATGTAAAGGCTAAATGTACTTGTTGTGCAGAGACCGAAACATTATTTCATCTTGAAATAAAAGTTTCCTTTATCTAAAAAAAAAAACACACCACACACACACACAGAGAGAGAGAGAGAGAGAGACAGAGAGAGAGAGAGAGAACAAACGAGTAAACGACACCAATAAAACTTGAAATGTTATCCCAAGGATTTTGTTGCGCCAACTGCATTAAATCTGCAGCCACGTCTCGTGCCCAGTTTAGTGATCTGATCACCAAGGCACATGTTCATCCCTCCTAGTGATGATTTGCCTTGACGGCTGCATCAATTGAAGCATCAGCTCTTTGAATCTAGACAGCAAATGTTCTGATGTTGGGCGCTATATCTCTTAGTAGCGTAAAACATTACAACGCCGCCAATGCCTGATCCAAAGATGCCTGCGACTCCGCAAGTTTTTCCTTAAAATGTTTCAATTGATCCTTAAGCTTGTCCTTCTCTTCAGCATTATGTTTTTCTTGAGCTAAGAGTTGTTCAAAAAGAAACGTGATGTAAGATTAAACACATACAAAATATTAGGAGGATTCGATGATAAAGTATATCTTTTACCTATGTTCTCTTTCTCAAGCACATAAAAATCATATTGGAGTGTAGCATGCTCTTCACTTTTCTCTGAAAACTGCGACTTCAGTGCCCGATAGTCTAACAATAGTTTTCTCCGAGCCTCTTCTGTCCTGTGGAGTTCATCTTGAACAATTTTTATTCTCTCAAGAGCAGCAGCCCTTTCAGCTATTTCATTTCCCAGTTCTCTGAAATTGAGATCGAGCAACAAGTAAATTATTGTTCATAGAAAACACTTAGCTAGTGAATTGTTAATATAACTCACTTTCTTAGTCTAGAAATCTCTGCTTCTAAGGCTTGAGTTTGGCCTATGGAGGCCTCAAGATTTCTCTGGGCGATCTCAGACTCTCTTTGCAGCCTCTCTTCAAGGATTCTTGTTCTCTCAACGGCAGCAGTCTTTACCGCTCTTTCACTTTCCAGTTCTCTGGAGTTGAGATCAAGTAACAAGCTAATTTCATGTTCATGGGAAAAACTTAGCCAAAGATTTGGAGAGAACATACTCTTTTAGTTTGACATTCTCCGCCTCAAGGCCCTGGCTTCTGCCTGTGCAGGAATCAAACATCTCCAGCATTCTTGCCGTATTCTGTTGCGTATGTCAGATAATTGGACATTGATAACTATCACGTTTGATCGTAATTGGGTAAGAAAATTTTACCTCATTGCATTTTGCGAGGAATTCTGCTCTTAAATTTTCATAACGCTGGAGAGATGACCTGGGATGGGGTGTAGTGTTGACAATGAGCATAGTTTTGGTTGTTTGCACTTTGTTGGTCGTTGCCGGTGCTTGTTGCTGGTACTCAGAGGTCCTGGGGGATAACTGGTCACAGGCAACCATCTCCTCTCGAATAGGTTGTGGTTGCCACACAATCAAGGCTCCAGTCTCTGGAGTAAGCTTGGACACTGAACAAAAATCTCGGCACCTGATTCGTGCCAGAACATCCTTTCCAATAGGAGCATGGTTCTGAAAGACAAAAAAGGGTAAGACTATAAAAATTTTCCGAACTTATGGAAGTACCATGATCAAATTTTATTTTAACCCTCATATACGTACCTCAATCTGTGGCTCCTCCACTCTAGCCTCGAAATCTTCTACAGTCTGCCCTCTATCGGCCAATGGTGCATGTTCCCTTCCATGTCGAGCTCCACCATAGACAAAAGGCGCTGATGGTGCAGGTACAGCTCCTGGTGCCAATGCAGCATGCAAGCTTGCAGCGCTGGTTTTAGTTGGTGACACAGACCCGAGCCTTTTGCCTGCCTCTGTTTCAGTTTCACAGTTGGGCTTGGCCATCAAGTATGCGTCTGTTTCCTTGGCTGAATGATCTCCCTCATGAGCTTCAAGCGAAGGAGAATGCAGTGTAACCAATGTTTGATGCCGGGATGAATTTTTCTGAACCTTGCGCCTCTTTGCAGGAAACATTACTGAGCTTATGTTTTGCAGGCTATGATCAGCTCTGCAAATTATTCGAACCAACACATAAGATTATGGTTTAACAAAAAAAATGGAGGATACACATAGGGAAGCCTAATAGGAAACTGTTACATACGTAAAGGGAATTTCAAGCAGAGTACATAGAGAGAGTTCATGTTAATCATAGTTGATATGATACTGAGAACTGGGCTATTAGAGCATTGGTCATTGCCACAAACTGACTATATACAGTTATACACTAACAATTATTAGCGCTAGCATATCACGCTACATGATGATGTGTCTCACTGACAAGAGTTGTCAATGTGACACACAGGACACAGCTAAGACTTAGAGACACGCGATGACATGCATTTGAAGGTCAAACATAACAGTGAAGCAGAAGTGATATGTGAATTGTGGATAGCACCTGTTGCTTGTGCGATTAGGGGAAGTAGCAAGAGAGATACAATGAATTAGTTGAAGATCTAAAGAGGAAGAAGAGCAAGCACAAAAAAAAGACCTTAGCTTCTCCAGAGGAGCATGGCCCAAATTGATTTTGCACGTGGGGCAGCATTTGACATCCTCATGCTTAATCTTCTGAAATATGCATTTTCTGCAAACTGATCAAACATACCACAATAATGGCTTACGAAATATAAGATATGTTTGCAAATCAGCAACAAGTCGATAGCTATAGACAAGAGTCTGAAAGAACATCAAAACATGGAGAAAACATTATAATATGAAACCATCCTTAGACTCAACTAAAATAACTGTGTGCTTTATAAAAAGCCAAGGGTGAGTCCAGAAGAAGAACGGACTTTGCAACAGGCAAGAAAAGAAAGATGACAGGAGGAGAACAAATACTTGAGAAAGTACTGATCAGATATGAAAAATAAATCACAGCTAACGGAATCAATTCACAAACAAGTCTGGTACGTTATCTAAACAAATCATCTACACACTCGAATCTAAATTTGATCAGGAGCAGCAGATGACCCATATTTATCCAATAAAACTCCGTACACAAGCAGATGGGGGTACTTCATGGAACAAGCACAGATAACCACAGCAGTAGAAATAGAACACGGCATCACCCTTTGCACAGGGCTGAGGTATTCACCAGCCAGCACCATTTCACTGAGACACAGCACAAAAGAATAACCTTCCAACATTGCTCCCGTCTTCGTTTTGTATTCTGGTGAAATTTTATTTTTTGGATATAAGTATCAATCTGAAAGAAACTTCTTTTGGGACCATTATAGCAAGATCTCCCCCAAAATAATTTTATTTTTTTGGGGGGTAAATCAATGCCCCAAACTAACTAGGTCCTACAGTGACCCTCAGCAACTACAAACTGGCTCCAGGAGCTCATTCTGAGTAAGAAAATAAAAATGTGCGTCGTGCAGATCACTTGAGTCACAGGTGTGCAACTCCTCCCTGACGGGAACTGCTCACAATGGCGAACAAATTGGAAGCCAGTGACCAGCAAATCGGGAGCTCTTTGCTTGCTCATTCCATGGATAAGAAATCCTAGTGCGCAGCACTCAACGCGATCTTCTGCGCGCGTACGCGAGAGAGGATGGAAGCAGGGGATGTGTGGAAAGCTCACATGAGTGCAGACAATCGGGGACGGTGGTGGCGTCGCGGAGGATGCCGCCGCAGAGGCCGCAGGTGACGCACGGAGCGACGCTCGAGCGGCGCACGAGGACCGCCGCTTCGTCGCCTTTGCCGACCCGCCTGGAGGCAGCACCGGGGAGGAACCGCGCTGGTCGCGCGACGGTGGTGCGGGAGCTCGAGGTGGCCGTGGGCGAAGTTTGCGGGGTTCGTGCTCTTGCCTTCCAGCGTACCATAGTTCTTGGGTGGGTTTTTTGGCTTTTTGACTTCTCATCAAGAGGTTGGGGTTGCGGTTCACTCCGGCAAAACTGCATCAGCGAAAAATTAGAGTAAGATTAGAGCACGAGCTTATTATTTAAGTAATATAGCAAAAAATATCTAATCGATTCCAGATCATATTTTTTTATCACTGCATCCTCCATCTCTCTTAATTTTTTAGTGCTCATGCCTCAATGAGTTTTTTCTCGAAAATGTACGAGGCATGTACTCCTATCTCATTAAGGTGGCGTTCGGTTCCCCCTCTAAAATCCCTCTAAACTTTATACCCCTCTAAAGTAAAAAGAATCTTACTATTTAGAGGTACTAAATAAAATTTAATTGCAAAACCTTTCTGCAGATGGGCGTTATTTTTCGAGACGAATCTAATGAGCCTAATTAATCAATGTTTTGACACAGTGATGCTACAGTAACCATCGTCTAATCGCCGCTTAATTACCCTCATTACGTTCGTCTCGCGAAATAGACGAGAGTCCTGGACTTAGTTTTGTAATTTGACTTTGTTTAGTACACATAAATCGTGCCGGCATTTTTGATGTGACAGCTACAGTAACTTTAGAGGCCTCTAAAGTGCATCCGAACGCACCCTAAATAGAAAACGTGTTACAAGATACAACAACCTAGCGTGTCTCAACGAGATGATCCTCCACATCTCTAACCACAAAGTCCAAACAAGAGTTTCATCATTTCCTAAGAGAGAGCGACCGATTGGAGTGCATATGGAAGCAGAAATTTTTTTCTCCTTCCAAAGCTTCTAGACAACAACAAAAATGACCATTCACGACCCCTCGTGGAGCGCACATGTAAACTATGACCGTGAGGACAGACCGAGTGACAACCAATGCTTAAGTTCACGCGAAGAGACGACCTAGAGAACCACCAAAAGAGCATGACAAAAGTGACCTACGACCATCGAAGATCTCTAACCCCTAGAAACATGACACACGACCAACACAAGACACAATCTGCGACCTTACAGTGAATGCTTGCCGCGAGGCTAAAGGAGTCTGCAAACACAACCAGAAGCACCACCTTAGCACAACCCAAAAGAACAATGCATGAAAGACGCATGACCAGAGACATGAAGCCATAGACGGTAGCCAACAAGCGGAACAACACAGCCCGCGCTGGCGACGAGGAGCTAAAGCTAGCCGCTGTCACATGGATCAGCACACCCTCAACCCACAACGCGACCAAAGAGACGAAGGAAGGGCAAACTGCGACGATGGAGCATGGAGACAACACGACTAGAGGATGAACACTGAGCACGTGGTCATGCTAACCAAGCGGTGGCGACAACTGTGACAACTAGCGGAGCGGCACTAGATGACCGAGGAGCAACCAACGCAGCTAACAGGTAACCCTTGCACGAGGATTCAGCCCCCATCAAAACAACTCCAAGATCAGCCGTCGTGATCTGGCCATAGATCAGGCACATTCCGCAACAACAACACGACCATGATCGGGAAGGGGCCTAGAGCGAATTTAGCTGCCCATGCGTGTATCTAGCAGTCGTTCCGACTATTGCACCACCATCCATGGCCAAAAGGATGGGGATTTGGGGACCGCACAGTCCAAGAGCGCGACAACCAACGGGCACCCATGCCGATGGTGGCGAACCGATGCCCATGGCTTTCATCTCATCGCAGACCAGGCTACTCGTCTCCACCTTGAATGCCAGCTTGGGACGCACCGGCCTTCGAGTTCGAGTGGGGCCTTGACCAAATCCGGCATCCGCCGGCTGGATCTAGCTAGAAATAGAGCCTCCTCGCGTTGATCCGGCTGACATCAAAGAGCTTTGTCTGCCACGGCTGCACAATCGCGAGAGGAAGAGGAAGAATGGGGCTGACGCCATGAAGGGAGAATCCCCACCGCCGCCATCCTCTTGCGATTGTACGCAATTCTAGCGGCCTACTCCGACGAAGGCGAGGAGAGGCAAAGGGTGGCAGCGACTAGGGTTTCACCCAAGCCGCCCCTCGAGAGTGACTCAGGCATCCAATCGTCTCGATCTGCGCTACCAGAAAGCTCCTCTCATGCATCTTTCTTTTCAACGCGAAATAGATCTAAGGTCTATGATTTCCCCATATAGCCATACTCGAGGGAGGGAGATGGGAGAAAGAGTGAGGGAGATAGAAGAGAGAGGAGGGCTTGCTGGATCTGGAGTCGCCCGCGCCGCCGTTGTCGCGACCGCGGTCCAGATCTATGCGTGGAATGTGCAGATCTATGCGTGGAATGTGAAGATCTAGCGTCGCCGGCCGTGCCCACCCTGACCTGAATCTGACCCCGCTTGCAATGACGACTAGCCCCTTCTTCCCCTCTTGCACATGACGCAGGCGCAGCCCATAATGGTGTCGCCCCCCACCCCCCACCCACCCAAACCCTTTTTCTTATTAAGAATTCATGGGGCATTGGTGGACATTAAAAAATCAAACACCTATTCCTTATGATTTTTTTAACCAAATGTGGTAGCTTGTCCTACCAAAATTTGGCAGAATTTTCTTCAACTCTTTCTTCTTCGATTCTGGTTTGTTGCATCCTTATTTATCGATACCGTTCCGGTACTGACCGGTATACACCATACCAGTGCCCTAACTGGTACACAAGAGGCTCCATCCCATACCGGCTAAAATACCAGTCAATACTGGTAAACATCGGTCGATACAGGTCAATACCGCCAATACTGGCCGAGATGCCCGACAATACTGGTCCACAGCGCTCTAGATTCAAGGTAATATATAATTTGAATGAGCATTATCCCATTATTACACTGAAAATAATTATTATGGATAAAAGATATTTATTTTAAACATGATTATAATTAAAATTATGTGTTAAATGTGTGTGTATGTGTGTGTGTGTGTGTGTGTGTGTGAGTAGGGAAAAATAAAATGTACCGTAATGTATGGTACGCCGGTATCTTTTTCCTGCAGCTTCCGGTGCCTGATGGATGCAACTTCAGTGGAAACAAGAGGTTGGGCCAGATGGATGGAACGAAAAATTCCGGCACCCAGGCCTGCTCAAAACTTGAGTTCGCACAAAGTTCAGTGCATGACCGTCTTCTCGCGTCAGCACGATGGAGCAGTCGAGCTCGAGCTCTGCTCCGAAAGCGAAACCAGGCCGGGAAGAAAACGAAAGAGACCAAGCAATGTATGAATGTGTGATGCGCCGTTGTTGCGAGTACGGCAGAAGCTGCTGCAACAATGGACCGTTTTAGCACGGGGCGTACGTATGTGGCGAGTTGAGGCTTGCTACAGGCCTTTACCTGGGACCTCTGGTAAACAGTTTACCGTGAACTATAAGCAGAAGCAAATGCTAAATCAGCAAACATTCAGAATCATGTCGTAACCGATTCAGAATCAGGACGCAAACAAGCACGGACTGAACTTGTTTGCATCTTTTGTAAGGTGCCTGAACAGTAGTAGCAGTGTAGCACACGATCACCTAAGTCACTCTGAACCAATTGTATCCGCATTTCTGTCCAACCATTCTTCTCCTCTCCTCAAGTACGGGATAATCACACGAGCCGTTCCAATTTCTTTCATTCTCGTTTCGTTTTTTTTGTTGTACAAGATCGCACGCGGTTCCCTAGCTAGAACCTTACGGCCACTAGCTAGATGCAGTTTGTACAATCTGAAAACCTACTCCGATGATCCGTGCGCGATGCAAGTGCCGACGGCCATTTTAACCGAGCAACAAAGCAAGCTGCAGACGCCGGCGAGTTCAGATGTCTCGGCGGCAGAGCGGGCAGGAGCCGTGCCGGACGAGCCAGCAGTCGATGCACGGAACGTGGAAGACGTGCCGGCAGCCGGGCAGCCGCCTGGCCGGCTCGCCCACCCGGAAGTCCTGCAGGCACACGGAGCAGCACACCGCCTCGCCGGCTGCGTCCACCGCGCTGTCCTCGGCGATCTCGATCTCCGGCAGCTGGCTGAGCGCGTCCGCGTGGAGGCCCTTGGCGCCGCCGGTCTCGAACAGGTCGCTGGTCTCCGCGAACGGCGAGCTGATGGCGCTGATCTGTGTTCCAGAAAATGACACGACGAATGTTAGTTACTGCAGGCTTGTCGAGCTGCCGCGACGTATAGCATACTATGCTGAGTTGCTGTCTTGCTGACAGAGAGTAGAGAAACTTTTTTTTTTGTCTTCTTTTTGGAAGAGAAACACATAGACCCCACCATTTGAGGCAGGAGCGGTTGAGCTGTTAGTTTCTTTGACTTGTGGGTGATGACATATCCTCACTCACTCAGGTGACCTAAACTTCCATTCAAAAAAAGTGAAGTCTAGTACTCGAAGCTAAGTGACAGCATGCCTGTTTTTGTTTGTTAATGCAAACACTAGTGCACTAACACCTGCTATAGCCAACTGACAATGTTATTAAAGGGCAGTGCCTCCTGCCTGATGTACTGGATCAAATATTAGCATTAGATGGACGCAGTAGCTTCTGGCCTGGGTAATGATGACTATTAGTACGAGCAATAAGTTTCTTCAGACTACCATATGGTGTGCTGTTCAATTCTACAAGTCGCAGCATAACTTTTGTGCAGTTTAGCTGAGGCTGAATGGCTACCTGACTCTGCACGGCGCTCTGCACCGCCGGCCCCACCTTCTCGCGGACCAGCCTACCGCTCAGGAGGCTGGAGATGATGTCCACCTGCAGCAGAGCACACAAACGGTCAGACCGTTGCAGACAAAAAATCGTCACTGCTAATAGTAGGAGTACCATGTTTTCCATGCATTTGATTTGTGCACCAGGAGAATAAGTAGAAACATGTGTTTTTGGTTTTGTAAGAGAAACCGTGGGAGGCCATTGGTGGCATCAATTCCTGCCCACGGAATCCTTGGGGCGCACCTAATCGTCATCGACATCACTCAAGCCAAAACAAGCTGTGAAAGCGAAAGGCACGCGCGGAAACAGCAAACGTCCATGTCCTCACCATGACCTCTCGGTCGCCAAGAGCACATCAAGCTGAAATTAATCAGCTTTCGCACTTGACCGGATTTGTTCCCAATTCGACAAACCACGGTCGAATTCGTGAACGGACTTTACCAGAAAGAGGAAAGTTTGGCTCTATTTTATTATACTTTGGACACTGACGGGTGAATGCAGAAGGAGTTGTCGTGACGGGTGAATTTACAGCAGGAATTGCTCTCCTGGTTTGGTAATTCTGTGTGTGTGCGCGTGCGTGCGTGTGTGTGTGTGTGTGAGTGAGAGAGAGAGAGCAGTTCGACGGGTACCATGTAGATGATGCTCCAGACGCTGGACTCGCCGGAATGCCAGAGGTCGCGCGACGACTCGGCGACCTCGATGGTGAAGACGGCGCCGGAGATGGCGCCGATGCCGGCGCCGCGCAGCATCCCGCTCTCCGTCGCCAGTCCGATCATGGACCCCATCACCGCCCCGACCACCGACCCCACTGCGATTCAACAAGCAATCCGTCAGCGACGCACGCTCTGTTGAGTCATCGACGAGAGCGCGATCGAGCGAGGCAGCGAACAGTACCTGCGGCGAAGACACAGGTGACCAGCCCGCAGAGCACCCTCCCGGCCAGGCCGCACGCCGCGGAGCCGAGGCCGGAGCACTGCCGCCGCCGCTGCTCCGGCGCGGAGAACGGCGGCGAGCTGGGACCGGCCGTCGACGGCAACTGGTCCATCCTTGAGGAACCGAGGCTGCCGGAGACTGACGCCAACTGCAGAGTATCGATCGCTTGCCAATACAGCAGCAAACTGGCACGCACGCACGCACGCTCGCGGACGAAGAAGCAGAGAAGAGGCTAGCTGGACTGGAGAGGGGAGTGTGTCTCGGCTCGGCGTGGTGTTGCGAGCGTATAAATAGTGGCGGGGAATATAAAAACTGTGGTCTGGTTTGATCTGGTGTGGAGTGGAGTGGCCGCCGGTTTTGTGATTTGTCCCCGCCGGGTTATAGCACTCTGCGCTTCGTATCGTACTACACCTGCTTGTCAGCACAGCACCAGCCGCTTTTGCTCGGCCAGTCGACGTCGCGTCGCGTGTAGCCGTGGCCCTGCGAAATTGGGGCGATGTGGTGCAGCAGCTACTACCACTCTGTAGGCCTGGAGCACAGTGCACTGTACACCTCAAGTTGGTGATTTGTTGGTTTTTTTTCGATAAAACGTAGCTGTATTACTGGATAAGAAAAACGTACAGATACACAAACAAATACAGATATGTACGCAAAGGATACGGGTACAGCTGTCCCAGCCAAACTACAGAAAAGACCCCTCAGGAAAACCAAAATTACAAAGAAGCCCCCGGACCCCCTGCCTGCCGAAGGCCAACGCCGTCGCTCGCCGTCGCGCCATCGGACACCACCGGCGACGAAGAAGCCGGCCACCTCCCAGATCTGAAGAAACCCTTCGCTTGAAAGCTTCAACGAGCCGAAGTAGACGCCCATCACCAAGGACGGGCTGAAGGACTCGCCGGTCGCGCATCGGCCGGGGCGACGCCCCGATTTCTCCAAATCTTGAACCTCCGCTCGCCGTCGACGACGGATGCCGCCGCGGGAGAGTCGAGCTCGGTCCACTCCCCCTTCTTCCGCTACACCCACAGCTCCACCCGCATCATCGCGAAGAAAAGCCGCCGGCGACACTGACTCCTGTACACGGGCCGGCCGGACCGTAACCCACCTCCACACGCTCGCCGACGACGCCGGAGTGACGCGCCGCCGAGACGAGGAAGAGCGCCGGAGGACCTTATGCCACGACGATGTCGCCGCCACCGCCTCGACTCCATCGCCGGACGACCAAACCTAGCTAAACTAGGACCTAACCTACAAGCCTTTGAGAGACCGACGCCCTCCTCCGCCCACCGACGACCCGAAGGACGCCGCAGGTGAAGGAAGACGCCGGCCCTCGCCGGCGGAAGGACGGAAACACCGTGTCTCTCCCTTTTCGCCTCTCAGTACTGTAGCACCGAGAGAGTTCCCGAGCGGGCGACCTTGCCTTTCCTGACCCCTGCTGCAGTTGCGCGCGGGCATTTGTTGGTGTTGAGCTGTCCAAGGAGATTGTAGAAGTCGACACAAGTTTGTACACTGTCTTGGAGCTTCCCGTGCGAAAGAAGCATCACTAGTGGAGCGTCCTTTGGCACGCATCAAGTGCGGAGCCTTACCTCCGGAAGAGTACCCGGGATCGAGCCCGGCGGGACGTGCCCGCGACTTCACTCGGAGGGTGAAGTGTGCTCTATATTGGCAACGTGTTTGGTACAGTACAACGTGTTTTCTGAATAATTTTCTCAGAAGTATTGTCTGACCAGTGGCGGAGCCAGCCATGAATCATAGGAGGGGCCATGAACCATACCAGGGAGAAAAGAAGCAAACCTGCATGCAGCCTTGCTGCGATTCCGTTTGCGTTGGGGGCTTGGGGCGACGACGCTGGGCAAATCATGGCAGCTGGGAAGGCGAGTCGGTGGTCGAGGCATCGCCGCGTCGATCTAGCTTGTGCGGCGGCATTTCCTTCCTCATCCTGAGCGAAGTTGCCCGTGAGAGGTGCGAGCTGCAGAGCTAAACCTAGGATATTGACTCTTATTCGGGCCTCGTTACTATGCACACGCATCCACGAATGAATTACGAACGAAATACTGAGAGATACATGCGCATGTCTGCTTGTGTTCTCGACTATCATGACTTTAGGCGTTGTTACTCTGCAGCTTGCAGCCTTGCACACGCATGAACGTGGCTGCGGCTGCCGCTGAGTGTCGAATACAACTTGATCTTCAAAATTTCTCCGACGGCAAGGGGGGGCCGCGGCCCCGGCTGGCCCTCGTGTGGCTCCGCCAGTGTGTGTGACAAAGAAACAAATCTATGATGTAAGAGATGTTTGGTTTGCCGCCACACGCAGCCACGCTAAAGGTTTGTCAGATCCACCTAACATTTTGCAGCTGCTTGGTTCATAGCAAAGAAATGGCCGCCACAGCTTTTACAGTTCAAAAACACACCACAAGTGTGGCGAGTAGCCAGCATCCAAACACCCGTAGTCACGGGAAAACTATGGCGCATCGAAACTGTTGTAGTGAAACAAACAGATGTCGCGCAAAACATGCAAACTTTGGTAAACTATATATGTTTACGAACCAAACGAGCCCTGAAATCCAGAATCCGCATGTGAGGTATAGTAATCGATGTTGTCAGCACTTGCAAGTGTAAGATTCCATTGGTACTCGTATGTTTCAGTTCAGCAATCCATGCAGAAGAACGGACAAGTTATTGGCACTAACCTTTTCTTCTCCGGAAATGTATATGATACTAGTATGTGTCATGCTACTGAACACAATTCAGAATCAGCAAGTGGGTTTTCATAGGGAAAAAAAAATCCAGTAGTATAGGTGTGTTGGTGCCAACTTTATTCGAAAAAAAAATGGTGGTGACAACTTGAGTACAATACCAGTTTACTTTTTCCCTGAAAAGCATGAGATATTTATCATGATCCTGATCAAATGGCGACGATGTGATAACAATAAAAATAGGCGAAAGACAACCTAGTGGCTTTGATTATCATTGAGGTGGTACGCGTGTACACTTCGTGGAGTTACGATAGCGACTTGACATCGCGAGTGGCCAGAGCGTCCGGTGTCATCCATGGCTCTGATACTCTGGATCAACAACGGGCAAAGTGGTTCACGAAGTTTGGCGCAGGATTTGACTGTTAAGTGCAACCTGTTACCCAGCCGAAGGCCCCTGTCGGCAATTCAGTATCTAGTTGAGTTGACAACGATGTCCCGATTGTACTGGCGTTTGAGTCACCATGCTGCTCTCGCATAAGACGCTGTAGCTCTCTACCTGCTCAGTGCTCACCATCATCTTCTTGTTATTTTTCTCTCCGTCATCTCAAATATCTGTTTGGACTGACATGACAATGGGTTGAAAAAGGTGCTGTTGCTAACTTCGTGACGAAATTACAAGTTCACAAGTTCTCTTTAGTTTTTCTTCTCCCAGGAAAGAACAAACACACATATCCCAACTCTTTGGCTCATTTGCAGTTCACTACCTCAAAAGAATTGCTCCGTTTGATGACACTAGCACACCTAACTCACATTATCCTCCGCCATTAAATGAACATTAACTAATTAAGCCCCCATCAACATCGGCAAGTTAAATGATCCATGGCGCATTCATTTGGAACCCAATCCGCCTATAATATTTGCATTAGATCGGCAGTTGGTAGTAAAATGCTTGGCCCATTAATTTGCAGTTCACTCCCTCAAGAGAGTGGCTCCATTTGATGACACTAGCACACCGAACTCACATTATCCTCCACCATTAAATGAACATTAACTAATTAAGCCCCCATCAACATCGGCAGGTTCGAATTCTAAGTGATCCACGGCATGGCGCATTCATTTGGAACCCAATCCGCCTATAATATTTGCATTAGATCGGCAGTTGGTAGTAAAATGCTTCTTCACGCCCGTGCCCATCCCATTCCCATCCACACGCCGCAGTCCGTCGAGAGCTCAACAAACACGCCGCCGCTCACGCTTGGACACCACACCAAGGCCCCCGCCATTTCCAAACAAAGCTCTCGGAACGCCAATACCGCCATTGCCAAGCCCACAGTTCCGGGCGCCAACGCTGCTGTGCTGACATGGGCGCGCGCAGAAGCGGCGGCGGTATACTGGCACGGCGCCGGCGCACGCACCCGACCCGCGCAATAATAACTCGCTGCATCCCCACTACTACTCTCATATGTGATCCGCGAAATATCTCTCGAGGTGAGAACAGGGGCAGGCACGTCGTCCTACGTGCTCCCTCTGCAACCTCTTCACTCCGAGCATGGCCTATGAAAGAGACGTTTGCTGTGTGATAGAGCTCAGAAAAGGATGGACATCGTGGTGGCGGTTTCTTTCTGTTCCCCTGGCGACGCGAAACTGTGCAGAAGTTTATCCAAGGAAAATGTCTCTGTTGATCGATCTATCGGTCCGTGGATCGTGCCAGTTTCACGAGGCGTCGTTAGAAAGTGGATTCTGTTCTGACGGCCGAATGTGGCAAAGCTCAACTGCCGGCAATTAAGCGTCACGACAGCGGCGAGCGCAAACCTCTCGGATTGATGGAGGTCCAAGCGCTGCCATCATTGGCTGGAGAGTGACATCTGGCGCCGGACTCTGCTAGGTTGGGCAGATGGCACAGCTCGATCATTTGTGCTAGCTTCGGTTGAATTTGACAGGGGCTAACAAAGGATCTGAAGTTTTCTAAGAATGGTTCGATATATGTAACTGAGGTTTGTACTAGTATGTATGAACTCTGTAGCTTCACTGAACACGTTAGGTTGAAGACAGAGTGGCATTTTATTTTTGAAGACGACAGCTTATCGGGTGCGGCGAAATACAGTGTAAGCGGCAGGTCCATATCTTCCTCCATGCGCACATAAATCCAAATCAAGAACTTAAGACGACTAGAGGAAACAGCCCGCCGCAATCGACAGCTAAGATCAGGACATGCTTGCACGCGGCCGGCGTCAGGTGAAGAGGACGGCACGAACGCGAAGGATAACCTCGAATCCGGTTTGTGTTGCACACTGTCACTGCCTCACTGGCTCGCAACAGTGCACAAGAGCTACGGGCGAGTCGGCAGCTTACTGGGCAAGCAGGTTCAAGTCGCTTGCAGAAAGTACAGACAATACAATTTGCCATGCAGGCGTGGTATGGGCCACGAGTTTGCGGGTCGAAAACCGTTCGCTAAAAAAAAGATCAGGCTGCTGAATCAAATTGCTTACCGGAGCGAGCAGGCGGGATCACGGATCGCGTCTGACTAATCGCCGGCCGCAGTGGCTGCGGGTATTGTTTACCCTGACGAAGGAAGGATCAAGACAAGGAGGCCGGTGCGGCGTACGGCGCGGGCCGGCTGCTGATTACGTTGATCAAATGCAGACGCAAACGCGATATGGTCCATGATATAATATATATATATGTCAAACCTACCGCTTAGTCGGCAGGTGATACGTCAGGCGAGGATGGAGTTCGCACTTCGCAGACCACATGTCAGCAGGCATGTATGAGCCCCCGGCGCCGTTGCCATCGCGACGGCGACAGCCGCCGACGCCGTCGGTGAATCATTGGACTGTGCGGCGACTGGGACGCTAGCTAAGCTCGTCGCCACGAACAACAGAGGCGGAGTGCGTTAGCGCCGGCGGCAGGAGAGGAACAGCTGCATCAATCGGCAATGGCGACTGCTTAGTGTTAGGTTGCAGTTCAGGCGTCATTAGATCAAGGAGGGGTCGAGGCTGACAGCCTATCGAGTGTTTTTTGAGGCGGGTGGCAAGCTGCCAAAGACAATCACTGCTCTTGCAATGAAAATGCCGTTGGGAACTAGTACCACGTCACTGTTGTCTCTTCATCGTCATGTGAAGAAAATTTAAGCGATGATGGTATTCTTTTTTACTAGGAAAAAAATGGTTTTTCGAGATATTGTTGTTACTGGTGAAGTGATGAGGAATTCATCTCATTCGCAGCATTATATTGCACGCTGACGCAACTGTTCAATGTACTTGCACGCTTGAGATCAATCAATCATGTGTACCGTGGTGAGACAAACATTTTTCATTCTGAATCTCCAGGATCCGAGCATGCACTGCAGGTTATGTTGCGCTTTGTAGTAATACTCGAGAGCATATGATCTCCTGGTCTGGGGATCGGCCGAAATGTTGACTCGCCATGGATGGAAAGAATGGAAGTATGGAACAGTCGGGACGTACAAGTGGGGGAGCAAATAGATATTCTGAACATGTACTCGTACCTTTTAGACTAGTTCATGTTGCAGTACTTCTCTGTCTGCATCTAGTTTTCTTATAACTAGTGGACATATTTGCAAGCTAATTTGAGTATTATTAGTGTTTTTTGGGATTTTATTGTAAGTTAGTAATGCACCTTCTCTGCCCATCTCTCTCTCTCAAATTGAAAGGAGAACTGCGACCACACCACCTCTCGAAAGCTCCACCCGCCTCTCGAAAGCTCCTTCCTGTAGTTTCGTCCTCAATCTGCAAATCTCCTCTCCCCAGTGCAGATCCTGATCGGCCCCTCCTCCTGCCTTCCCGATGCTTTGCCGGCATTGTGTAGGAGGAGGGTCCCGCCCCGTAGTAGCTGCTCTATTAGTACTAATAGATAGTTCTAGTTTGTTTTAGCTCTACTATGTTCTTGAGCTTATTTCAGTCGTCACCATCGCCTTTGATTTCGATGTGCGAATTGTATCCTGGGCGATTGGGATTGTGCTCTTTGTCTTCTCATGTGGGCGTTGCCGTGATGGCTTTTGTCCCTGCCGGCTTCCTCTCCGGTGGGTGTACTCCTTCTCTTTGCTTTTGTTTCAAGGCTCTGGATCCGATTTTGTGGAGGTGCGGCTGCTGTTCATGCTCGTCTGGTATTGAGCTTGTCCATGGATGCTGTGCTCTCCCGGATTGGGTTGATCGCTACTTGCTGATCCCTAATTTCTTCCGGGGAGGTCCCCATCGATCAAGCTCGGTGAAGCATCCTCAACATCTACAGCTTGGTATTCTGTTACCTCGTCTGATGATGCTTGTTTTGAGGCGACGACCGGGTGGATCGCTGGTCTGTCAATCAACTTGCATCCTGAGGCTCTTTCCCCAACTGCGTCGCGGTGGTTTGACGGCCTCTTCTTGCTGTACACACCGCCTGGTCCCGGCGTGGTTGGAGGCGTCCTTGGTCAGTGCTTGGTGCTGGGTTCCTGCTTCTTCTGCATCTCCGATGATGGGTGGCTTTCACGGCGGCGGTTCTAGTTGTTTCTGTTCTCGGCGTGAAATTCACCATTTGGTTCTATGTGTAATTTTATTTTATTTTCATGTCCTGTTTTGTTTGCGCAAAGGCCTAAACAAAATTCACCATCTCTGTAAGGGCCTTTTCGCAATTTGTACCGATGCTATCTAGCCCCTTGTGGGCGTATTTCCTTCAAAAAAAAAATTGAAAGGAGAAATGCTTTCGATCGCATACCAGCCCAATTTATTGTACAGGACCCGTTTTGTAGAATGGGCCAGGTGTCCGAGTCTTTATTTGTCAGGCCGCAGCCCGCTCAGCAAGTCCACACCGCATTATCTTTTCAATTGCAAAGATGATATACTCTCTCATGCTAGGCATCAGCATCATCTTTTCAATTATTACTTTGGCTAAAAAAAAAATCTTTTCAATTACTTCACCATTTTTATTCTGTTGGCACTTCGCTCCATTTCGTACAAAATTCTTGGCCAAATTTTGTTACTCCTTACGTGGGTTTATTTGAAATAAACAGCGTCAATCACTAAAAATACGGAGGGAGTACAAAAGAAAACTCAGTTCCCGTTTGAAACTTGGTTCCCTTTACCCTCTGGTTTCGGTGGGAACTTTTGACTTGTTTTCCTCAAACGCGTCAGGAGTGCAGAGAAGCAACACTGCCTGGAAACAAGTATCACGAACGCACAGCCATAGCAAAACCCAGCTCTTGGAAACAAGCATGATTACCACGCGCACACTTTCTCCCAGCCGCGCGACGCACTACGCTTCCTCTGGTATGCCATCCAGCGCCGGACACTGCCGTCGCCGGCCGCCACTCGCCCTCGCCCTCCCCCGGCTGATCAGACGACGCCGCCGGCGCCGGCGAATGCCGTGGCTGGCTAGGCGTGGCTCCGCGCTGCCTCCAGACGACGCCGGCGGCGATGCGCTCCAGCTCCCCTCTGCTCACCACGACCTTGGCGCGGACACTGCCGTCGCCGCGTGATGCCAGTATGCCACGACGGTGACGCCGTCGTTGTGATGACGCGCTTGGCGGCGGCGCTGCGGGCTCCAGGAACGGAAGAAGCAGATGTGCATTGGTGTTAATTTGTGGATACGTGGTTTTGCCTTCTGAGAGCAAGGTGCTTAGGTGCATGATATTGCTTGCACCTTTATATAGACGCGCGCTGCCGTCGACCAACTTGTTGACCGAGTTCAGTTGTTCTTCGGCTGCTAGCTTCTCCATGATCCGGCCGGCTGCATGAGATTCGCCGGTTGACATTGGAATTGTGAACTGATTCCACATGCACGGTTCTATAGTGTTCTACCAGCACGTTCGCGAAAAATAGTGTTCTACCAGCGACGTGATGCCATGGCAAGTTGGCGCCGTCCGTGTCCAATGATTTGCTCTAGTATAAGCTTGCATCAAAACAAAGTCGCAACGAAATTTGAGCTCTAAGCTAGCTAGTATTATTTTGTCAAAATTTTAAAAAGTATGAATAATATTATACTCTCTAAAGTTTGTACCTTCTATAAAAACTCCATTTGCTGCTTCAAATTAAGAAAAATGGAATGGATTGGTTAAGAGCATCTCCAAGACATCCCCATAAAACTAGTATCCTAAACTTGTTTTTAAGAGCAACCAAAAAATTATGCGGAGCAATTCTCTTTCATCCTCCAACAGTTCCTCCCTAAAAGTGGATCAAAACACTTTTGATTAGTCCACATCAGCATTTGGGGCCATAAAAACATTAATTCTAGTGAAAAAAGAAGGAATGGGGCTCCCAATTCTTCCTCTGTTTGTAGCTACAAATGAGAGGAGTTTAGGGGGTAGGAAAAAGTTGGGAGTAGTTTTCTGATTGAATATCATTATTTTGATTTAAGGAGAGATTTTGGTGCTCTTTTGGAGATGCTCTAATCATGTGTATATTTGGGGTAGTTTCTACACAATGTCCATTAATCCACTATAGATGTGTGTATATTCAACAAAATGAATTATGTGAATAAATCTCAACTTCAAGTAACATATGAGAGTCTTATGCATTCTGTTCTAATAAATTAGAAAGGGCCGCTATAATTTACAGATGCATAGGACGGCCTATTAGGCATGGTAAAAACTTCCAGAGAAATCACTTTCCCAAAAACGTTTTAAGGAGAATAGATTAAATGGAATTGAATTTTCTTGATGAAAAACTTAAAATGTTCATTTGAGAAAACTATTTTGGGAAAAAAGTTTCAAGATAACTTCTTCCACACAAAATGATCCAAACTAAATAACCATGAGGAGGGTTGGGGAGATAGATAGAGAGAGAGAGAGAGAGAGAGAGAGAGAGAGCTCTCAGGGAGGTACATATGGTGGAGGGGGTCATATGCCCTTCCTTCCTCGACGGTGGCGATAGTGTTGCCATTTTCGACTCCACCTTCGAACCCTTTCATTTAGCCTCAGGGTTATCGAGAAGAAAAAAAAGTTGCAACAACTTATTGTGGCCTCGCGACATGGCAATAACATTCTCAGTAGCACGCATGCGCTCATTTAATTGCCCATGGCCCGTTTGGAGAATGGACCAAGAATTTGAGAGTCTCCGAGTCTTGCATTGATTGCGATTTTTCTTAGGCTGCAGGCAACCCCTTCAGCAAGTCCAACTCCGTGCCTGACCCCGGCTCACGTGCTAGGCGTCAGCATCATTTTTTCAATTCCTTCTCCAGTAGCATCGGTATCAGCGCCACTGCTGGTCATGGTTATTAGCACTAGGGAAAGACGTTGATTTCTCACTGACTTTCAGCAAATCGTTGGTGTTAGCTTACCCAAAAAGGTGCCTAGACCCCTAGATCCACCCCTGTCGCCATTACGTTCTGTTGCCATTTCGCATCATTTCTGGCAAAACAAAGTTCACGGCAGGAAAAAGAAATCCAAAAGTTACTTAATTATTCCGCAAACCCAATTTCAACATTGTAAGCCAGGATAAAATAAAAAAATGGTCGTTCAAAGTCTTCAAACTTTGTTACAAAAGAAAACTCTGTTCCTTGAAACATATAAGAGCGTTTGTCCCAAACACGATAAGTTCGCGTTTGGAACTTGGGATCCCTATTCCCTCCTGATTTCAGCAGGAAATTGACCTATTTTCCTCAAACTAATGCATCAGCAGTGCAGAGCAGCAGCACTGCCTGGAAAAACAAGCAACACGCACGCACACAGCCATGGAAAAACAGAGCCCTCGAAGCCAAATCAAGTCGACTGATCATATTGCTTGAAGCAGGATTACCGCGCACACGGCACACCCTTCCTCCCAGCCCAGCGACGCTCTACGCTTCCTCCGGTATGCCATCCAGCGCCGACCGCCACTCGCCGCCGAGCCGCACCATCACGCCCGCGCCCTCCTCCGTCTCCGACCGCGGCGTGCGCGTCAGCTGACGTCCCAGCGGCAGCGGCGACACGGCCGGCGCCGACGAATGCCGTTGCTGGCGTGGCACGGCTCCGCGCTGCCTCCAGACGACGCCCGCGGCGATGCGCTCCAGCTCGCCCCTGCTAACCACGACCTTGGCGCGGGCGCTGCCGTCGCCGCGTGATGCCACGACGGTGACGCCGCCGTTGTGGTGGCGGCGCTGGGGGCTCCCGGAACGGAAGAAGCAGATGTGCATTGGCGTTTATTGGTCGATTTGTTATCTGTCTGAACTGCTAACTGAACATGGCCCATGGTATTGCTTGTGCCTATATATATAGGCGAGTGTTCGCGCGCATCGACCAACAACTTGTTGACCGAATTCAGTTGTTCTTCGGCTCCTCCATGATCCGGCCGGCGGCCTGAGATTCGGCGGTTGACTTTGGAATGTAGAATTGATTCCACATGCTGACATGCATGGTTTTGATAGTATTCTACCACCAGCGACGTGATGCCACAGCAAGTTGGCGCCGTTCGCGTCCAAAGATTTGCTCCTAGTATATATGACGAGATGATTGGGCATGGATATCTAGTCCGATCCACCATTGGCTTCGCATAATGGAACTTTGAAACCTATAATGCATATTCTATTGTATATTATTTTCCATTGTGCTAACGAGTACCAGAAGCATGTATACTTTTCCCATTGAGCTAACAAGTTCTAGAACCATCAAGCATGACGCGCCTTCGTTTGTTGTGAACAGAAAACTTCCTCAAACAGAACCGCATTTTGGAAAGGCTGTTTGGTAGAAGTGCCAAACTACCGGAAATCTCATATTTGCCGAGTGCAATCTTTTAGGCACTCGGCACACGAGCTTTTTGCCGAGTGCCGCGCGGAAAACAATCAGCAAAATGCTTGTTTGCTGGGTGTTGTTGTTTTGCCGAGTGTTTTATTTTAGCACTAGGCAAACAAGCAAGTTTGCCGAGTGTTTTTTTTTGGGCACTCGGCCAAATAAATATTTTTTTTCTTCTCCTACCCTTCAAACTGTTTCTACTCTCCACATACAACATGTGATACTCCATGTTAAAATTTGGTATATTTTTGTATTTATTTGCTATATTTAATTAATTAATTGTATTTCAAGCAATTTTTTGAATATCAAGTCAAATTTGAATTGCAAAAAAAATAAGTAGAAAAATGATATCCATGTTATTCAGCCCAGTTTGAGACCTTACCTATGAAATGGAAATGAATTTCGAACATCTTGTTCACAAAACACGACCACGAACGTGTGGCTGAATGGTTTTAATTTTTTTTAAAAGCAAACAAAGTCTGAAAATTATGAGATTTGTCATGGTGATGGTATCATATGTGGAGGTTGTGGTAAAAATTTGAGAAGGTTTCGCACATTTTGTCACGTATGATGTTTACAAATCAAAACATCTCAAAGAAAGAATCGTAGCATTGAGAAGGATTCGATAAGATTTGGAGTCAAAGTGACGATCTAATTGTGGTTTGACTACAAAACTTTTTGTATATGCCTCATGAACTAATACCCAATTCTTTCCATTTATTAATTGCTATATCGAGTATTTTATTCCAATATTAAGTCATTACCGATATTACTGAACAAGGAAAAACTGTCATTTTATTATATAAATAAAGGATGAGATCAATTCGTAAGCGCTTTTTATTATTTTAGCAGACGGAATTGCTTTGGTCTAATTTAGGACTTTCCAAGCCATTTTATCTTACCTAATTCTATCTACGCCCAGGGGATAAGACCGAAATGAAATAATCCTTTTTTCTGGTCATAGAGGAGCCGTATAGAGAACATAGATTGTTTCATGTGATTTTTTATAAGTTTTTGGAACCGTTTGATAATTTTAATGTATTAAGTGCAATTATAGAATTTTAATTGATATAAATTAAATTTGAGCTATAATTACATAAAATAAAAAAAATATATGAGTAGAAAAATCAAACACATATTGTTAAGCAGCAGCAGCAGCAGGGAAGGGGGCTGTTGGTGGCGGCGGCGGCGTCGTGGTTGTGGTGGCAGGGGCGGTGACGGGGTGGCGGCGGCGGTGATGTGGTGGTGGTGGCCGAGAGTGTCGGTGTTTTTTATATATATATATTTTCTAAAAATCTTCGCGAGTGTCAGATTTTGCACTCAGCAAAGTCTTCGCCGAGTGCGCGACAGAAAACACTCGGCGAAGAGAGTTTTGCCGAGTCTTTTTTTGCCGAGTGTGCTTTGCCGAATGTGACACTCGGTGACGCCTTCGCCGAGTGTTTAATGGACTTCGCCGGGTGCCCTGGGCACCCGGCAAACTTCCTATTTTCCGTAGTGTAATCAACTTCTGAATTGGCATATCCGTTTCATATCTATATACTATGAACGTAGCATAAACGAAGTCACTATAGACCTCAGTGTCCAGAATACTCGATAAAATGTGTGAGAAACTGCATTGCTATCTTTCAGTCGCCCCGATCTGCACAGTAAAAGGAAATCAGACAGAAAATATCAGAAGGGAAATAGAAAGTTGAAGGCAACAATTTCTGAAAAGGATTTCCACTAGGTGCCGAATACAGTAGATATGCATCACAGCATGCAGCGGTGCTCGTATATGTTTCCTTAAAAAAAATCTATAGACTGGCAAAACATTTTTCGCATAAATTTGCCATATCGATATTGTTAAGAATCTCAGCACAAATAGGAAGACATGTTGAGGATGGCTGCTTCGTAGCACTGACTGAGTTCAAAAGTTTAGATTGATCCACGGGAAGATATTTTAGGTTGTTAGCAAGATGCTCCGATCTGCATCTCATCCATCATCCTGGTGACGAATACCTAGATCACCATTCCTGCAATCGCTTGGAGGGCGATGCCGCCACGCAAACGCCTCCGTGCGTCCTCGGAGGCGCCGCCGCCGCCGCCGGAAGACACGCGGGGCTGCTGGACGCTCCCGTCCGACCTTGTGCTCGAGATCGTCTCACGGACGGACGCCGCGACGCTCGTCCGCTCCGCCGCGTGCTGCAAGCCCCTCCGCCGCGACATCCTCAGCCCGGGCTTCATCCGCCGCGTCTGCCACGAGCCCGGCGGCGCGATGCCCGCGAGCCTCCTCGGCTTCCTCCACGCCTACGACATGGCGAGTCGGGCGCAGAGGCCTCCGGCGCCCTTCACGCTGGTGCACCCGGCGACTCCCGCCGCGGCGTCCTTCGCCGAGAAGCACGTCGTGCCTCGCCTGTCCCGCGGCGCCGGCGCCGACCTCCTGCGCCGTTACGAGCCCCTGGCGTCGCGCCGGGGCCTCGTCGTGCTCGGCCGCCGGCACGTACTCAGGCGTTGGTGGACGGACATCTGCGTGTACGACGCCATTGCCGGCGACCGCGTGTTCTTTCCCCATCCGCCGGACATTGGATATGTTTCCATCCACATGTACGTCCTGCTCACCGTTGCGGACGGCGTCGGCTGCTCCGTCCTTCTGCTCGCAGCGGATTTTACGGGATTCAGTACCTCCGGCGCCATCAACATCCAGACCGTATCGTCGGACGCCGCCGATCGCAAATGGGGGCCGCTCACCATTGCAAAACACGCTCGCTGTCCAAGCTCCAATCTCCAACCATGCTGCGGCGCCGTCGTCCTTGGCACCTTGATCCACTGGTTAATGTGCGGCGATAACGGCTCCAAGATCATCACCTACAGAGTAGGCACGGCGACGGTTGAATCAATCGACCTCCCGGCCCTGCCCAATGGATGCAAAATGGTTAACCTCCACCTCGCATCGTCTCCGGACGGCAGGTTGAGATTGCTCGTGTCAGACCAGCTCACGGTATCCGTTTGGCACTCCACTGACGCCGCTGGTTGGGAGCAACAAGCCGTGATCGACGTAGAGGCGATTGCATTGTCTCTGGTTCCGGAGCTGCCACAACAGCACAGCTGGGTGATCAAGTTCGAAGGCTCAGGGGTGAGGAGTGGCGCGGTCCTGCTGCGTCCCTTCACGAGCAAATATTTCCTGGGGGACAGGAATGAAGATAGGTTCGTTTTTCTTGATTTGGAGACCAAGGATATGCGAAGGGTTATTAACAGGAGGAATTGCATCAACAACAGGCCGTACCCTTACGAGGTTGACCTGGCCTCGCGGCTATCAGCTATGAAAAGATTCTACTAGTTATTAATTAAGTTATATGCGTTCGATGGAGCGCAAATGCTATGTTGAATTGTTGATCGAAGGAGATTGTATTGCTTATTTTTGGCCTTCTTTTCCCTGCATAACCAGCAGCTGTCGGCCATGAAAACGTTCTAGTTTGCTTGCAGAACCGGCGGCGGCGGAAAGACCTGCGTCGATGCAAACTGCTCCAATTGTCAAGCTTGTCGCGACACAAGAACAGACTGTCGCAAACTCGCAATGCAGCAGCTAGCCCACCGTCAGTCCGGTGTGGCGACGCCAGCCCGAACCCACAACGACATGGGCCGCATGTTAGAGCTTGTCATGGCGCCGGGGTTCGTTCTTGCCACCACCATCTTTCGGCGCTTGAACGATAAGACCAAATTGGCATACCGTTCGTTTAGGAGCGGCTGGCTGGGCTTCTTCGCGCCATGACCAGATCTGCGACACCCGGCTCGTGTTCGTGCAGAAACAGACCACAACGCCTGCATGATCGTCGACGGTGCCGTCGCGTTCCCGCAGCTCGTTCGTATTCCTCTCCCCGTGGCCTTCGCCGCCACCACCTTTTTCGCCATGGCCACGGGCCTAGCTAGCCGGCGGCATCGCTAGCTCGTTCCGCTCCTCTTTTCGCGCGTTCACCGTCCTGGCATGCATCCTTCTGGGCGGACAGCGGCTTCGTCACGTTCCGCACGTCATGGTGACGAAATGGTGGGCTACACCGTCGTCGAAGCAGCCACTCCCTACTTCTTTCTCGATCTTTTCCGGTTTCTTCATCAAACGCGACCGCATTCCATACCCGTCTCTCGTCATGTACCCCTACCAGCCTGTGCCGCGGTACGAGTGCGGCCAGGACGATGGCTCTTGCTGCTTCTAACGTGGCGTCGACATGCTCGACGCCACACCCATCGTGCGCTTGCCCGAGCCTGAGGACGTCAAGCTCAGCGTGTTCCGTGCTATTTTATCGCCGCCCTCGATCGGCACCCCGAACATCACGGCAAACGTCCGCGTCGACGCCACCAGAAAGGCAATGCCTGCTGGTCACCGCAGGGTCCTCTTCTTCGTCCCCTTGCTGCTAGTCTGCCGCAACAACATAATTAATATAGTGAGGAGACTGAAGAGACGGATGGTGCATATAGCCGACAAGGCGACAAGAACACATCCTGCGTTACCACTCTACGTATTACTGTGTTATCATCACAGTGGCAAAAATATGAACATGCTATATATTTTAAAACAATACGACGTTTGATCTTTCACCGTATCTACTGCTAGAATCTTGTATGGGAGTGAAGATATTTGCTATGCCTGGTAGGCTGGTACAAGTCAAATAGCAAACTATAGAAAGCTCTAGAGCCAGAAATTGGGGATAATTCTTGTGTGTGGCTAGCGAAAAGCCAAATCCGGGATTATTGAGCTAGAAATTTACATGATGGGTTCTGTTTTAAAAAGGTTGAGCTATAAACTAGATGAACTAGATGTATCTCCGGCTATCGTTCCCATATGACAACACTCTTATGCCTTCCAGTAATGTTTATTAGAGAGTAGCAAGAGATGTATAGAAGGACAAGGATTTTGTATTGTATCAAGTTATATTATTAGCTAGATAACGAAATTGTCCCACCTAAGAACTAATTGTTCCAGCAGTACACTTTCATTGTTCCAGCAATGCAGTTCGGTTATTCCAGGAGTGTGTTTTCATTGTTCCAAAAATGTGACACAGAGAAACGAAATCTCAGTCACTTGAGAACTAGCAAAGCTCTAAAATGTTAACTTCTATTCTTATGAATAATAGATCACGAAAGCAAATCACATTCTTTTTACCAGATATTGGTTTGAGTTACATTTATTATCTATATGATCTTTGAGGGCATCAATGGAAAGAAAAAAAAGATGGTGCATGTCTCCTTGGAATAAATATAATTCGTCTACAATAGTTTATCGTAAGCTACAAGTTAATTTCATTATTTTTGACCTAATTTAGAACCGCTTACAGCTAGCTTATATCTAAATGTGTACTTCACAAAGGTAGGGGTTTGTATCCTTGAGGACAAGCTGACTTGAGATGACAAAGTGTGTCACATATGGAGGAGGTAGAAAAATTGTGACTTGCCTTGGAGGAGGTCACGTACTAGGCAACATTCTAGGTGTGGTGAGAGAAAATATGACAATGTTACAATTCTAGAGATTATATAAAATGAGAGGTGATGAGATTCATCCTTAGGTGACATATTCAACATGGAGCATCCGATGGGAAGGAATACATTATGACCTTCACCGAGGAGGGGTTGGTGGCGACAAGAAACTTCCAGCTCCTCGTGTCAACCTTAGCATTCACCCCTTCTCCAATCAGCTTCACGATTACCATGAGGACATAGAGTAGATTATAAGGAGCACACCAAGATGGACACAACTTATTATTTGATGGCACTGACATTCCTTACCCGCGCCACTTGCTGGTGAGGTGGAGGGGTGAAGTGGTGGTGGTTTTTTTGTTCAAAATACATACAGAGTCAGAGGTGGGAATAGAATGATCGAGTGGGTATCGGGAATGGCTATGGTTTTTGAAGTACATGTTCATTTTTAGTCCTTTAACGCCCATGCTACCTTAGGGTGCGACACGTATGTATCCCAAGGATTGTCTAAGGATATTCGATACTCACGATAAAGTTTTGTGAGTGAGACCACCCCAAAGCAGAGCACAATCAGTAAAAGTATGTTCCATGGTTCTTCTCAGAGCACGAGACATAAAGAACATGTCACCGAAGGAAGAAACATTCATCTTCGGGACTATATTGTAGACTTAACAAATAGATTATGTTTGTTTATTATGATTAATGATTATCTTGAGGACAATGAAATCGCTTATGTTGGAAAAGCCCATCTACAACAAAAGGATTGGTATTAGTCTCAATGCCGAAAAATGAGGATCAAATTCTAATGTTCATTCTAAGAAGAGTATCACCTTTTTTTTGTGGTAGTAGCTAGTATGTAGATAGATATTATGCTATATAAGCTTTTACTGAACTGGTTCAACCGATTGGCTCGCTCTAAACGGATGGCGATTAATAAGTGGTTCTGAAAATTAACAAGATTCACAACAGAGTTAGTACCAGAAACAAGTTCTTTTCTTTTTTAAAAAAATAAATCTAGTTTTTTTTGTGATTACAAAGTACAACTCAGACACTCACAACGCAAGCGCACTCATCCCTATGAACGCACATAGGCAAACCCTACCCCTATGAGCATCTTCGAAGACTGAGCCGGCAAATTCTCGAGATTGACGAAGTCACCACTGACTCCTCACTATCGACGGCCACGTCGCCTCTTGCTGAAAGCACAACGCCGTTAAATCCTAGCAAATTCGCTCCCACCGGGAGTCGAACCCAGGACCTCAGGTGCTACCGAGCCTCTTGTAACCACTTGGTTACAGGCCGTTTCACACACACACAAAAAAAAAAAATCTAGTTCATACCCCCAGCCCGTATTTCTGCAACTTTCCAGCATTCTTGGTTTTCTCAACTCGAGAACTTACTAAACTGAATTTAGAGCAAATCTAACAGTTCCGCTTCAACAAAATGAACAAGAGAAATAGACAGCTATTTGAAACACCAATTGCATCCAAAACCTCACAGGCTCACACACAAGTAGATCAAATGAATTTCTCAAGAATGAGCAAACCAAAAGGAAGATGCGATTTGTCTCTCAAAGTTCGGATTCCTACTGGAGAATCATGTTGAGAGGCTCAGTTAGGCTTGATGTGAGACACAGAAAGCCCACTTCCATTGCTTGTTGGCTCTAGAAGCAACAAGATAGTGCGTAGTACCATATTGCTAGTCTAGCTTGAGTTGTAATTTAGCCATTGTACATATGCCTAGTAACTCCGTATTAATCCTTTTACGTGAAGCGAGGACGAAAATGTAAACAAATTACTGTGTAGATTCGATTCGTGCAGCGTGTGCACGGACATGAGCCGTATTTGGGCCTGACACGTTACACTTGAGCCGAGCCTTTCTTAACACCAAGGCAACATAAAACATCCTTTAGTTGTTTCGTATGGTTACTTCCTTCCATTGTGGATGCAAATCGAAATTTACCTTCACAAACTTCACATAATCAGCACACAAAAGTTCAGTTATTCTTGAGCGTACGTCTATTAGCTGTCTATGAGACCTAAATCTTCATGAATAACAAACAAGGTCGTTTTAAGCTTATAATGAAGTGAAGCTCTCTTACACTAGCTATGCACCACGACGCGTGGCAAGGATATCGTTCGAGCACGCCACATCGAGCATGCAGCTTTTCGGAACAGCCTGTACTGCACTGTGTCCTTCACCATACATTCTCGTCGTTCTCTATACTTTCTTGCAATCACGTTCGTCGATACGACATGCCACATGCATTATTGGCGGCAAGCGTCTCCATGCGTACAGCACCGGAGCTCGTCCCACTCCCTGCGGCCGGCCTACAACGAAACACACCCCGCTAGTGCGCATGCACCCAGCAGTCAGCTAGGTAGATCAAAAGCTATGTATATAGCAGTACAACTCAACATCCAAAAAGCAGCGGCTCTGTACTTGTGATGCCGCGTGCTGGATCGGTATAGTACAAACCGAAGTGTCCAAGTGGCAGCAAATTTGTTGGCGTAAAAAATCCACTAGGATCACCAAATCGCACTGAGGGCGTCTCTTTAGGAAGATAGCCAAAAGATCTGTCCTTCTATCTCCGAAAACAAAACATTTATTCTTAAGCAGATGCTTCTCGTCGATAGGAAATACAAGCATGCGATCCTCCTGGCGTTCTTAGAAAAAAATCAAAAAGCTACTGCTGATTCGAATGAATCTGGAGTTAAATATCATAAAGGAAAGGGAAGGTGAACGCCAGCTAACCATTTCTCTTTTAGAAGCCAGATGATGCCTCATACCACGCGATTCGTTCGTCGCGAGCAAATTAGCCAAAGATGTTTTCTAGCATGTGTTTTATTTCTCAACCTTTTTTTTTGGTTAATCTGTCTCACTGAAAATCATCTTTGTTCCGGTACATGCTGTACACCTTTATACTTTTCCTCCCCTGGACTTTGCTTGCTTGTTGGGCTAAGTAAGCACACCGATCGATCTCCGTGATGTTTGGGACGTTGCTGGCATGTGGACCCTGCCTATGCCACACAGTGCGGAGTGCACTGATATATACACTACACAGCTGGAAGAGGAGGGAAGAGGGAGCGAGCGAGAGCGAGAGAGCTAGAACAAGCAGAGGAGACCCAGAAGTAGAGACAGATCTAGCAACAAAGGCATGGAGGAGCTCGCGGAGCTGGGGCACCTGCTCGTGTTCGCCTTCCTCTTCTTCTTCGCCACTTCCATGGTGGCGCCAGTGATGACCGACGTGACGATGGAGGCGCTCTGCCCCGGCCGCGACGAGTGCTCCCTCGCCATCTACCTCACCGGCGTCCAGCAAGCTGTGAGTACTGAGAAACTAGCTTCCATGGCCACTGCAACGTGATTCTGTCTTTGTGCAGTGCTGCCTTTGTAGAGGAACCAATTAGCGCAGCACACAACCTCTCGTTAGCCAAAGGTGGCCGCATATAACCAATTAGTAATAAACTAGTACTAGCTAGCATATATAGGAGATCGCGGCGGTTGCTTATTCCTCTTCCACTTGAGCGCGGACGAGCCTTCGGCTCAGTGGCAAGGCGCCCGAGTGGCAGCCAGCCCGCCCGGGTTCGATCCCCACGATCGACTCGGTGTGTCGCATCGGCCGGGATTTAGTCCCGGGTGTGGAAAAAAATCTCCTCGTCCTCCCCAGTTCAAAGCACATGATTAAGACTCGCGCCGCAGCTCACAATGGCCAGCTGAGTCCCTGTGTATGGATGGGGAGGGGGTTCGGAGGTTTTCTCGGCCTGCGTGAGAAAGCTCTTCTCCTTAATATAATGCCGTCGGTAGCTGTTGAGGTGATGGATTCGTTTCATTTCCAAAAACATGGAAACAGCATGAAGAGAGTGGAAACCCCGTTGGGTACGGCTTTGCAGTTTCCTCATCTGTGTTAATTAGCCACCAAAAATCAGGTGCCTATATACGTACGGCCCGGTCGCTGAAGTAGGAAGTCATCACAGATCATGTGAGTGAGATGCCGTTACCGTGAGCAGCAAGTGATAGTAGAAGTTAGCCGAGTTCCCATTTTCCCTGGGCCCGGGCGTTTTTTCCGTGACTCCGTTGCGTCGGCCGTGACACTAGCTACTGCTGTGCTGTCCCGGTGGCCTGCACTCAGAACCGGCGCTGTGAGATCTTCTCTACGTCACCCGGCGATTTCTACAACGCATATAAAATGCTGGAGACTTTGTTCGACGCCTTTAGAAACCCCTTGGTAACCGACGTCGCACCGACCATTTATGGTTCACCACTTGCATATCAGGAGCGATGCCCCTAGACCAGAAGCTGGTAAAGTTGTCAAAGATATATAGGTGCGTAGTAGCAAAAGTCACAGTCGTTGGCACGCACCTAGCTAGCTAGCAAGAGAAACAGCCCAGGAGAAAATTAACCGCACGCACGTCACTGAACTTTGTACCCCTACCTTTTGATAATGGAGCGGGTGGTGGTGGTCTCTATTGTGGTTACCTTCCCAGTAATACCTGTCAACGTCTGCCCGAAAGCGAGACGCGACGACGATGACGCATCACTCGACCGGCCGCCGGAGGCTCGGCTGCTCCGTTGCTCTCGGACCACAGAGAGGCCATGCGGCGACACCACCATACCACCATGCCTCCACTCCACCAACATCATATCAACCGGGAAGAAAAAGGAAGCTGCCACAGGCACGAACTGTGCTGCGCCATGCCGGGACGTCGACGCGCACCGAATCTGGGCGTTGTCACGACAACCAAGTATAGGCTCACACGTACGAGCAGGACACGGCGAGATACGCAGTCGTCAAGTTCACAGTACATGACCGTTACGTGACACCCTCTGAATATTTTTTTTGTCAGGTTACCGGCCTGGGAGCTCTGGTGGCGACGCCGGTCGTCGGCAACCTGTCAGACAGGTACGGCAGGAAGGCGTTGCTCGCGCTCCCGGCTATGGCGTCCGTCATTCCGTTGGGTACTCCTCTATCACCTCACAAGTCACAACTGAAACTGAGCATTCACTGAAGATACAGAGTGAGACATTGAATCCGTTTTCTTGTTCATTCCTGAAGGCATCCTGGCGTACAACCGGACGAAGGCGTACTTCTACGCGTACTACATAACCAAGACGCTGACGGCGATGGTCTCCGAAGGCGGCATGCAGTGCCTCTCGCTCGCTTACGTGGTATCAGCTCGTGCCTGTGGCCTTCAGTAGTCTTCATTCACTTCAGCCGATCACCAAGCACGCCACTGCCATGTCTTCGGTGAATGCGCTGCACAATGCTTCAGTGGCTGTGTGCGCTCCTCCTGACTGAGCCCTGCTGCTGCAGGCTGACAAGATACCGGAGACGCGGCGGGCGGCGGCCTTCGGCATCTTCTCCGGAGTCTGCACTGCCGGCTTCGTCGGCGGCACCATAGCGGCCCGATTCCTCCCCGTCTCATCCACGTTTCAGGTCTGCATCGGAGCATCCTCACAGGCCACCATATCGTACTTGTTCTGGTAGCAACATTCTGGTGATTGTACATTCCCTGACAACCAACTGCATTCTGGTGTCAAAGGTGTCCGCAGTGGCAGCCGTGGCGGCGGCCGTGTACATGAGGGCCTTCCTCCAGGAGACGGACGGCGGAGCGTCACGCAGCGACGAGGAGGCCTCCCATCCGCTCCTTGCCTCCTCCAGCAGCGAGGAGGTGTCACCCAGGCTTCCGCCTCTCCGGAAAGCGCCGTCCCTGTCCGAGATGGGCGCCTTTCTTACCAGCAGGTGAACCTGTTTTTCTGAACTCTGAACACCATATGGGACTCTGAATTTTCGAAAGTTGTCACTGGTGCCTGCATCGCGAAGCAAATTAGTGGCAAATCCCACCCTACCTATAAGCCTATCTAACTGTTTCGAGTAAGCACACCCCGATATGTGGTAGAGGTTAAGATTTCAAATCATCAGTTCTGTGATTACCAACTCCTTGCATATGCAGTAGAGGTTTGGACACACACCAACTCCTTGCATCTGGTAGGGATGCAAGTGGGTACCAAAGACACGCTTTAATTCATAAAAAGGAAAACCCATAATAATCTAATCAGGAAAATAAACTGGCAATCAGTTACATTGTGAAATCTATTGGATTTGGATACCCAATGACCAAATAAATAAATAAATAAAATGCATGCATCCCTACATCTGACGTATGATGGCACACAAGTTTCTTTCTGAGGTCATAACATGGTATTGACATCCCCTTATTGCCCGAGCCACAATAGATATAAAAAGAAATTTGCACCATGATATGCATATCAGATTACCTTTTGAATGCCTGTCAATGACCTGCAGCTCCACTTTCTCAAGAGCGGCGGCTGTTACATTTTTTCACAGCCTTGGTGAGACAGGCGTTCTAACTGCATTAATGGTACATCCCTTCTTCCCAGTAGAAACGAGATGATATTACATATGAACACGAGGTGTATCGTAAATTGTATATGATGCAACTTCTATGCAGCACTTGTGAAACGATTCAGTATGTTGAGTTCATGAACAAAAGTGCTGTTTTACATGTCCAAAGTTACCATTCTCGTATGTACCTGGTGTCTCAAAATTGCTTCCAAGTCCTCTCACTTTACGGATGCAAATGCAGTACTTCCTCAAGGCAAAATTCCACTACAGTAAGAACCAGTATGCCAATTTGCTGCTAATTATTGGTATTACAGGAAGCTTCTCGCAGGTACAGTTTTATCTTTTTAATGTTTAATGCCTTTATTTCTGATCAGTTGGTGCTCGATTTTCCCTTAGCTGCGACTAAAGCAGTTCAAGATCTATGATGCAGCTGACCGTGATGCCATTCTTAGTGCCAAAGCTAGGGGAGCAGAAGCTGCTTGTCATAGCACTAATAGCGAGCTGCGGGCATGTAAGACGCTGCTTTGTTTGATACAAATGCTTATTTGTTTCTGGTTACTTTTACATTATAACTATTTCATTTGCTCTGCTATCGATACTGCAGGCATTCCTGAACAGCATTGCATGGTCATTCTGGGTATGCAAGTGACAAAATGGCAGAACTCCTTTTACTTTCAAAATTTTGTTTATCATGCTAAATTTCATGTTGTGTGTGGTTTCTTGAAGGTTCCTTATCTTGCTGCAAGCCTTGTACTATTAAGCATTTTGGTCACCCCTTGTGTAAGCAGTTACCTTTGAATGTCATCTTGCAGTCATTGTTTGTGGTTGATTGGACCATGTAAATAGTTTTTCAATGGACCCATTTTGACAGATGAGGAGCATCGTATCCAAAAAAGTGGGTCCTTATGAGCAGGTACTAACCCACAATCACCCACAGGCCACAAAGCCACAGTTTTCACACATGCCCTGCGTCTATTAATTCCAGTGGTGATTCATCACAAACTAAAAGAAGAGGCTTAATTTCCAAACACACGCAGCTATTTAAGTATGGCTTAACTTTTGCAATGAAATGTTAAGGGAATGGTTCAAGGGTGCGTCACTGGAATAAGCTCGACTGCAAACGTGATATCTCCTCTAGTCTTTACTCCTTTAACAGGTATGTGCTTATCGTTGTCTTTACAAACACATCTGAAGAAAAAAAGCATGATCATCAGCAGTTTTTTCTGATCCTTTAATGCCATAGATTATGAGTTTGGAAAATTATTTTCATAGATGTAACTTGTCTCCATTTGGTTTGACAGCTTGGTTTCTATCAGAAAATGTGCCTTTCAACTTTAAAGGTTTCAGCATTGCCTGCTCTGGATTTGCAACGGTAGGCCAACAAGTTGAATATGTTATTGCTGTGTAGAAGCTATTTTATTGCAAAAAAACTACAAATCTATAATTATGCGTTACACTTTATTTATTGAAAACTCATGCTTGATTCTAACTCCTTGATACTAATGTCTACTATCTATTCTTCTTCTTGCAGCTCATAGCACTTGCAATAAGCATAAATATGAGACCAACAGGAGTTCAACAGCCAGAGAGAAAATAGAAGATCTACCGAATACTCTATGTTTGTAGTATAAAAGAAGTGTATACATGCCAGTACATAGTTAATAGATGTCTGTACCGCTAACCTTCTCTCCGCAGTTAACCAATGTCAATAGCCATGTTCGAAATTTACATAGATAACAATAATGTTGCTAGCTGCCTTGTGATTATTAGATTATTTTCAGATGGCAGATAGTGGTGTAAAATATAATACATATTTTAAAGACTTGAGTATGTTCATAATTTAAAGAGACTTGCTAGTACATATCACTTATTCATTGAGGATGTAAGGTCAAAGTTCATGTGCAATGAGCTATATGTACACGATTGTACTGGACATTCCCACACGTCCAGTACTCCCAACCTTGACATGTATATGATTGTAAAATAATCAAGTGCTTTTAAAAAATAATAATGCCTTTGTAGCATAGATGTCTACTTGTGTTTTGTTGTACCAATATACCATGTGTCCTAAAGCAAGACATTACAATTCGAGAAGAATACTGAGAAAGTGATGTTGAACACTGACCTGGTGGAGCTGACTCATTTTTCTTGGTCTCCAATGGCACATCCACTTCCATAAACTCATTGTTCATTTATCCAGCAACTTAAGACTGACACTGAAGAACTCATCCTGCAAATCATCCTATTTGTTGGCAGAATTGGCACCAGAAAACCAAGCAGCAAACAGACTCGTATGATTACGAGTTCCTCATAAGTTTCTCTAGATCTATGCAGTTGGAAATGCCATTAAAGACTACGTTGAGAGTCAGATAATCCAAAGCTCTCATCTCTGCCATAATTAATCTCTGCCATAATTAATGAAGACAATCATCAAAGCCAGAAGTGAAAAAACAGGTTCTAAAGCAGTTAGTTCTCTACGCCTCTGACCCATGATCTGACTCGCAACAGACTGAAACTAGTCATAGCCCAACAATGTTACACCCTTTTGATGTCAATAACCTGTTGCAACCAGCGAAGTACATAACATTTGCAGAGGAAAATAAAAATATGTACAATAGAATGTGAGAACACTCACCAAGACACGCTTGACAGGAAGGAACCACATAATTGTTTGTTTTTCTTCTCTGTCAGACAATTGAATATCTAAAAAAACTGCAACATCATTGCATATTTTCAAAAGATGTGCACGTTTAATAGTTCAAGTATTAGATGAGATGGCCTCTTGAAATATACTATAACATTGAAGAGACAAGCTTCTAAACCACACTTGTTCTTATGCATCATACATGAGGATGTAGTAACTTATTATTGCATATGTACAATTTTGCTACGCTTTTTGAAAGGTAGACAACAGATTAGTTGACTCTGCACTCTCCAGCGCCTTCTGAGGATTCTTCATCGTCTGCAGATGACACACCCTCATCTGCAGCACGCAATACAATATTAAGTAATCTAGCGTCGTCCTCCAGGTCTTCTGATGAATCTTCTTGCGCTGCTTGTTGCCTATCTTCGGAAGCCAGCAAATGCTGGATCAACAGGTCCGGTAAGTCAAAGTGCCAGAGCTTGGTTCTTCTCTTGCGAGGCCTCAACTGGAACAGTGAAAAATAACAGAAAGAACATCAACTGGAAAGTAGATTTTAAAACACAAATACCCTAATGCAAAATTTCATCCAATAAAAAATACGAATGTCCCGAGTCTTCCTAACTCAGGGAAGCAATTCAGGGAGTTGGGATGATAAGGAGATGTACATGGCCTGGAGATCATTACCTCCTCAACATTTTCAATCGGTGCCCGCTCAATGGCAGAGGGAGTCCATATCTTCACATCATTATCAATTCCGCTGCTAGCAATCGTCATAGTATGAGGATGAGGCTCAATGCAATTCACAATGCACTCATCACCTTCCATGGCCCGTAAAAACTTCCCATCTCTCTTTCTCCAAATAAATATCCGACCACAGTCAGAACCACTGGCAATGTATTCATCATTTGGCCCAATGAAACTCACACGCTTCACAGTCTCACGGTTGCGATGGCCGACGTATGCCTGAGGTGCAGCAGGTTCATCAATATCCTGTCCAGCTGCAGCCCTTGTAGATTTGTATTCTTTGTTGGACCCAACTTTGACAGATAGCTTTGAATCAGGACCAAGCCCTCCATTTTTAGGGAATAGGTAAATATTTTCGTCATTGTATGATACAAGCAACTCACTCTGGTGAGAGAACGCTAAACCTGTTATTCCAACATGTCTATTGTCAATGAGATGTGGAGGACAATAGCAGTCTGTCGGGTAACCAAAATCAGAGGACCCATCCCACTTGCACTTGCGAATGTCATACACACGGGCATATGCATTGCTTCCTCCGACTGCAAAAAGATTTGGGTTCCTTGGATCGATGGTAATCGCATTAAGATGGACATAAGAGGAGGATCCTGATTTACTCAAATTGCTTCTGCAATGAAAAAGTTCTGTGGCCGTATTCGTTCTCAAATCAAACTGCACAGAGAAATGGATAAATATTGTAGTTATAGTCTGGTTTATAAGCACCTGAAAAGTTTGCAAGTGTTTAGTAACTTACATGTTGAACAAGGCCATCCTCGCCACAGCTATAAAAGATATAAGGGCTACCAGGCTCTATAGCCAGATTGTGAGCCCTTCCTGCATGTTCACCAAGCAATGTAGTGGTCACATCTCCAGCATCCTGTATCTTGGCAAGCCTCACCTGATCACAGCAATAGATCATTACACCTGATCTGGTCATCAATTAAAGCAGTACAGAAGAGCAAACGTTGACACACCAACCTCGCCATCCGCGGCACACGTGACGAGGGTTCGATCATCCGTGCAGGGCATGAACCTTGCCTGGAACACATTGCCGCCATGGCCGGAATGGAACTCTAGTTTGACGGAGCCCGTATCCCAGTCCCATAGCATCACCATCTGGTCATCGGACCCCGATATGAGGGTGTCACCAGACTCATTGAAGGCCACCGTGTTCACGCAGCCCGTGTGCTTGTCAAGCTTCCGGTGAATCTGAAGCCGCATCACAAGGTCCTGCGCAGTAATCACATCAGCAGAGCACAACAGACGCTAAATTCTAGCTCAACGAAATTGAGCCCGCCCCCAAACAAACACATATCGAGCCCGAACGCTGCGAGCACCGATCCGCCTGGGCGACACGGATCGAGGCGCGGAGGAACGGGCAGGAAAAGCGAAGCACAATCGGAGAATTTTTAAGCCGGCGTACCTCAGAGGCCGCGGCGCGGCGTGCGAAGCGGCGGGGTAGGATGTCCCCAACCTCGCGGAGACAGAGGTCGGCAGCGGCGGCCGACGGGGCCGGGTGCCTCCACGGGCGGCGCATGGCGAGGTACCCAAGTGTTGCTCTCGTGTGGTGAGTCGTCTAGAAGGGAGGGGAAGGAAGGGAAGGGGGACGAAAGGAAACCGAACAGACGGTCACTGGAGAAGGAAGCTGATGACACGTACACGTGTCCCTCGGGCTAGGCCCTGGTTCCTCTGACGTTGAAGTCATAGGGACATGTCGCTGGCAGGTGGGCCATAGCAACGGATGGCCCACACGTCAGATGACAGTGTTCCTCGTTTCACGTCAGGGAGCCTCATCCTTCTTCTAGACTGTGTGTGACGGATTGACATCCTTGTTTTTATCAAAATTTCATTCTTTGTGGATGAACAAATGTATGCAACCCCCTCTCCCTCTCCCCTAAACAATGTTGGCGGCTGTTCCTTTCATGCTTCGCTCGACATCGCCAAAGTTCTCTTGCGATGCCTTGCCTGGAGGGGGCCTCGGCTGGCTGCCACCTATCCGCCTCGCGCGATTTTCATACCGACCGAAGGTAGCGCACCGATGCGAGCACATCCCCTCCCCCTCCTTTTGCCTCCAGCTCACATCCCCAACGCGTCCCCTGTCATGAACACCACCGGTGACACCTCCATGTACCCGAGGTGATCGATGAAATGACTCGAATGTCCATTCTTTCCCTATTCTCGATGGTTTGTTTGATGTATTTTGGTTGATGAATGTGGTGGTAGATGAATGTGTCATTCTCATACATGTCTTCTTTAAACACGCGTTTTGACAATGGCCCCTGTTTTGATGAATGTAGGAGCGTCTTGCTGGGACATCAAGGACATCTACTCACATATAATAATGAGTTCCCTGTGGAGGTCACCCTCTTTCAAAGAAGAGGCGAAGGACCGTCTATGCAACTACACCATAGAGAGAATATTGCTTTTGTGTTGGCATTGATCTGATTGGAAGGGTTGATCAAAACTCCAACACCTACTGGACTCACATCTTTGAGCAAAATCATTGCAAAATTGACTATCCTTGAACGTTGGGTCACTCTAGTACTGTTTCGGGATAATTTTAGAGTGTTCCAACCGCTGGGTGGGCATGTCCGCTTGATCACTGTGCAATTTTGCCAAAGTTTTGACTTTATCTTTGAATATTGTTTCACCAACAGTGGTGACATATCGTATAGTTTCAGTTAATATCAGCCACTCCAATGAGTTTAGTCAGGAATATTCGAAGACACAAACCTCGATCAATATCCTTTTTCATGCACTTGGCGGCGCAATTAGATGAAGAATGTCAGCAGCTCGATTTGAGGACGATAGGTGAAGAAGAATCTTGGCAGCGGTGCCCGAAGGTAGTGGTGACGACGTAGAGCAGCAACTAAAAATCTTCGTTTCGAGAGTTCATGAATCCAAATGAGAGCCTCAAAATAATTTAAGAACCTAAATATTTGTTTTAAGAGTTTATGGATAGATAAGAATCTCGCAATAATTTAGACCTAAATTTTTATTTTATGGATCCAAATAAGAATCCTAAAATAGTTTAGGGACCTAAAATACACTTCACTCAAAAGTAAACAACCTCGTCACTCGACCATAATATATATTTTATTTAACATAATATTATTTTTTAGGGAAACATAATATTATATATATTTTTTTGAGATTACACAATACAACTCAGACACACACAATGCACGTACACTCACTCCTATGAGACACAAAATTGCATCATATTAATTGCATCATGTCGGCACGAACCGTGCCGGTAAGGCACAAAATTAGGTTTTTTTTTTTTTTTGAGAAAAGGCACAAAATTAGGTGAGCATGCTATGCTTGGGCCGAGCCAAAATGGCCGTGGCTGCCCATTTTACCATGACTAGGATAGGCGCTGTCCAATCCAACCCTGAAATATTCTATTCTTCTAAAAAAAATTGAAGTATTCTAGTACTCAGTGAGAAGAGAGAGAAGAAAAAGGGGGCAAAACTGACTTTTTTTTTTGCATTATTAAAATTCCTCGTTCCCGTGCTCTCTAAGACTGACTTCAACAACAATAGCCACTTTTGATATGCAAATTGCCCTGTGCCTACCGTCTATAGCATTGTGCATCTCTTTTCCATCCCCTCTTCTCCAACAGACGCGACGCATCGCCTCGCCCTGGCCCCGTGCGTGCCGTCGCCCCCTCCGACCGCCTCCGTCCCCGCACGCCGCCTCCGCCCTCTCCACGCCCGCGCGCCGCCTCCGAACCAGCGCGCCGCCGCCCCGACCCACCTTGTCTCCTCCGCTCGTGCCCCCAGCCGCCTCTCCTTCCCTCCTTCCCTCCAGATGCCGGCGACATGACGGCCCTCATGGTGGCGCGCGCCGAGGCCGGGGACTTCGCGGAGGCGCAATCCCTCTAGGCGCAGCTCCTGCACAGCTCCGCCGCGCCGTGCCTCCCTGTCGCGGCGCTGCGCCTCCTTCCGACGTACGCGTGCCTCGGCCGCTTCGACGAGATCTTCCTCGCCGCGCGCGACCCGGCCGCGGCGCGCGTGCTCAGCTACCTCGCCGCGCTCAACTGCCTCGCCGGCGCGCGGGGCGCGGAGGACGCCGAGCGGTCGATCCGGTCTGGAACGTCGTCACCTCGCCCCCAGTCTCGAGGTCTTCCAAGCTCCCAGGCGGCGCGACGAAGACGACGAGTGCTGGCCGCCTGGACCGGGTCCGCCGTCGCCGCGGACGCCATGGACAGCGGCGCGGGCAGCGCCAGGCCCACGCGCGCCGCGTCGCTCCGGGACGGCAAGGCGGAGGAGCCCTGCGCGCGCCGCTCCGCGCTGCGTGCCGCCGTCGCCGCTCGCCCCGTGCCTCGACTCCGCCTCGACGCCGTGGGGGAGATCTCCGGCGCCCGCCGCCGCGCCCGCGCCCGCGCTCGCCGCCGTCCGCCCCGCCCGGCCACGCGTCGGCTTCTCCTCTGCTGCGCCGTTTGCAATGGAGGAGAGAGGAGATGCAATGTTGCATCTCCTCTCTCCTGGGAGCCAAAAATGGGGCGCCGTTTGCCTTGCCTGTTGGAGGCGTTTTTGGAGATGCACAGTGTAAACGGAGACGCAAAAATGGCTTTGCCACTCATTGTTGAAGTCAGCCTAATCCGTGCACCCCGCCCGTCCCTGTTCCCAACCCTCGCCGGCGGCGCCCAGATCACGACTCCGTCCGCGGCTTCGTCCTCGCCGATCGCCTCCGCCCAACTCCCACCAAGGAGGTTCTGCTGCAGCGTGCTCCTCGGGATTTCTGCGCTCCCACAAATCGGCTACTTTGGCGGTTTCTTGACGCCCCCGACGCCTCGGGGGAGGCCGTTCTTGCTCTGGGCATCGGGCTCCAGCGCCCATGGTGGACATCGACGCGTGCTCGCCACCGGCACACCCGGACCCCTCGTCGATCTCCCCGGACGCTTGGCGACGCTTCGAGACCGCCGCGTTCGCCGTGGTGCACAAGATCCAGCCCACCGTCTCCTCCCAGCACCTCCGCGCCGCCATCATCGACTATGTCCAGCGACTCTTCAGGTTCAACTCAGGCTGTGAGGTGACCTTTCCACGCTTTTTTTTTTGATTCCTTTTAGTCTTCTGTAGCTAGTGACATGTTATTTACGCATCAATAACATGACTGAAATAATTCCCTACTGTTTGGATGAGTGTCTGTTGTGCCTTGAGCCATCACATTCTACGGATCAAAGTAGTTGATTCATCGTTCATACTTTAGGTCATGTGTTTGAAGGTAAGATAACATGCTGGGAATATTTCTGCTGCTGAGTTGGTAGTCAGTAACTACCATGCTTGCAATTTCATTTAGCTGTGATGTAATGGCTGATATACGATTTCCTGACCCTAAGTTATTGCCTCGAAACTGACATACAAATTCTTATATTCGAAATCATTGCCATTTGTCACTAGGGACTGAAGTGCCAAGTTTTTATTGGTGATGAGTGTAGCCATATTGATTGTGTTGTCGGTTGCGTGATGTGGGGAGAGGGTTTTTAGTGGGAGCATGAATTGGCTTCTGGCACGTGTTTGGATACTGTATTAAATGAGTGAAGTTGCTTATCAGGGTTGGATGGCTGGACTTCAGTGTCTGTTTTCGTGACGTGGTTCTCCATGCGCTGCTCATGTTTTCTGAAAATGAATGGCTGCATCATTGTTATGCACCTGTCAGGGTTGTCAGAACACTGTGAATTGAACATAAATGACCCATTAGGATTTGATTTTCTGATTGTTACTTGTTTGCTTCTGTTAGATGGTATTCCACATGGAAATCTATGTCCTCCAACAATTATACCTAGCGTTTATTCTACATTAAATTGTACTTTAAACCATGTGAAATTTCGTAATGACACTAGAGGATCAAATTTCTGATACCATTTTATAGAATAGTTGGTAGAGAAGCAATGTTAAGCTTCTATGGCTCCTTGATACTATTTTCTTTTTTGCTTTAATCATCGGACAACATGCTATATAGAATAAAAAACTTTAACATTTTTTCTTGGAAAACATAGGTCTTCCCATTCGGATCTGTTCCATTGAAAACATATCTTCCTGATGGAGATATCGACTTGTCTACATTCGGATCTGCGATGTCTGATGAAAATCTTGCAAATGAAGCACATGCTATTCTACTATCAGAAGAGCAGAACAAAAACTCTGAATTTGAGGTCAAGGATGTCCAGCTTATCAATGCTGAGGTACATAGTTTACCATATTGCTCTTTGTTATAACTATATATGCAATTTGAAGTTGAAAGACCATTCAATACATGCATTTTGAGTTTTCTTACTTAATTGGAGGTCATATGTTTTCACGCTTGTCTAATTACCATACTTTTAATTTCTGGTATTCTACTCATCAATGCTCGTTTGTGTACATTATGGAAAATTAGGAAACACATTCTATGTGATTATTGATTAATTTCTAGTTGAATGCATCTTATCTTCTTGCCTAATGCCTATGGCACCAATGGAATAGATGGAAATATACCAATTTTTCATAGAGAATTGGCTGGCAATATAAAAATATAATCTAGATAGATCCATCGGCGGTACATGTTTACTATTTCCATTTTGCGGCATGGATGAGCATGTTGTTTCATATGTTTTTATTCGATGACCTTTTTAGGGGACTTGTATGATAAAAAAAATCTTTCTGATGCAGGTTAAGCTAGTCAAATGCTTGGTGCAAAACATTGCCGTGGACATTTCATTTAATCAGATTGGTGGACTCTATACTCTTTGTTTTCTTGAGAAGGTAATATGTCAAAATATGGAGTTGCTTGGTTCTTTGCCTATCCTTAAAATCACCACAGATTTGATACCCTCGAAATGATAAATTAATTGTTCCCTTATCTTCCTCTATCAGGAGGGACCTTAAGCATGTTCTTAACCACTTTTTGTAGGTTGATAAAGAATTTGGAAAAAACCATCTCTTCAAGAGAAGCATAATACTGATTAAAGACTGGTGTTATTACGAAAGCCGCATTCTTGGTGCTCACCATGGTTTAATTTCGACCTATGCGTTGGAGATATTAGTGCTATACATTTTTCATATCTTCCACAAGTCTCTGGATGGACCATTAGCTGTAAGTTATGGGTCAGATATTGCTGCTGCATTTATAACTTTCCTCAAGATACATGCCTTCTTGAGGTGAGATGGATCTATGTTGTCTGCAGGTCCTCTATAGGTTCCTTGACTATTATAGCAAATTTGACTGGGATAATAAAGGCATCAGCTTGTTTGGTCCTGTTTTCTTGTCTTCACTACCTGAGCTAGTTAGTAAGTGAACACACTCTTAATTATACGGTATTTTTGGCTACCTTGTATTGAAATTATTGGCCATTAACATGTTTTTCACAGCTGACCCACCAAATACTCATGATGATGGTTTTATTCCACGGGAGGAGTTTCTCAAAGAATGTGCTAAGAGTTTTAGCATTCCAGCTAGAAAATCTGAGAAAAGTGAGCGACCGTTCGCTAAAAAATTTCTTAATATAGTTGATCCACTGAAGCAGAGTAACAATCTTGGACGCAGTGTCAGCCAAGGTATGTTTTCTTCCTCCGCATCATGAATTATGATAGTAGGGATTGATTGAGTAGCCTTGAGTTTGTGTCACACCTAATAAAATAACACAAATGGATAAGATCATTTTTCGTTAACTTTATTATGCCAACCTGAAACATTTATATGAACTCATTCACATCTAATAAGGACCTAAATATCCAGCCATGGGACTATGGGAGAAAAATTCTACTTAACTTGTTTATGTCGAGTTTGTATACGCGGGTTCCAGATCTTTCATCAATCTTACAATTTTTACTATCATGCAAAAGTTGCAAAATGTTTCAATTGATGAGTTGTGATTTCATGACCAGCGTTGTCGCTTCAATCAGTTTTCCTACATTATCACACCATCTGTTCACCTAAGACATGTTTGCAAATTGCAACCGACAGACCTCATCCACAGTTGTGCTTTTAGGCATGCACATAATTTTGCAGCTTCTGTATCCACTTTATTCAAGTATCATTGTTGCTAACTAATGTTATTAGGACCATTGTGCTTCTACTACTTTGTACACCCGAGGGACTTTATTTCAAATATGTGCAGAACAAACGCTAAGCACTGTGCTAAGCTCACTTGCATGTTACCGAATGCTATGAGCGATGTGTCTAAGCAAACATCTGCAGCACCTTTGGCACCATCCTGCACTACCATACTACCAAATGCTGCTGCTGCAATCTCACTGTCCGGAACCAGAACATAGATATTTGAGATCACTAAAATATTAGGATGTGGTTAGTTTGTGAGGATGCTTTTCAGTTGATCTACGGTAATAGCTTTCTTGTGGTACATAGATGTTATGTGCATTATTCTTTTGAACTCCTGTTTATTCTGTCCTATATCTTAATGTGAAAAGGTTATGGTTGTTCCATGCACAGGTAACTTTTACCGGATACGCAGTGCATTTGATTTTGGTGCTCGGAAGCTTGGGAAAGTTCTTCAGGTGCCTAACTGTTCTACTGTCAGTGAAGTGAATCAGTTTTTCAGGAACACATTAAAGAGAAACCACACTGGATTCAGGCCAGATATTTTAGTTACCTCTTCTGATGATGGTATAAGGACAAATCATGTCACCAATAACTCTATCTCACGGGATTTAGATGTGGAAAGAGTCAGCAAGGGCAGTTCACCTTTATACAGCAGTTCCTATGGTGATCTCTCTAATCAATTTAGTAACATCAACATTTCACATCCCAGTAATCATGCATCGATAAAGCAAAATGAACAAAACTCTATGGCTGAGCACAAGGTGATAAAGGCTGTTTCTAGTGGGTTTCTTGATAGCGATGCCACAAGTCATGGAAGCATTGATTCAGCAAGTTGGAGGAATCGTGGCGATTTCTGTGAATCTTCACCAACAGCTAGTGAAACCTGTGTCTTGTCATCTGAGAGACATTACTGTGCCCCGCATCTCTATCACCAATCAGAAAATGGTAAAAAGGTTGATTTTTGTGATGACACTAACCCTTTACACCACGAGACGTCAACAAAGCAGTTTTCAGACAGATCTCACCACTTTTTTGAAGATAGCAAGTATAGCAATGGATTTTCAGGAAATTCGTCACCACTGTTTGGGCACCATACTGCTAGTTTAGTTGACGGTCTGGCGAAAACTAATTCGTTCTATACATCTGAGAATTCACAAGCTGGTGGTACCATTAATGATGTTGTGTTAGATCTCGATGGAGATTTCAATGCAAATTTCAACCATCTTCTTTATGCGCAAGGGTGCCAGCAGGATAATCCAACAAATCAGTTTTACTATCAAATGATGCCACCACCACCACCACCTGCACAATATCGGAGTACATCCCCAGCACTTGATCATGGCAGGAAAAATCCATACAGATATGCTGGTATGAATGGAGCAGTTCCTGGTCCTCCTTATTCACCTGGCTGTTTTGTGTTGAGGCCATTTCATCAAACAGATGATCATGTGGCTATGAGAGCTCGTGGAACAGGCACATACTTTCCTGACCCAGTATGTTCCCTTGAACATCTTCATATGCTTTTACAACTTTAAACATCATCTGGTATTTCTCCATTTGTTCTTTTTTTTTTTGTTCCACATGCTGGATATGTGAATACTTAGAGCAACAACATACTAATATTCTCTCTTTTTTTTTTGCGATGCTAATATTCTTGTATATACTGTATCCCCTTATGTTTCTGTTTTATATAAGCATTGCATTACTTTTATGTTGAGTTAATCATGTTGCACAATTGCTTGCATAGCATGTTTAGGTGTAGAACTTGCATAGGGCCCCAAGTAGTGTGCTAGTTCATGGCAGGACCGGAATCCATGATAAGTTTATTTCGGCCACGAGCTCACGATTAGCTCGGACCTTAAGATGGCGTGTGGAGAGCGAGTCGTGGCCCGGGAGTTGGGCATAAGCCTACATCTGTAGATATTGTTCTTCATACAACCAAAAGAAAGGATGAAACACCCATCAGTTGTGTGGTAATAAAAAATGAAAATTTCTGTCTCTCTGTATGATCGAGTTCCTTCATGCTTAGATGTTTATGTGTATATCGAGGTGATTTTGTGAGTAGAGATGACATGTTCGGCATAGAAAATATAATGTTTGAACTGCTTTCTTGTTCCTTCGATAATATTGTCTATCTTGTTGGACATTGTAGAATATGCGCAAGGACATGCAACCTGGTGGACGTGGGGAGAGAGGAAGACATAATTTCCCTCCGAATAATTACCAAAAGTTTCACCACTATGTCAGAACGGATATGCCTGCAGATATGATACCTTTGGAGGAATTAAGGCAGGAAATACCACCTCCATTTAACAGACCAGTACCATCTCCATCTTCCCGGTCACCAAGGGATCCATCAAAGTTACCTGCACATGCTCCATCTTCCCAGGTTCGGAGGGGCTTTCATGGCAATGGTTTAATGCTCCCACAAGACAGTAAACACAACTTTGGGACTTTGGGGGCATTGCCTGTGGAAGTTACTACCTCCAATGAACGCGCTAGCAGATCAGATGTTGCTTCTAATAATGATGCATCTGGACCCGTGAGCCCCATTTCTCCAGCAGACAAAACTGTTACGGGTTATAAGCAAACAAGGTAAGTATGAGCCTCGTCTGCAGCCAAAAACACTTATACCCAGTCTGATGATTTCACATGTAGTTCCCTTTCTGCCCTTTCCTTTATTTGTTCGATAGAGTCCTTGATCTATTCTAATTCTAAAATCATTGTGTCCACATTCAATTAAATTATTTGACTTTTTAGTTGGAGCCTTAGGTGGTTCTCGGAAGGACGTCCTTAGAAAACCAGCTCCCTCAAAGCCAGTCAGTCTACTTTCTCATTTAGGAGGGTATTTGTTATTGCTGTTGTTTCTGTTGGTAACTATTTCATGTAAAATCAACAAAGAATCCTTGCATTTATGGGGTTTTTCAGATGCTTCTGGACTAGTTTTACTAGCTTAACATTGACTGTTAATCACTAATGTATACACATTTAGACTAAGTAATTTGGGATGTTGTATATTTCTCAAATCTATGGATCTAAGTGATTCAGCTGCGCTAAAACAACCTTTATATTTACTCCTGTCTAGCGTGGCAGCCGTCCTCCTTTTTTTGGTTGATCCTAACCGTGAAAGCTTGCTACTTTGAAAGTTTTCTACATTTCCGTAATTTTACCACTTTACAGCTTTTACACTCACTTTACTATACTTGACCTACACTGTACAATTTACAGGAATCCTATGCCATACCGTCTCAAGGACAGTAGTGACTTCCCACCACTATCGAGTTGACTGTCGAGAAAACACTGATGAATGCTGCACACTCAGCGCAGCAATGACATGAAGTTGCGTAGACAGTTTTGTACATCCCAACATTCCCTAGTCGTTCTCCATTAGTCAAACTCACCATGTTGCTGCAATGTCTCCTATGACTGGGACTTCATACCAGTGTTGCACTAAGAAGTGAGAACAAGAATGGGAAGATGAAGGAAAGAAGAGAGGATGCCGAGACTTCATGCCATGTACATACTTTTGGGGGAAGTCCCCTTGTTTCTCTTTACAGATTATATGGTTGTCCCTTGAGGTGCGTTGGCGAAAGGAGGGAAAATGAGCTTAGGTAGTTGTGTTGTTTTGACCTCAGGAACATTGGAGAGCAGGAGCTGCTGAGGAACGCTCTCCATGTCTCCATGTGTAACAGACTAACAGGAATAGTGTGTTGGGCCCTGTTTGTGGTTCAGAGGGAGGCCTTGTGCTGAATGGCCCCGTGACAGAAGTAACTTTAGCTGCTTGAAGAAATGATTAGGTATAGAGAATGTGTTTAACATTATTAAAATATGTCAGATGTCAGATTCAGTCTGGATAGAAGAATTTAGTCGTTGCTAAAAGAAAAACGATTTTTTTCTTCTTTAAACCGGGTGTACTCGTGCTGACAGTCAGCAACAATGACCCGGATACAATTTAGTCAGCAACTGGGTTATAGGTGGCTGTCGAGCCTGCCCAACTTAACTTGCCTGGGTTCGCTCTAGCTAGTTAGATTAATGAGCTAGCTTAGCTTGGCTTATTAACATTAACGAGTTAAAATTGTAGCTCAACTTGACTCAGTATACTCACGAGCTAGCTCGTTAAGGCTCAACGAGCTAAGTATGAACATGTATCTTATTTTAATAGTTTTTAAAATGGGAAAAATGAGAGCAACACATGCATAAAATAAGCTTAATATTGCACTTAAATCAAGAATGATAGAATTAATCATAACATTATTTTTTCTTCCTATTATTTATTAGATTTGCCCAACATAGTATTTAGAGGTGCCCCGTCCCAGCCTGCCAAGACAACACCGAAGTGTGCGATGGCCTGGCGGCTAGGGTTGGCACGGCCCTCTCGTCGCGTCTCGCGTCCAAATCCGGCGGCGGGGAAGAATGAGCTTCGGTCCAGAAGGGTCCCAAAGCGCCCACCCTAGCACCTCACGTCGCGGTCTGGTGCAGTCAAGACGAAGAAGACGGCTTTGCAAAGCGCATCATGTCCTCGATCGTCACCACTGGGTTTAGGTATTTTGTTTTAGCAAAGTGATGTGCTGGAGAGGAGCACATCACTTTTTGGCAAATTTTTTCTCTCCTATATCTAAATCCAGTTTTAAGTCTTCAGTTTTAACAGTTATGTTGGAGATGCTTTTAGCTGGACCAGCTGCTTGCCTACTTGCATTGACGAACCTACGTGCGAGAAATAAAGTAGTATTGCAATGTGATGTGTCTCGTATATAGTTCGATATATAACATCAGATTTTTTTGTGCGGCCAAAAAGCAACGCTATTGCGAAAGAGCATGTAGACTAGTGGTTACAAGAGCCTCAGTAGCACCTGAGGTTCTGAGTTCGACTCCCTGTGGGAACGAATTTTTTAGGATTTAACGACGTTGTGCTTTCAGCGGGAGGCGATGTGGCCGTCGACAACGGTGACTTCGTCAATCTCGAGAATTTGCCGGCTTAGTCTTCGAAAATGCTCATAAGGGTAGAGTTTGCGTATGTGCGTTCATATGGGTGAGTGCGCGTGCGTTGTGAGTGTCCGAATTGTACTGTGTAATCGCAAAAAAAAAAAAATAAGGCAACACTGTTTCTGGAGTTTATTTCAACTGAAAGAGCAAGGTAAACAATTTGGGCTTCGACAGTTCGACCGATGGAGCACGCTAATCCTATACGTAGCCCGCCCTACAAAAACCTTTTGATAGAACGCTATGAGATTCGTGCGAACGGACATCGAACGGCCCACGCACGCTGCTGGTTGAGAGGGAGAGCACAGATAGGCGACACGTGGCGCATTCTGATTAGAGCGGATGAGAGGTGGGAGAAAAAGAAACTATTTGCAAATTTTAAACGCATTTTTCTCTTAAACCATAAGTCCGTTTTCGAATCCGTTTGAATCTACGTGTTTGTTACAATTAATTCTACCAAATGAGATCCAATTTGAATATTTTTTGAATTTTTTAAAATTTTTAAATTTTCGTCAACATTTTAAATATACTGTGTCAACATTTTTTTTGCACTGTGTTAACGTTTTAGATGTGCTATGTCAACATTTTTAACGAAAATGTTGACTCAGTTGTCTGAAAATGTTGACATAGGCTTACGAAAATGTTGAAACTGGTGTTTAAAAATGTTGACAGTTACTAATAGGTTAAGTTGTCTTAAATGAGCCGAATTTAGTTGGCTATTAAACTGACCTACAAGTTGAATTCTGTAGGACGTCCTATTTAAATAGGAGGTCCCCACGGAGCAGGCATCACGTCCTCGATCGAGACGCGCGACGGCGCTACTCGAACGCACACAGTACCCGTTCCTGCATGAGCCGGCACGCGTCGAACATATTTGTGGAAACTGAAACAAAGACACAAAGGAAGGAACCTCCTGGCTGCTACATCTTGCTGCGGATGGGCCCCATATCCTTGGCGATGCCTCGAAGCACGTACTTCTTGACCTTGCCGGTGGAGGTCTTGGGAAGCTCCGGGAGGAACACCACCGTCTTGGGCGTCATGTAGTGCGGCATGCGGTCCCGGCACCACGCGATGATCTCGTCGGCGGTCACCGTATTGCCTTCCCTGAGGCTGACGAACGCGCAGGGAGTCTCGCCCCAGAACTCGTCCGGCCGCGCCACCGCCGCATCCGCGTAGAGCACGGACTCGATCTCCACGCTGCTGATGTTCTCTCCGCCGCTTATGATGACGTCCTTGGAGCGGTCGCAGATCTCGAGGTACCCGTCCGGGTGGATCACCCCGACGTCGCCGGTGTAGAACCACCCGTCGTCCCGTATCACCGCCTTGGTCGCCGCCTCGTTGTGGAGGTACCCGAGCATGACGCAGCCGCCGCGGAGCACGACCTCGCACGCCGTGGCGCCGTCGTGGGGCACCCCGCGGCCGGTGTCGCCGTCCACGACGTCCAGCTCGGCCGTGCCCGCCGTGCGCACGCCCTGCCTCGCCTTGAGCCGGGCGCGCTCCGACGCGGGGAGCCGGTCCCACTCGCCCTTCCACGCGCAGCTCGCCACCACACTGGCAGTCTCCGTCAGCCCGTACCCGTGGGTGACGTGGAACCCGGCGGCCTCCGCCCGGCGCAGCACGGCCGGCGGCGGCGGCGCGCCGGCGGCGATGATGCACACCTTCCGCGGGAGCGGCCCAGCATGTGGCGCGTTGTTGGTCAGCATGTTGAGCACGACGGGCGCGCCGCAGAGGTGCGTGACCCCGCGGCGGGCGATGGCGGCGTAGACCTCGCCGGCGTCCACGCGGCGGAGGCACACGTTGGCGCCGCCCACCACGGCCATGCCCCACGGGAAGCTCCAGCCGTTGGCGTGGAACATGGGCAGCGTCCACAGGTACGTCGGCTGCGGCGGCACCGCCCAGTTGACCAGCGAGTCGACGTTGACCAGGAAGATGGCGCGGTGGCAGTGCACCACCCCCTTGGGCGCCGACGTCGTGCCGGAGGCGTAGTTGAGTATCATCGGGTCCCACTCGCTGGCCGGTCGCACCCACGCGAACTCCGGGTCGCCGTGCTTCTCGAGGAGCCGCTCAAGGTCTCGGCCGGAGCCGCGGGGAACTCCTTCTCGTGGGGGTCCTCCACGGGGACGACGCGCGGGGCCGGGTGCCCCGGCGGGAGGAGCCGGAGCGCGTCGCGGATGAGTGGCAGCGACGCCGGGTCCACGAAGACGAGCTTGGAGCCGGAGTGCTTCAGGAGGACGGCGACCGTGCGCGCGTCGAGGCGCGTGTTGATGGTGTTGAGCACGGCGCCGCTCATTGGCCCGCCGAAGTGCATCTCGTACATGGCCGGCACGTTCGGCAACAGCACGGACACCTAATAGTATAAGGGAGTCAGCAGGTTGATCGATCGCCAGCAGATTATTAGTACATACGTATATACGCATGTTATATGCACGACCCAGAACATGGAAGAACGTACGACGTCACGGCGGGAGATGCCGAGGGAGACGAGCGCGGAGGCCAGGCGGAGGCAGCGGCGGAAGGTCTGGGACCAGGTGAAAACGGTGTCGTGGTAGATGACGGAGGGCGAGTCGCTGAACACGGTGGCCGCGCGCTCCAGGAAGCCCAGCGGCGTGAGCGGGCACGAGTTCGCCGGGTTCGCGCCGAGTCTGTCCATGTCGTACGTACTGGCCGGGGGCTCGCCGGAGGAGAGGAAGACTCCACCTATTTCAGCGCGCGACAGAGCAACGCATGCACGGGGAGCTACCGGGTATATAAGTAAGGAGCAGAAGCTAAGCTCTTTGGCTACATGTGCTGTGCTGCAAATTAACATGGCCACCCGATGGGAAATTGGCCATCAGGATCACGTGCGATCTGGATCTCAGAGAGTTGCTGATCCATAGGCAATCCGGTAGGTATATGATCCCGTTTTGTCTCGTTTCTCATGCTGATGCGCTTTTAATCAAAGAAAATGCTGTTCGAAAAAAAAAATGCCCTCATGGATGAGTATGTCAACGGTTCAGGATTGTCTTTGATTAACCGAAAGAATACCCCAATAGATCCACATTTTTTTTTTTTGGGAAGGATTCATCGATTGAGGCACTTCTTAATACAAAGTAAATATGACTTCTTAATGATCTCAAGTTCTCTACATTGCCATAGCGCCAAGAGCCCAAGACACGGTCAGTTGGTTACCAGGCCCTCCACAGAAATAAAGTACGTCTTAATTTAATTTTGTTGCTAAAATATTAGCATGTGCAAGGTATATCAATCTCATGATTCTCATCTCTCCATTTTCTTATGCTTGGCTGATTTTTAGTCAAAGAAATGCTATTTTCGCAAAAAAAAAAAAAAAAAGCAACTCGACTATGTCTATGTTAGAGGAGTATGCAAGCCCCCATACAATGGTAGCAGATTCTGGAGGTAAGTCCATACTAGGTTTATTTTCCATGTTCCTTTTTACAGGCGTATCATACCACATGGTTTAGTTTAGGAAGATACTCAAGAAACTGTATGACTCAGTATGATCTCTCTCTCTCTTTTTCATGTAGTAGTACTGAAGATGGCTACATATATCACCTGCTATGTCAAACTAATGATTGGTTTTTATTGGTTTCTCTAACCATATGCTCATGAAGCATCTTCTTGCGTCATCTGAGCTTAGGAGAGAATTTGGATATATAACTTATAAAACTTAGTCTGTCCATGTCTACCTTTCGTGAGAATTAGTGCAACTCTTACCATATGTCCCATGCTTGTAATGTTGTAGTGTAATACTTGAATTATATTCCAGTGACACGTTTAGAGGTATAAAGTGTTGTAAAGTGAATAATTCACTGGATATTTTGTCTCATAGTTGTACAATTCTCAGATGTTCTTGTTTGAGACTTGTAATGCTGCAGTGTAAATCTTGAACAATATCTTATTGATATGGTGTACTGAGATATATTGTTAAAGTGTTGTAAAGAGCATGATTCGTTAGATATTTTGTGTTGTACAACTCTTAGTGAAACTTGGATGAACAACATTACAAAGGCCTTTTATTTGTAAATAATTCTTTTTTTTTGGGTTTTTTACTTAGCAATAGGTGATGGGCAACATGATAGGTACATCAGCTATTTACTCATAGGTGACGGGCAACATGAGATACACGTCACCCATAACCTCAAATAGGTGACGAGGAACCATAACCCCTCTAATAAGTGACGGGCAACATAAGATGGCTTGAATGCCCATCGCCTATGACAGTCTGTGTGACTGTGTCAGTCGCCTATGATATCATTTTGTAGGTAGTGATGCGCTAGCCAATCAAAAGGGACAGAAATACATGCAGTTTAGAAGTATAGAGATAGGGATATTGCCTTCGCCACTGCATCTTCCCCATGTGTGTATATATGCAGTGAACAATAATGTGACTCATAACAAATTCATCCAATAGGCTGTGCCACCTAAAACCTAACTATTGAGTCATATTTTTCTAGCTGTTGACATGAGCTGCTAGCTGGAGATCGCATTGGTTCTACCTCTGCAGAAAAAATGAGCGCAATTGTCAGAGTAAAAAAATCAGAATGGAGCGCAATTATCAGAGTAAAAAAATCAGAATGGAGAAAAAAAAAAAGGTTAACCTCAAAAGATATGGAGATGCGGGGTATCGATCCCCGTACCTCTCGCATGCTAAGCGAGCGCTCTACCATCTGAGCTACATCCCCTTCTCGGTTTAATTTTATAAAACAGCTTTAATTATACTAGATCAGGACCTCCAAAACACGAATTAAAGCCAGCCAAGTCCATCACGATAACACAAGTCAGCGGTGGCGCGGGAGCAGCGGTCCCGGTTCTACATCTTCCGGCGCTGCGTCGCCATGCTCGTCTGCTGGCACAAGTACAAGAAGATCTGAGCCCCTTCCTCCTCGTCTCTACGAAACTCCCTCTGCATCGCAACCGCAACCACCTGTAGTGTACATAGTACATGTTCTTGGATCTTCCCCTGCAAATTCGCCCTAGCAAAGCGATCTCCTCCTGTACATATGAAATGAACAAGTTACTGTGAAACTCTATAGTGATTGCCTCGATCGACTCCGCTGTATCAATCAATGTATGCAGTGCGGTGTATAGTCTCTGAACATTTAGTACTGGTATTGTTTCGTTTTCGTCCGTGTTGCTCTAGCTCCGTATACCACCTACCTTTACTGTGGGGAATTGATATGGTCGACGAGCCGAGATTACCGTCGCGCACAGCCTGCAGGCCCTGCGTATGTGATCATGTACTGTTTATCATTCCATGTTGTGGCGAGACAACCCTTCTGAGGAGAAAAGGTGCTGCTTAATTTTGCCCCAAAATGACAGGACGCCGATGGCGATGAAGTTGTCTTCAGTAATGCGCCATGCACTCCCTCAAACGGCATGGCCAGTTGAACAGTGAAGTTAAATTGCCCGGTGTAACAAAGCTGAAAAGACATGATTCAGTTAATTTTCATCACAACATGAATAAAGTACTGCATTAATATTTCAAGCGCTGCTATGCTCCGACAGCCTCAAGCTAATCTGTGTCCACAATCCTGGTTTACGACTTTACATGCTGTACCAGGTTCATCTCCTCAGAGAAAAGGCAACCCACATCCTCCCTGACCAGTCGAAATACCGAATTCTTTCAACTTTGCTCGCATAAGATCTAGTCAAAGGGCTCGAAGCCAAATCATGACCCCGTTAGTTTATCGTTTCTACAAGCCATCACCCCATCGCCATGGTGTGTATATCAGAGGAGGCTGATTTCGGCTGATGCAAGAAAAATGAAACACCGTTTGGCTCGTTGCAGTTGCAGGCATTTGTGTTTGCCCAGGACCATTTCCGTCTGGTCCCTGCTTTGCAGCCGGCCTCCCGTTCGCGTCTGCAACTTCCGGGGCAACCACACTTGCGCCAATTTTGAATTCCTTTTGCTCACATCTTCTAACCAACAAGTGTCCAAACAACATAACAACACGAAACCTACCACCGTCACAGGATCAATACTGTTTCGGATTTTAGAATCTCTTTGTCATGGGCCAGGACAACATCAACGATGACATTGGAGGGCCGGTCAGGGTACGGTCCCAACATCCTAATAAGTACTCTCTCTGTTTCAAAATATATACAGTTTTGACTTTGTATCATGTTCATTAAACATTCTTTGAACCTAGACAAGCATATATTCAGATTCATAGAATATTCTATGAATCTGGACACCCCAAAATATAGACAGAACTATATATATTTTGAAACAGATGGAGTAAGAAATAGCTAGGTCAAGTCGTTTTAATTAGTTAATTCGGTCTAGAGTTAAGACAAGTCAAGTCCACTCTATAAAGATTATACAAGATTTAATCAAGAAAAAAATTATCTTCGTAACCTCTTTCACTCTTCTGCTACCACCCCCCCCCCCCCCCCCCACCCCCCAGCCACGCGCGTCCCCTCCCACAACTCTAGCGCGATGCCCAGCGGAGGCGTCGCGCCACCTTTGTTCCGCCCATAAACACTCTTCTGAAACCATTTTCAATAACCAAAGTTTTCTGAACTTTTCTGATTGTTATTCTCTGTAAATGCCCAAAGAAATCGTCCATCTGCGCTTCTTGTTTACATGCATGTCTTATGATCCAAAGAAACTGGACTCTTTCTCAACAAAATAAGGGCTTGTTTCGATAGAGGAGAATCCACTTCAATCTACATGTATTGGAAAGGATTGAAGTGGAAATTAGTTCATTTTTCACTCCGTTCCACCCTATAATACACGTGGATTGGATTTACCCAAACAAGGCCTAAAGCTGAACCCAATCATATCTTGATTGCTTGACTGCGAGATCGACAGTGAGGGCTAAAATGGAGGAGCCTGGCCACTGACGAGATAGCGGACGATCAAGGCTCCAGCTCGCGAACGGCATCGGGATGGGCGAGCTGCTGCAGCAGGACAGCAGGGTCCGGCGCCGGAGGAGTGAATGCGGGGAATCTTTGTCTGACGACGGCGCCATGGCCATTTGCCAACCATCAACTGCTATGTGCGTGTTGTGTTAAATGCAAAGCTGGCCTCCCCCATATTCGCTCCTCCTCGCTGTCCCTTCCCTTCCCTTTGATGCCTTTGGCTGCACCTCATTGATGCATGCTCGTGCCGTCCCTCTGCGCACAGACACAGTTATTTCTCCCATGCAAGACCCAGCTACCCGCTCGAAAGGGATGAGAAAGGGTTCTTGCCAGCTTGCCTTCAATAGATCGATTGATCGATGGATCTGTTCTGTGCCGACCGGTTCCAGTCTGCACTGATCGTGATCTGCGTGAGAAATTGTCGTCGCAAGTTTCAGGACTGTGTCACTGTTTTTAGGCTGAAACTGTGCTTATTAGATTACTGCGTTTCGTGGTTTCTGACAGTGTGCGATTTTCGGTTTGAGAAATCAGAGTTTGAGCGAACGAGGCAAGAACGAGTTTCTTTATATTTTTTTCAGCTTCAAAACAGCATGGGTGCAGACATGCAGTAAATACCCATGTTTGCATTAAAAGTTGTAGAAGTTGGAAGCTACCGTGGGCAGTGCCGTGGATTCAATTTACGCGGGGTTTACATGTCATGATGACCCTCTTCAGTCAGAAAGAAAAACACTCGCACATGCATATGTTACTATTTTCTTAGTGATGTGATTCACTAAGAAAAGCTTTCTCCCCTCTCGACCCCCGCTACAGTACTCCGGAGGCGAAAAGGCGGAGCTCCCGTTTCCGGCGGCGGTTCCCCCCGATCCCCTTCCCCTCCGGCGGCCCGCGTGGCTTCGGAGGGTCGGGGGATCGGCGGAGCTGCCGTCCGGCCACCCTTGTACTACTTGTATAGCTAGTAGTATAGTTATCCCCTTGTTAGGGTTAGGGTTCACGCCGCCGTTCTCCTTCGCGGCGATGGCGGTCGTGTTTTGCTCCTCCCTCGGCGGATCCGGTGATGCTGTCGTCGTCGTCGACGGCTACTGCTTCGGTGAGTCCGGGTGGAGTTTCTTTTCCTCCGGTTCTTTTGCGGAAGGGTGGAGGATCTGGTGGTCATCATCGCCGGCGTTGCTGGAGATGATTGATCTGCTTTCCGGGTTGTCGGTGTCAAGTTTCGGTGCCGGCTTCTTCGGTTTCTTGTTCCCTTCGCCGGCAGCGTCGGTGTTGGTGGACTGCTCTCCCGGGTTGTTGCCGTCGTCCGGCGGCGGTGATTTCTTCGGTATTTTGTTCCTCGATGCGATTTCGTCTTCGTCGTCTCGGTGACGGCCGATGTTCGTTCAGCTCTTGCAAATGCATGCTGGAGAGTCCGGCGGCTGAGTCTTGCGGCAGATCCATGGTTTGGAGTCATCGGTGATGAGGAGAGATGGACGGTGCGCCTCCGGCGGGTGCTCCGGCGTGTCGGGAAGCCTCTGGAAGTAGGAGAAGGACCTTGTTGTAATTTTCTTGCTTTTCAGGGGTTGTTCTGTAAGATGGGGTTGTACTGTGCTTTGTTTTAATATATAATCCCCTCCCTTTCGCAAAAAAAAAAGTTACCATTGTCTACAAATTTGAGAACTTGTAGTGATTTTCAGTCTTCAAAGTAGGGCCAGTGATTTCGAGGGGTGAAAAAGAGTATCAAAATGTTAGATGAAAGGCTAGAGAGAACTGGGCCTCGGAGATAACATGAACGGCAATTAAGTATACTAATAGTACCCAAAATTCAAAGCAGCAATGCATGAGAAAAACACATGCTCGCAATTGATAGGAAATGTTTGTCCCTTGACATCCTGAAATGAAACGTGTAAGCAAGTTGGTTCAGATAAAAAAAATGTTGAAACTCGGGAGCTGTATAATTGAGGGTGTACGCTGTGTGTACAGGACACCAAGTTATATACGGGAGAGATTTGCATGTGATCCATGCACACAAGCGCTACAGAAATAGCACAATTAATACAGTGACATTAGGACGTCCAAACATTTTCATGCATCTCTCAAGCTGCGTTCATATGTCCTGTAGATGGGCGTGTACTACTTACTCCTTGTCCTTGATCTGCCGAGCGGTTTCTTCGTGCATGACCTAACTCAGGCAGGGACGGGAACGGAACACATGATAAGCAAGAAGATAGGCCATGGTTAGTCACGCCACCAAATTAAAAGTAATATAAGAAACAAATAGAGGATGTATGCATGGACAGGCGGCACAAGCGCGGGGAGATAATAACAAGGAAGAAAGAGCAAAGTAACTGGCTGACGGCGAACCATGCATGGCAGGAAGACAAATCAAAGAAGATACGGCGCACACACACAATTACATGAAAGAGCACTAAGATATTGGCACGGCTCAATCAGAAATGCCAAGCCTGTGCCTAGAATTCATGGCTTCAGCTTCTGAGTGAGTCGAGCCAACACCATAGCTGCGCTTTCATTTCTTTCATCACCGATCCGGCTAGCTGGTGAAGCAGATCGAGGAAGGAAGAACGGAAGAAACATGGGAGAAACATTGGCCATGGATCTCTGCCGATCTCCATGGCATGGAGTCTGGAGAGGAGCAGACCCAGTTGCTAGATAGAGCTGTGCGAGTAGGAGTGGAATGCTTGTGCGAGGAGGAGGCCGAGGACGCTGAGTGGCCGACCCATCTTATGGACGGACCTCACACTCCCTTGTGTTGGTGGGCATTTAACTCCACCCGGCTACCAAATCACAGTAAGACAGGCATCAGCATTAATAGAAACCGAAATCGCTCGCGCTCTCTCACGCACAGATGCTGCTGTACAAACGTAGGTGCAGACATCAATGAGATTCCCAGCTTTTTGCTGAGCTATGCAAGCCCATTTTCGCAAAAATGGGAAAAGCAAAAACGAAAAACCCGTTTTCGCACCCGGTAGTTACACTGGTTACCGGCTGGTCATTACCACAGAGGCAGGCTCGTGAATTTCGGGGATAATAGCCATTTAGTCGTTCAGGTGGGCTCTTCTCCCCCCGTTGTTGTCTAAAAAAAAAGTTAATTGCACCGGTGGTAAGTAGGTGCGATTTAATCAAACAATTTAAAATTTTCTCAAACAAGTCACATAGCTTGTTACTGGATGCAAATGAAGTCAAAAATCACCACCACAACACTACCGAATTGACTTGGATACCACACGGACTAAATATTGCTACATAAGCAAGGGTTGACAAAAAGACACATGCTAATAAATTTTTCTTCACTTGATATTATAGGATAAGTCCTTTAGAACAAAACAAAAGCAACATACATGAATATGTTTTCAATGATGTGTACTACAGACAACATGTAATTTGTGTAGCATAAGCAACATTACTTTTTATCTCGCGTGTCATTCTAACTAATACGATGGTGTGATATGTTTTTAACTTACTTTGCATCCATATAACAAGTTGTGTGGTTCAATTGAGCAGTTTTCAAAACGCCCACTTGACAAGTGGTTGCGTCGCCAATGCAAATTACTTTAGCCACAATAGCACTACTGAGCATAACTATCTCCAAAACGCCCTTATAGTAAGGGATGAAGCTCCGAAATACCATAACTTCCAGAATAGCACAACCCGGATAAATTGAAGTTGACCCTGTCTCCCGAAACAGGATGCGCGCCCATGAATAGAATTGACTTATAGTAAGGGATGTTGCTGCTAGGGTGCAGTGGAGGCGGCGACACATCCCGGGAGTGGCGGGGTGACAGGGTTGGCTCGGCGCGGCTTGGGCACAATAAAGGCAGGAGGGGTATCGCGAACTCGCGATAGAGCGCGTCGCGGTGGAGGCGGGCAGGGACGACAAGCTTCACAGTGGAGGTGGGCAGGGTGGGCATGGCGCGCTTGGCATGGCGGCGCCAGGACCGAGCGTCGCAGCAAGGCTCTAGGGCAGTAGGGCGACGGGCACGCAACGGCACTAGCAGCGACAAAGGGAGGTTGCGACATGCGCCATGGCCGAAGCAACAACAATGGATTTTCTCTTTTTTTTTGGTTGATTTTTATGAATTTATGAGCGCTGTGTGTTAAAATGGCCTTAGGGGCAAAACAGTCAGCAAATTTAGGTGTTCTAGCCGGCTCGAGAAGTTTTGGCATATTGGAATGAGCATTCCACTCGCAAGTTCCTAATGCTATTATGGGATGGCTCTTCTTAGTATTGCTATTCGAGCAATTGACCCGTAAACTTCACATCATATTGAAGGAATAAAGTCATGGAAGATCATGTTGTCAGTTAATGGTCCTTAGTAGCAACAATTAGACGACTAATTCACCTTTTCTATCGAGTCTATGAGTACATTTAGTTCTAAATACTTGCTTTATTCTATGAGTTTCTTTTAACGCAATTCTTGTAAGACTTTCTTTCTTCTTAATGCAAGGGCAGAGCACCTGCCGTTTTAATTCAAAAAAATGTGTATATATGATCGTATTGTGTAACTGAAACTAACCGGATATATAATCTGTAGGAAATTGGAAAATATATCTGCCTGAGGAGTATCCTGCACACCAACGCGTGAAAGTACCAACACCACGCTTCATTCCGTCATAAAGAAAGCAAAAAGATCAGCTGATGATCACCAATCTTAATTCTGCACATGTCCGATGTCGTTTAACCAACAAGCAATCAACCGGCTTACTTTTCTTCATGCGCATCTCGAGCTTTACATCAATCCTCCTGGTCGGCAGCTAGTCCCACGACAGAAAACATCGTGATCACGAGCTCTAAGCCTCGAACGATGCAGCCAGCGTGCGCCGCTTTAACCCCCATGTGGATCAAAGAGTGGAGCGCAGGGAACAGTATCTCGTCATCAACCTCTGTCGCGTCGCGTCGAGAACTGATGGCATGGAGCTCGCGCCAAGCAAGGAATCGAGGTGTCCCAACGTTCGACCATGTCTAACTCCTGTAGCCCATCGGCCTAGGACTACTTGTATGTGTACTTTCACTTTGTCTTTTTCGCTTTGCATGCATGTGATGATCTGGCAGTGACGACGATATGCCTCAGCTGCTTCTGCTTGTTGCTCTATAAATACCGTGCATGTGATGAAGCCAAGACACCTTGCAAAGTTTCTCAGCCTTTAGCAGTTCGTCGTCAGGTAGTTCAGGCTCGATGGCTCCGGCGGCGATCCTGCAGGTGTTCGGGCAGCCGGCGGCGACGGATGTGGCCAGGGTCATGGCGTGCCTCTTGGAGCGTAAGCTCGAGTTCGAGCTGGTCCGCACCGATACGTTCAAGCAAGCGCACGGTGGCAAGGTCCCTCGGCTCGTCAAGATGAAGGCACGTTCGTTCATGTATTATTCGTGCATCATTGTTCTTGAGAAAAATTAATTTAACTCTGCAACTGAAATGGCATGTTCACACTCTGTTCTGCTCTCTTACTCTGCTTGCGCGGACGCAATGCAGGGTCCCCGCGGCCACGTGACGCTCAAGCACGGCGACACAACCCTCACGGGTAGCCATTGATGATCACGTCACTGATTTTAAGCTCTGATGAACTAGCCAGTGCGTCGATCGAATGGCTGGTGCCTGGTGTGGCCTAATGTTCTTGCTGATTCCTTGATTCCTTTGTTGTGCCTGCAGATTCGAGAGACATTTGCCGGTACGTGTGCACCGAGTTCCCGCGGTGGTGCACCCGGGGCCTGTACGGCGCGGGCTCGCTGGAGCGCGCGTCCATCGAGCAGTGGCTCCAGACGGAGGAGCAGAGCTTCGACGCCCCGAGCTCCGCGCTGGCGTTCCACCTCGCGTTCGCGCCGCGGCTGGGCGCGTCGTCGCCGCCGCCGGCCTCGCCCTACGCGTGCGCCGCCGACGACGAGGAGCAGGAGGACGACCTCCACGCCGGCGTCGTCGTCGCGGAGAGCGAGGCACGGCTGCTGCGCGTGCTGGACGTGTACGACGACGCGCTCGCCAGGAGCGCGTACCTCGCCGGCGACGACTTCACGCTGGCGGACCTGTCCCACCTCCCGAACGCGCACTACATGGCGTGCACGGCGAGGGGCAGGGCGCTGCTGGCGTCCCGCGAGAACGTGGCGCGCTGGTACGGCGCCATCTCAGCGCGCCCGGCGTGGAGGCAGGTGGTCACCGCGCAGGCACGGAGCGCGCACTGCCCTGTCGTGCTGACGCCATGAGAATTCTCTTTTGACGAAGGGCTTAATTAAGCAAGAAAGCAACCAGCCTGTGCCGTTGCCCGACTTGTGGTACTAGCATGTCTGTCTGCTGTATCGGCTAGAATAAACGTACACTTCATGTGCGTGTAGCTTACGTGCTATATATGTGTTTGTTGACATTGATCAGTTAGTTTCTCTCATCATGGATTAACTATCATAATAGATGAGGCATTTCAGTGTTTAACTAATGTAGGTGACTGAAGACAATGGCAAGTACAGCGTTGTGTTTTTTTCCTGATAAATGCTTCAGTGCAGCTTGAAAGTTGCACTTGTGCACGGACACACGTTGAAGTGGTCTTCCGCTCCCGGCAATGTTGTTTTGGGCAAGAAAAAAAAAAGGTCATTTAGTCCTTCACAATTTCTGCCTAGCTTGACGAAGACCATAGATGCCTTCTAATCGATTGGCACCTTTTATAATACGTTTAGCTTTCTTATAAAAACTCTAATCTCAGCCATGAAGCTGAAAGATTTGTAATAAGTTTGAACGCTGTGTACGAAAACATAGAGGCGAGAAACAATTTCCTTTTTTCTAAAAAAAAATAAAATTCTACAAGCGAAAGGGCTTGTAGCCTAGTGGTTACAAGAGCCACAGTAGAATTTTCTAAGATTTAACAGCGTTGTCCTTTCTGCGGAAGGCGACGTGGCCATCGGCGAGGTGCCAGTGGTGACTTCGTCATTGTGAGTGTCTGAGTTGTATTGTGTAATTCGCAAAAAGGATAAATTAAAGAGATCTGTCACATCTAAACTAAGGGTCTGTTTGGATCAAAGGATGCCTGAAGAAATTTCAAAATAATTCATTCTCAAGGAGTTTTTTCTGCACTTGCTGTTGGAATGGAGGAATGATGAGTTCTTTGTTTTTCTGAAAAAATGTGAGATTTCCTTCACAAAACCTACTCCCTCCGTTCCAAAATAAGTGTCATTCTAGAAACATCCAGTTTTGCCAAAATAAGTGTCATTCTCGCTTCCAATGCAGCTTTCTCTCTATCTCTCTCCTCCTTTACTGCTCATCGTTTTCAGCGCTCTCTCTACTTTTTCATCTCTCCTTAATTCCAGTGCCCGATGCTAGAATGACACATAAATTGAAATGGAGGGAGTAGGAAACAAAACATGAGACTGACTCCAACAGCGGCAAGGCAAAAAGGAGATCCATTCTATGGTTTGCCTCATGCACAGTAAAAAGATCAGTCATCCAAAACTTGCCTTCTCCAACAGCTTAATGCAAATGCAAATCCTTCTCTGTTCCTCAACGCCATTGACGAGCTCCAGAGCTCAAATCAGCAATGGGAAAGGGCAAGAGGGTGGTCGGGAGTTGGGGGCATCGAATCCTCTAGGCTATGCGGTTCCATTTGAGTCGTCAATTTGAATCGCAGCCTTCGGAAGCGGCGGCTGCGGCAGACACACAGAGCGGCGGCCATGGCTGCTAGAGGGGAGCTCGATTGAGCGAGAGGGATGGTGATTGAGCGAGCGCCGCGCCGTGCCATCTCCTCCTCCGCGCCGCGCCGCGCTCGGCCACCGCCGCGTCCCGCTCGCCCTGCGGCCTGCGCCACCATCGCCTTCGTCAACGGCACGGGCCGAAGAGTTGCCGCCGCAGCCATCCCGCGCCCGCAACGCCGCCGCAGCTCGCGTAGGCGCCCTCCGCCGCGCCGGCCCGCGCCCGCTCGCCCCTGCGCCAGACCGCGCCCATGCCGCTCGCTGCCACTGCAGACCGCGCCCGCGCCCCGCCGCAGCCATCCCGCGCCGCGCCAGCCCGCGCCCGCTCGCCGCCGCGGGCTGCGCCGCACCAGCCCGCGCCCGCTCGTCGCCACGGCCTGCGCCGCCGCCGCAGCCATCCCGCGTCGCGCCAGCCCGTGCCCGCTCGCCGCGGCGGCCTGCCCCGCTGCCACCGCAGCTATCCCGCGCCGCGTTAGCCCGTGCTGCCGCCGCGCCAGCCCGTGCCCGCTCGCCGCCACGGCCTGCGCTGCCGCCGCAGCTCGCCCCGCTAGCTCGCGCCGCTCGCCGCTGCAGCTTTCGCCCGCGCCGCGGCCGCTCGTCCCGCTCGGGCGCTCGGGAAGAGAGAGAGAGGGAAATGCATTGAGGAGAGAGGTTATGTATTTTTGGATGTTCTCTCTCTTGCAAGGCAAAATTGCCTCTCCTTTTAGCTACTCTGTTGGAACACAGTTTGATGATGCACAGTAGCCAGTGAACATGCAAATCCCATTTGCCTTTCCTTTTGCATTGCCTGTTGAAGTCAGTCTGAGGTTGTATTGATTGCATAGGGCCAGCACAAACCACCTAATCGACGCACTAACAAGCCCTTGAGTTAGCAGGGCAATACATGGATGAGTTATTTTGACAAGGAAGTGAGTAGTTAAAGGTGGCAATAGGTCAATGCATGATGCTTAGAGCAAAATATAACGAAGCACCTGTACAAATTTTATTTCCTATACAATGCAAAGAGTGCTTAAATAGGTATAACCACCTTGCTAAACACCTTGAGCACCAGATGTTGCATTAGGTATCTTTTCCCTCATATAAGCACCTAATGTCAAGAATAGACCAGTTTTTTTTCTTAAGCACCCCTATAAGCACATCCATTGTACATGCTAGCAAGAGGCCACTGGTTGGCTCTAATTTAACGTCGTTACTAAATATTAGTGAAGTTGTATACTATTTGTTCAATTTTTTTATCTAATTGGCTCTAATAATTTGCGTTCAATTTTGCAACGGTCATGTTCTTGTCCCATGGAAAATTGTGCACACTCAAATATCTAATAATATGTCTTCAATTTCCATGGGACAAGAGTTCTTCATTCCTTAGCTTTTGTTTCATATGGTTTTCTCACTTTTTCCGTTCATGTGTTTGTCTTATTCTTGTGGAGTTGTGGTTGTTCTTTTTCTGTTTCAACTGCTTGGGCGCATAGGCTGTTTTGAAATGCCCCTGATGATCTGTATTTGATTGCTGGTTGATCATTAGCAAAATGATCCGTCTCTCTGTATTATTATACAGTGAGTGATAGTGATCATATAATGGGTTGGGCTGAAATCTCACGTTACATAGCAACTGAATAGATGGGGCCCGAGAAAGGTTGGAACAGAACAATAGACTCGACAAGGTGCTCGCTAATGTGCATGTGACCAAAATATACCACTGGCCTCTCTGCAGGGCAACATATGTACGAAAAGCCTAGAACTGACTTGATACTTTACCTTGATAATTGAAAACTGCATCTTATGCTGAAAAGTTGGTAGCAAGGCAAGGGAAAGAACATATCAGCTGGGACCTCCAGTTGGAAAACAGAATATTGGATGTAGCTAGGAATGCATACGAGGTGCTTAGTATTTTCTTCTGACACGTTCCAAATACGTATTGCATTGTGTCGTCTCGAATTTAAAAGTAGATTTAGCCATCGTTACTCACTTGGGCAATCAAGAGTGAAAGCTGAAGAAAAAAGCAATGCATGCTCCCAGGCCTCGAGCTGTCCCCTGCACCTGCAGACTGCACCTCTGTTTCTAAGTTGTTTTGAGTGCTTCTATTTTTGCACCTTGGTATTTCTTTGGCTTAGAATAACGAAGCTCTTTACACGATTGCTTCCGGACGCCGCCATGATACGCGGACAGCATGGCCGGCAACACGAGGCTCCTTCGTTGAACCAACGCGTCGCTTTGTCCCTTTTGCTTTTGCATGAACCTGTTTGGAAGCAAGGCATTCTGCTGATCCCTACCTTGCTTTTCCCGCGCATATATAGAGAGACCTCCAACAAAATCAACGAGCACACACACCATCAGCAATAACATCCGACAGGTCCTTGTTTCCTTTTGCAAACCTTTAGGTACGTGCGGCAGATCCACCGGCGGCCGGAGACAATGCCGGTGAAGGTGTTCGGGTCGCCGGCGTCGGCGGAGGTCGCCCGCGTCATGACCTGCCTCTTCGAGAAGGACGTCGAGTTCCAGCTCATCCGCGTGGACTCCTTCCGCGGAGCCAAGCGCCTGGAACGCCCCAAGCTGCACCCTCACGGCGAGTCCATCACCTTCGACGACGGCCACGTCACCCTCGTCGGTACGCAAAGAATCGTTTTTGATCGAACAATTCTGATATGCGTGGTTGCTGAAACGCTGTAATGGATGCAGAGTCGCGGAAGATCCTGCGGCACGTCGCGGACGCGGACAAGTACAAGGAACAGGGGAACAAGGAGCTGTTCGGGCCGGGCGCGCTGGAGCGCGCCTCCGTCGAGCAGTGGCTGCAGACGGAGGAGCAGAACTTCAACGTCCCCAGCGCCGAGCTGCTCTTCAGCCTCTCCTACCTGCCCGCCGACATGCCGCTCGTCGACGGAGGAGGCCGCGGCCGCGTCGCCGGGATGCACCCGGCGCACCGGCAGCACGCGGAGCGGGTGGAGGAGATGCGGCAGCGGTTCGACAAGAGCAGGAAGGAGCTGGGCAAGCTGCTGGACATCTACGAGCAGCGCCTGTACGAGACGGCGTACCTCGCCGGCGACGTGTTCACGCTCGCCGACCTGGCGCACCTGCCCAACGCCGACCGCCTCGCCTCCGACCCGCGCTCGGCGCACCTCATCGCGTCGCGCCAGAACGTGAGCAGGTGGTGGGACGCCATCGCCAGCCGCAGCTCGTGGCAGAGGATCAAGGCGCTGCAGCGCCCGCCGTCCCCCGCGGAGGCGCCCTTCTGATCTCATCTCGCGGCCCGCGCTCGCGGCGGCGGCAATTACTCGCAGCACCATCGATCGCATTGTTGTGTCGGAATAAACACCGCCTGGCCCTGGGCACTGTCGACTGTGTAATAAATCGTGAAGAGGATGCGGCTGTCCCTTTCTAATGAGATTGAACTCTGTAATCAGCATTGCCTACGATTTTTCTCTTCTGAGCTTGCGATCGATTCATGTTTTGCAAGTGTCGGTGACTCCGTGTAAACAACATACGTTATATCTTATGAAACTAATTTGAGCACAGAAACAGTTCAGTTCCAATAGAATGCAGAGACATCGCATATACATATTAGAAAACAGAATCAGGGTTTCCACGCTAGGCCTAACTGAGGCCTAACAGAATCAGAATCAAAAAGCATCATTTAGCAGCAAACATATTTTACATATGCAAGGAAAGATTATTGGATCCGGTACACTGAACTCATAGCACAAAAACTCTCATGCTAGCAATGCAATTTGCAGGATACTGATGGAGGGTGGACATTTGGTTCAAATCTCGAACCGTCAGCAAACCTCTAGTCTACATTGGCAAACCGATAATGTTGCAAGCGACCGATTCCTGCATAATAGTTCCTCTGTTCTATGTTCACCATCGGCCAGATGCCCCTGCTCTGCCGGGTTCAGAAGCAATGTGATTACAGAGTACCGACGGCATGTGAACAATAGGGTTCAAATCTCATAGTAACGCACAACACCATGTCAGGAGAAAATCGTCCTGCAGGTCACAGGTTGCCCTCTGCAGCTTGTATAGTCAGAATCAGCCGACCATGGTGCAAAGTGCAGACAAAAGGAGTCCTTGCAATCTTCCACCGTTCCGTGTTCGCCATCAGCCTGATGCCGCCTGATCGACCCATCCCGAGATTGCATCTTCGATCTTCGCACGTCCAAGGCTCATCCGCAGGACTGCATCAATCTTCTACTGCCTCCTTGTCTTGTCAAACGTGCAGTGTCCTCAACCTCTTGGTCAGGACGTCGGCGTCGTCCACCTGCTTCATCTCGACAGCCGGCCGGCAGCAGCGCTTGTGGCTTACGTGCAGAGCCCTCAACCTCTTCACCAGCACCTCTGCTTCGTCCACCCGGTCTGCTTCCGTCCGGCAGCTGATTTCCACGATGTCACGGCGTCGCTTCTGGCGCCTCCTGCGCATGATCGCGTCGACGTCCAACTCCGCTCGCATCTTCTCCAACGCCATGCGCGCCTCGATGACCTCGTTGATCTTGGGGCTCCTGACGCCGCTCGCCGCGGCCATCTTGATCAGGCCCGCCTCGATCCGGATCGCCGCGTCCAGGCGCGACCTGATCGTGTCCAGGACTCCGAACAGGCCCTTCTCCGACACGTTCGGCCGGACGTCCGCGCACTTCCAGCAGTCGGCGGCGGCGACGCGGGCCACGTGAAGCGAGCCCGGCGAGACGCTGACGCTCGCGCGGGCGAGGCGGTACTTCCTCGGCGAGGCGCCGCCGCCGCCGCCGTGGAGGCTGTTGATGAGGCGTATGGAGCAGTGCGTGGCGCTGGCGTTCGCGCACAGCAGCGGCGAGTCCGGGTCGGCGGGGTCGACGGGCCGGCTGATCTCGACGTGCCCGTCGTCGTCGCCGGAGGGTGGCGGCGGCGCCGAGGGCCCGAGCATCTCCCGCAGGGCGGCGTGCGTCTGGTTCACGATGATCATGGCGATGTTATTCATCATCTCCCACGGCCGGTGGTCTTCCAGCAACCGCAACACGCGCGACGGGGCGGGCACACCCCGGCGGTCTGCGGGGTGAAGTCGCGATGTGCCGCGCTTGTCGTAGAACTCGATGCAGAAGGAGATTGGCGGCATCTTTCTCGATCGAATGTTTCTTCAATGGGAAAGAATATTGTCCAGTTTAGTCATGGTTGATAAATGATAGACAGATTGTATGGGTGCATACTTGTTACCTTGAACACGAAAGTTCGAAGAATTGACAAAATTAGCATGCAGCATAGAACAACTGATTTTGAAGAATCTGTGAATTGACAACATGCCTAGAGATGGTATTACTACCGTCTGTTACACATTCACAAATCACAATTCAAATTTTAGGTTTCAGTATGAAAAGCAGACATGTAGGTTACAGTCAATTTGCATCTCCAGGGAACAAAATGGCCTCTGTATACATAAACCAGAGATTGAACGCTATAATGACCTAAAAAAGGCGAAACAAAAATAGCATATGCCAATCACATTATCCTTGTGAATTCAGTGAAACTACACCACATGTCATTCAACAGAAGGAGAGAACTGGGATGGTTGTTTGTCACTACAAGAGAAGCCAAGAATTGCATAATAAAAATCCATGATATTGCTCATTGGAAAGAGTATACCAATAATATTGCGTAGAAAAGAATACATATTGATGTGTTCAATCATCAGGTGTCATTATTTCCCTAACAAAAATTGCCTTTCCCTTGGCTCACAGACTACGATGACAACATCTTGAATGGAATCACGCCGCAGATATCCCCCAACTCCGTTTGGAAATCAAATCTACCTATGTCTCACACTTAGATCTAGTAAATCTCAAAATCGGAATGCAAAATCCTACGAGCTTGCCTTGGCTCCATCCGCCTCAACCGCCAGCGCCCCCTCCGCGGCGGTGGAGGCGGCGGCCTCTGCCTCGAGCCGCTTCTTGTTGCGCTCGATCGCCTCGCCGACCTCCTTAGGCATGTACTTCTCGTCGTGCTTGGCGAGCACCTGGGTGCCGCGCAGGAAGCAGGAGCACTCCCGCGCCTTCTCGGCGACCCTCCTGCCGTCGTCCCGGCGGACGTCGTCGGTGAAGGGCTTGAGGAACCCCTCGACGACGACGGAGTGGCCCTCGCGGAAGAGGTCCGGGAGCGCGCCGTCGTAGCGGACGAGCACGTCGGTGACGAGGTCGGTGACGACGAACTCCATCTCGGGGGAGCCGGGCGTGGGTGCGCGACGGAGCCCTCGAGCACGAGGCCCCCGAGGCGGACGCGGGACTTGGAGGGGTCGGCGGCGAACTTGGCCAGCGCGTCGGTGGGCGTGACGTAGAAGACGAGCTGGTCCTGGAACGTGGCGAGCACGGTGACCACGAAACGAACCCGGCCGCGCAGCTGAAGGCGAGCGCGTAGGACCAGAGGCGGCGGGTCTGGAGCTGGCGCGCGCGGGCGCCGATGTCCACGGTGCGGGGGCGGGACGAGGGCCCCGTGCGCCGCGTGGCGGAGGCGAAGGAGCGGAGGAAGGGGCCAAGAGGATCGGCGGCGGCGGCGCGTGGGGTGGGGACAGGGGTTGTCGGGGCGTGGAGGAGGGCGGAGAGGGCGCGGCGGCAGGGGAGGAGGCGCGAGAAGGCCATGGGATCGGGTCGGGTCGGGGTCAGGGCCGGGTGGGATCTGGAGGGTGCGTGCGGGGACGAAGGGGGGAAAGCGCGCCGGAAAGGCGTGGGTGGGTGGTGGTCGGCTGCAGCAGATCGGCTTGTTGCGCACGGCACGGCGCACGCCGGCGTGGGTCTCGCAGCCGGCCGTGGTCAGCGGCTCGAGTGAGACCACGTCGAACCGGTCTCTGGGAGAACGACATTTTCTAAAGTTTTGCAATTCGGGAGAAATACATTGTCTAATTTGTTTCACCCCAGAGGAATACGCCTCCTTTTAAATATTCCATTGATCTGATAGGTGCTCAATTTCGGATTTAAAAGTACTGCTCCATTAGGTCAATTTGGATCAAAAAGTGCTCCACTAGGATAACTTTCTTAAGCTCATGACGGTACAAATTTGGGAGAAAGACATCTAGTCTTTTTTCCTCAGAGTGGAATACCTCCTTTAACATGTCATTTGTCTAAAAGATGCTGAATTTCCAATTACAATAACACTTCATCGCAACGACTTTCTTAGCTCAAATCTGTATATGCAGCAGGAAGCAATAACATGCAATGCAAGAAACCAGAAAATCACAAAAAGCTGTCAAGCTGAAGCGCAAATATACGGCACATAGAAGCAAATGTACAGTGTTGCAGTCAAGCTGAAGTGAATCATTAGGCATTACGCCGTGGAGTATCTGCACATGAATATGGTGACCGCAGTCATGCAACGAGATCCCCACAAAATGGCATTAGCAGGCCAATAAATGTCCTTTTCTCGCCCCTTTTTGATGAGGCGAAATACTCCCTCTATTCTCAAATTGATGACATTAGGACGAGTTTTTTTAGTGTAATTTTGAACGAAATCACTAGTCCTAACATCATCATTTTGAAAATGGAGAGAGTAAATGACAAAGTAAAACACATATAACATGATGCTAGTTGATCAGGAGAGGAATTTGGACTGTCACCGTCACACACTTCAGGCTCAAGAGCACGTTCCTTTGCAAGGAGCATCGCTGCAGCGGCAGACGGGGTACCCTAAAGCCTCCCATCCATTGTACCCACGCTCCAGCACCATGACATTCTTAATCCCTGAATCCTTGTTCTCAGATAGATAGTCTGAGAACATCCGAGCACACGACGGACCTCGCACCTGGAGTGAGATGATAGAAAAGTTACCAAGAGAAAAAAAGGCTTTTCTGCATTTAATACCTCTATACTGGAGGTAAGTGGAAATTGGGAAATACCTATATTGTACGAAAAATGAACTAAGATAGAGAGTGAAAACAGGATCTGATGCATTTGGTTCCTGCCATTGGACAATAGCAACGCTGCTGCAGATCTTATACAATAAGGGATAACGACGAAGCATATGACATCACTAAGGGAGTAAAACCGAATAATTCTCTGTTCACAAAGCAATTCTGAACAGGTGCCAACTAGCAGCTAACAAAAGCGAAAAACACAAGAAGATGAAACTAAATGAGTTAAATAGTTTGTTTAATTGCCAATTTTCATCTATTTCATAAGGTAAGGTTTAAGGCCTTGATGGACATATAGCAAAGCCACGCCAATAAAATCAGCAACTCCAGGGCAAACGAATATCATAGGCCTTCCATTCTATATGAAAGTTGGAACAACACCACAACAGATATCTACCCTGATTCCTGACAGGCAAAAGCCATCATCTGTAAATTCAGATACATTTTCAATAAGCAAAATAAGGTTTGGTCAGAATGTCTCATGTTAGCAGGCCCTCCACTATGTGGTAAAGTCTGCAGTGTTCTTTCCAAGGGATGGGATTTACTAGGGCATTTAGCACAAGCGATTGCAATGGCAAAAAAGAAGAAAAGAAAAAGAAAACATCTCCCCATATCAAAGGTCTAAGTTTATTTGTCTCCACATGGATGATTCTGAATCCTACAACAACAACGACAACAATGCCTTTTTATCCAAAGCAAGTTGGGGTAGGCTAATTCTGAATCCTAAAACAAAACAATTGCAAAAAGTCCTTACGCTGAACAGTATCATACTTCCTAGTGTATAACTCCATCCGAGCATATCCCAAATCTTTTAAATTAAAATTCATCTTTGATTCAACTATAAATGCTATTAACAGGGAACAAAAGCAGTGCATATGCAGGCCCGATACACGGCCAGATATAACTTAACCAGAGGGATGTGGAAAACAAGCACGAGAACAAAATGCAATCACCTAGCTTTTTTTTGGCTTCGCAATTGTGTAATCTGGTGAGTGGTGACATCTAAACAGAGTCAAATGATGATCTGGATATGCGAGTTGTCCGTTTATTGTAAGACCCACGCCTCCACTGCACTTCATACAACATAAGTGCCACAAACGAACACACACATATATGGTTCCCTGGGCAACCAGTGAATAAAACCATTGACCCCTGAAGCGAGCTTCCTGCTCCGTGTTGAATGTGGAACCAGATTTCGATGTACTTTGATCTAGGCAGAATAATCGCAAATGTGTTCAGGATGGAATTGAGGGAGAAGCTAGGGAGGCGGATCTGAGACCTGACTGAGCGCGCAGTGGAAGACGAGGGTGTCCTTGTCGTTGGTGGCCCGCGTGAGCTCCGGCCGCGAACCCGCTGCTGGAGTAGTGGTGCGAGCCAGGGATGTGCGCCTGGTAGCTCCGCTCGTCGTCCCTTCAATTCCCACACCCCAAACACACGCCGAGGGGGGTCAGTCTCCAAATCGGCGCTGAATAGGGCATAGCACGGGATAGGAGGCGGCGCTCGCTCGTACCTGACGTCGATGATGGCGAGGCGGTGGTTGCCGCGCGCCATGGACACGAGCTTCGCCGCCGACACGTACGACACGCTGCGCGCCATCGTCCGCTCTGTCCCCTCGCCGTGCGCCGGCCTTTCGTGGCCTCTGTTTCCTTCCGGATATCGGGAGGCGAGCTGGCTTTCTGCTTTATGGGCCAACTCCAACAACCTGAGCCCATTGTCTATCAAAGGGTGCCCTAACCCAACATAACTACCAGCCAGCTAGGTAGTCAGGTGTTACTAAGCAGAGAGAGAGAGAGCCACCTCTCTTCTCTCTCGAGTGTTCGTTCCAAGCTACAGTAAATCGCAGGCGACTCGCAGGCGATTCCTGATTTCCGGCGCCGATTCTGTCGATTCCTTCTCGTCTCCGGAGGCCACTCTGGCGTTGGAGATGGGGAGGAATCGCGGAATCGGTTGCCGTTGTACATACCCTTGTTTCTTAGCTTATCTGTGTGTGTGCTAGGGTTAGGGTTGGAGTGTTTCCTTCTTAGCTTCTATGAAGATGTTCATGATGGTGGGGGTTGGTGCTTTATGGTGTCCCATGGGCGTGTGAGGCATGGAGCTGGTACTTTATGCGGAGGAATCGATTCCGACGAGGTTTGTTTCTTCTTTTTCTTATGCGTTGGTCTTCGATTCCTCTGTGAGCTTCCTTGCACTGGCTGTGCCCGTACTGTCCGTGGCGTCGATGGCCTGGCAACCACCACCATGGCTCCTAGGGCTAGGAGGATTATTTTGTCTCTCCAAGGTGGAGATGTCCATCTCTGCCTTGTGAGATTTACTGTAGCATGTTTGTTGTCCCAACGCGAGGAATCGGGTTGGTTTTCAGTTCCCACCTGCTCGGGTGGTTCAGTTCCCCTTCGGGGTAATTTGTCGTCTGGCGAGCTGGGATTCTTGGTGGAAGCGTCAGATTCCCCAGTGCTTGGCGATGTGTTTTGGCCGGGTCGTTCAGCGTTCTCAAGGCATGTCGAAGGCGATGTGCTGCTCAAGACAGCAACAAAAATCTACTTTCCATTGCCAGGGAGGAGGTCGGCTTCAAGCTTTGAGCTCCGGCCACCGGCGGCGATGAAGACCGGGAGGAGTTTACAGGGGCTAGGTTGTATTTTTCTTGTCTTTCAAGAGAGTCCTTGTAACATTTGGGCTGTAACCACCAAAAATTTCATGTGAAATATAAACCCGGTTTCTCAAAAAAAAAAAAAAAAACTACCAGCCAGCTCAGCTTTTCCACGACCCGGATCTCAAACATATCAGAGCCGTCCAGCGGAACGATTGCCGGTAACAACAGTTATTTAATCCCTTCGTTTTTAATTATATGACACCGTTGACTTTTTTTTAAATTTTTGACCAACAATACAGATTTAAATAATTAATATTCAAATGTGAAATGAATATTATTGGATTTGTTATCAAAAGCATTTTAAGGTTAACTTATATACTTAACTATTTACACAAATTTATAGATAAGACGAATGGTCAAACTAACAAAAAAAAAATCAAAGGCATCATATAATAAAAAACTGAGAGAGTAGGATTTAGCTGACAGCAGCCATTTTTAGATGGATTTCTAGACGGAACGAACGACGATGGTAACATAGGGCCAGGGAAAATCGAAGCAGTGGTACGTAGGGGCGCAGAAGTTTCCTGATGGTACACAAGGGAACGGAAGTTTTTCAGAGGGAATTTGCTGTAATATATATAACTTTCTCGTGGTCATGATGGCGTTCGTTAATGCATACTAAATTGCTGTCATCGTGATAACAACTTTGAAAAATATGAATCATCGGGCTAACAGGGCTCTTAGTGCGAGCTTGAGGGCATGCAGTTTTTCATTTTATTCAGCTAGTAATTATGGCCAAAGAGAATATGCAATTGTGAATATTCGTGTCCCGTCTTATATGCACGTCGCGTCATGTCCTCCCATGCATCACGTGACTTCAAACGTCTGTATGATGAATTAATGACTATACGCAGATCTATTCGATTGGTATTTTCATAGGTTTTTTTTTTGAGGGAAGTACCGGCCTTTTATTAATTATCTGGTAACAAGGAGGTACATACTCCATCTGGTGGAGCTAAAAACCAAACGTGTCTTCCTATCGACTCATAAATCGAACTCTTAGCAAGTCTATGGACATCGCCATTGGAGCCTCTCTTCTCATGGACGATCTCTGCAACACTGAAACTTTGTCTTGTCGCATTGATCTCTCGGACAATATGACCATAAGCTCCCATACCGGTGCCCTCCAAGCACCTCACCACATTGATGCAATCCGTGGCGAGTCTGATACTTCGCAACCCAAGGTCGCTTGCAAGAGCAAGACCTTCTCGGCAGCCCATCGCCTCTGCCATCTCCGGGTCTGAGATCCCTTCGATGACAACAGCAGATGATCCAATGAACTTTCCCACCTCATCTCGTGCGACTGCCGCCATAGTTGTAATGTTTGAGTTTTTTGACAAAGCCGCATCGACATTAATCTTCACGTAGCCTGATGGGGGTGGGACCCATCCGGGAATTTGTGCTTGCACCACCTGCCTCTCGGTTGGTTTTGGCTTGATTACCTCTAGGTCTGCGAGGAACCTGTCGACAAAGCAGTGTGTCGATAATGGGCTTTGAAACACGTTCTCGTGAATAACTTTTCTCCTTGCATACCAGATAGCCCACAAGTTAACAACTACTCTGGTCAGGTCGTCGTGCTTCAAAGACTTCATCACCTCATGTAACCAGCCTCTTGCGTCCTGATATTGCACATTGCTGCTAATGAACTCAATTAGCTCTTCTCGTTCAAGTGCCCAGACACATCTGGCCATGTTGCATTCCAGGAGCGAGTGTCTCCAACAGTCTGGAGCTCCACAAATAGAACAATTACTGTTGTTTGCCATGTTTCTATGATGATGAATATCTCCGGTCGGGATCGACTGTCGTGCTAATCTCCAAAGAAACACCCGCACTTTTGATGGCACTTTGACATTCCAAATCTCAGTCCAGTCTTTTTGCTCGGATTTCAGATCAGACCTCCCTGCATTGTGCTCGATCCAGTCTGTCCTCCGATCTTTGTTGTGAACAAGCATCCTATATGCCGACCTGACAGTGAACACCCCCGATCGCTCATAGTGCCGTGCCCAGAAATCATCTTGCCTCCTAGAGCTTAGAGGTATGTTCGCTATGACATCTTGGTCCATCGGTAGGAAATGCTTCTTCACCAGTTGCATATTCCAACATCCTGTTGTATCATCAATGAGCTCCTTTACTAGTTGTGGTTGATTATCCGTAGCTAGGCTGATTGGCCGCATAAGACCATCTCTTGGTAACCAGTTTGAGCGCCATATATGAGTTGAGTCGCCTGTGCCAATCCTTCGGATCAGTCCTTGAGTAAGGACTTCCTTGCCATCGAACACAGCTCGCCAAACTCTAGAGGGTGAAGCACCAAATATCGATTCGTAATTTACTGGTTTCTTTGTACAATTTTAGGGCTGGAGGCCCGCTATCACACTCAAGCAGATTCTAGATGGAATACAGGACTTGCTTGATCAGCCCAATCCAGTTGATCCTGCTCAGACTGATGGTTACCATCTTTTCATCCAGGTAGAAAGAAAAGCTGAACAAGATTCCGCTTTCATTTCTTTTTCATGTTATCAGTTTTTCTTTGTTTTTGAAAATATTGCAGGACCCAGCAGAATATAAGAGACGTGTTCGGCTCCAGGCCAAGCAATATCCTGCTCTGGACTGAGGATATTGGCATACAAGAGAGATGAATGATCTCTTTTGCGACATCCGCGTAGTAGTTGCGACATCGTAATATGCATCTGCATATGGATTTGACTAGATATAAGGTCTCTGGAAACTGCCCAGTGTAAACTTTAACCTTTTGTAATGTTGGATCTGGCATTGGCTTTAACAAAAATCGGTTTCTTAACAGCTGTAAGTGCTGGAGTAACTGATATTTTGATAACATTGAGCTGAATCTTTGGTGTGTCAGTAATCTCTCTTCTAGGGATGTATACTGGAGACCCTAACCTAAGGGTACCGTCCAATCCTCTTTTCCTTTTTCAAGATGAATCCACTTTTTTAAATTCATGTAATTGAATTAAAGAGGGTTGGATTGGATGGTACCCATAGGGTCACCCTTTGCACTTTCCTCAAGATGCTTTGCTTTGTGTGATATAATCTTTTTGGAGGTTATGTAGGACTTCTGCATTTTCTCAGCATTGCTCATTTGCAAATACAGTAGCAGATTGACAGAAGTGGTTGCAGAATTTCTTGGATTTCATGATGCTTCCTGCTAATCTTTGTGCCACTATTTCTTTGGATCTCTGATTGAATTGAACGTCAAACTGCTGATATTACTAATGGGACGAGTAGGCTGTCTGACACTCAGGGCGACGTCATATGACTATAAATCCACTGTAAGTATTGGTTGCATCAGGCAGACTTCACTGCAATTTTGTAAATTTGAGTTCACATATCAAACTAGGCACAATATACATCAGGAATGCTAACGTCAAACCCACTGCTCGCCATGGTCAGGGGGCAACGCTATGATATGCCTTAGCTCAAGGACCAAAAATGGAACGAGTACAACAGCACAAAACAAAGCAGAGTCTTCTCAGTGTTTTACTTCTCGTGCAACTTCTGCTATGTAACCCCGTGATCCATTCACCTGTTTACCAGGGCCTCGTAACGTCGGTGCCGATGATGGTCTGCTTCGTGGTGTAGGATGTGAGCTTGAAGCTGAGCGCCTGGCCGCCGAGCTGCGCGAAGGCCTGGAATGCGGCGCCCCAGTTGTGGCTCATGCGGATCCACCCGGCGCCGCTGCCGCTCTCCACCCACATCTCACCGACGTCGCTGACGCCGGCCACGTTCATCACGTACGCCAGCAGCCAGTACGCGTTCCCCTGGAGCGCGAACAGGATCCCGCCTTCCCTCACGCACGGCACCCTGCGGTTTCACAAGAACGATGTCGCGGTCTGGTCAGCGCAAGAATGGAAGTCTCAGCAAGGTGAACGGCGGGGAGCCGGCGAGCCCGGCGTACGTACCTGCGAGGTACATGATGGGGACGATGCCGGCATGCCAATCGGCCATCTTCATGAATGCCGGCTTGGCGAGGTCGAAGTGGGTGCGGGGCGGGTTGCACCAGCCGGTTGTTGTCGGATACGCCGGCGGCCAAAACTCGGCCGTATCCGATACTCCGATACTCTACAGTGTTTACCTACTGTAGTCCATTGAAGTACCAAAACTCGGCCGTATCGGTGGCCGTATCGCCGTATCCGTAGCCCGTATCGCCGTATCCGTAGCCCGTATCGGTGATTCTCCGGTTGTCGCGGTCACCGTGATCACCGGCAAGCCCCGGTTGCACCACGGCGAGCCCGTGCACCGTATCTGGTAGCACGTTCCGCACCCGTACCCGTCCTGGAACAGCGGCGTGCTCAGCGCCGCCGTGTCGGTCCCGTACCCGGTCGTGTACAGGTTGCCGTACCCGCACGCGTCACCTGAGAAAACAGGGCCAAACCATGTAAGCGAATGCCAAATGCCAGCGGTGAACGAACGCGCGGTGTGAGCAAGAGCAACGTACCCATGGTCTCCGCGGCGGTCTCGTCGCCGTAGAATGACGCGTGCGCCCGAGTCCACTGCATCGCCCTAAACCTGTGATTTGTCTTTGCTCGTGGTGTTCTTGCTTGAACTGTGCAGAGCAATGCACGAAGCAAGTGTCTTTATAGCGTGTATTTGATCAATCAGAGAGGTGGTTGGTGATGATTGGAGAAGAACATATTGTTCACAACTTGGCGCAGAAACGTGCCCGCACATCGGCCGACCATGGACATTTGTACGGTGCATTTGCGTACGTGCGGGCAAGTAACAGAGCTGTGCTCTATTATTTCAGGCACAGCTGATTACCTATTGCAAATGTCTTCTCAGCATAATGTTCTGCGACTCGTTGTCTTTTCAGATTGGGGAGCGCTGAAAATATAGAATAATATAGTTGCAGGGTTATGCAATATGGTGAGCACGCCAGCTGACGATTTCTTAAAAATATTGTTATTTCTTGGTAAAATAGTAAAAGAATTTGGCGCTCCATGTCTGAAAAATAGTCAACTTTTGTTGTGTTATCTCATCTCAGGGAAGGTGCAAGTGTGCAACCTTTTTCTCATCCATTAGATGGTGCACTGGCAGGATGAACATCCCTGAATCCTGATTATCTGACCTCAGAAATTGTAGAGTTTCTTTTTCTAATTGTTCCTGGAAAGTTGCATTTAGTTTCCAGTTCAATCGATAGCAACATTCGAGCAACTGAGTAAATAACTGTAACCCTAATAATGTGCATTTACTTTTTTTTTCGCGAATCATACTGTGCATTTACTTGAAGTGCGGGTTCAGGGACACCTATTGTACATGTGCAACATAAACACCCCAATACATTCTACACGAGTAGTCGACATTCATTGGAATATTAACCTATCTTTCTTCAAAATGATCACGGAAGCTCTTCAATGGCACTTGTTTATGGAGATCACTATATTAGTGGCTTGGAACATTTGGAAGCAAAGAAATGGGAAAATCTTTGAAAGCCTTGTCCCAAATTTTCATGCATGGAAAAGAAATTTCAAGAATGATTGCAGCCTTCAGGGCCATCGATTTAAAGAAGCTGATCTTATCATTTTCAGAGCCTGGCTAGACTCCCTTCTGTAATTTTTGAGTTCTCTAGTTGTTTTTCCTTTTTTTCTCTTGTTTGTTCAGTTACTTTTGCTGTTTCTGTTTCTCTTATTTAATAAAATTCACAGTAGAGGCCTCCTTTGCTGTAGTTCTGTTCAAAAAAAAAATAATAATAATGCACCCAATTCCCATTTATCCTCATGACGAAAGCCTTACGAACAAAGAGTTCAGAATCACCGTTCCACAGAGGAATCATTTCTTTTATTCTGGGCGAAATGGTTGAAGCCATCTTTAATGGAATGAAAAAAATTCAGTTCTAGTTCTAGAATGCCTATATAGATGCGGTGCTGGTACCTGCTACGGGATAGCATTACTTTGTTCTGTTCTTCGTTCGGTGTGGGGGCTTTTGTCGAGGTCTCCCAAGTCCGAAGCAGATCAATTCCACAGTTCCACACCACACGCATATCAACTGGAAGTAAGTCCACACTGGTTTTGTTGCATTACTTGCCTATAAAAGACCCGCAGCTCGTGGTTAACTAATTTGATCGCTTGGAAATTCATGCAGCTATCTTTCGTTTCCATCCATGACAAGGGTTTAGATGCTTTAGGAAGATTTGACTGTAACTTTTCATCTGTATTACTTTGCCGAGGGTTTTCCGGAGAATGAGATAAGGTTAGTTTTTCTTTTCTTTTTTTTCCTAATCTTTTGTTATTATTATTTTTTTTGCGACCAAACAAACTTATTTCGAGTTTTGTTGCACCATTCTTCTCCACTTTTTGTCTAGTTCTTTCTACATATTTATGTTACAAATTTTTTCCAATGTTCAAATTCATTTAAAATTCAAAACCAAAAACCGATTAATCATGGAAACCGAACCAGACCGTTTATCCTGATACTCCCTTCATTCTTTTAATGATGACGATAGGACAGCTTTTTTAGTGCAAATTTGAACTAAAACTCTTGTCCTAACATAAATATTTAAAAATTTGAGAGGGTAACTGCGAAAATCGGTCTAATTTCCACTGGTTTTGTAAACTTTGGTGACGATGGCCATTAATGAGGGGCAATTTGGTCTTTTAATATTTATCTTTTAACAAACCTCCTCATGAGTATGGTCCTAGAGGCTCCTTCTGGTGGAGAAGTGTGATGAATTAGCAGAATTTTTTTTTTCATGATTGCCTCCTGCAGAGTTAAGGATGGATCAGTTAGAGAAGTGTCATTCCTTCTGGAACGACACTTGGGACCTAGGTGTTCTGATATGACAATATTCACAGCTACATTCTTTTGCCCTCAACAAACAAATTTCTGTAAAGAATTTTATCACAGGTAATCAGGAGAACATGTTCAAGATTCCTCTGTCCATTGCAAGCTTCAGAACAATTAGAGGATAAAATTAGCCGGTGTTCACCTAGATCCTAACCAGCATGACGAATGGTCATACATTTGGGGCTCTAACAACTTTTTCTCAAGGAAGGCATATCTCAGATTGATAGGTGAGATTGAGGTTTCACCTTGGTTTAAATGGATGTGGCATGCAAGTTGTCGAGGAAAACAGAAATTCTTCTTCTGGCTATTGCTTCGGGACAGGCTCAACACCAATGTCGATGCTACAAACACCTCTTGCGAAGAAAGACCATGTTTCTGTCATGCTACAAATGTGTCTTATGCAACACCAATGCTGATGAAACCTTGCAACATTTGTTCTTTGAATGTCCCTTCAGCAGATGGTGTGAGGTTTCTTATATTAACTGGAATACCGCTCTGCCTCCAGGAGAGATGCTGCTCCATGCTAGGCAATAGTTATGTAGTAATAATATAGCTTTAAGTTTCTTTTAGTAGGGTCTTTTTAGGCCTACGGCCTTGTACCTTATATATAAAATTTTGTTTAAAGTTAATAGATAAAAGGTAGGGGCTCCCTCTGTGGTTCGCCTTAAAAAAAAAAAAACTAGCAGCAAGTATCATTGTTTTTTTTTTTTTGAACCTCTCACAACTGAGTATAAATGTAGTATCTGTTCGTGCACGTACAAAGAAACACAAAGAACCCCACGCACACAAACAACCTACACCTACACACAGCCGATAAAACGTGTCCATCGAGAGATCATCGGACCTAAAAAGATCCGATGCGCGACGAGGGACGTCGCACTCCCTTTGTGCCGCCACACGAGTGAGAGGTACCAGAGAAACATGGCCGGCGAACCTAAACAGGAAACGCCGACGAACTCCCCTATGAGCCCTGCCGGACCCCAACTCCACCAACTCCACGACAGCGACGGGGAGGCTATCGCCGTCGAAACGGAGAGAGGGGGAGAAAAATTCCAAGAACAGCGCCGTCGTCTCCGCCGCTCCGACGCGTTCAGGACAAAAGCTTCCGGATTGCAGCGACGCTCGCGTCGTCGCCGACCGGAGCAAAAAGCCGAGCATCGCCAGCGGCCGCTGGAGATGCCGGCACAGAAGCCCGACGCCGCACCGAGCAGGCCCCTCACGCCAACGGGCTTTACCTTGAAGGAACCCGCAGCGCTCGAGCAGGAAGGTGACGAGGAGCTCGAGCGAGCCGCGCGCACCTGCTAGGCTGCCGCTGCAGCCCCTGGCACCGCACAACGACGACGAGCCCGACCCGACGGCATCGGGCGACAGGCAGGACCCGGCGCAGCACGAAACCGGCGAGGCGAAGAACGAGACAAGGCACCACCACAACGGCGCCCATCGCGGCTGCAGCGGCCAGCCTCGCCTCCATCGCCGGCACTCCGGCGAGCGCCTCCGCCTCCATGGCCATGACCAACACCGGTCCCGACAACACCCTAACCCTAATCAACCTAAAACTAAGGAAGCAGGGAGGATATGTACATCCGACGACGAATCCACGGCTCCCACCCACCCCCGGCGCTAGCCCGGCCACCGGAGGCGAGGGGAGCCAGCGAAATCGCCGTCGGAAAAGAAGATCGCCTTCGGTTCGCCCGGTCCTCTAATGTAGCAAGGGAAGGGGAACGAAGAGACCAAGTATCATTGTTGATAACATGGCACTTCGGCGGGCTAAACTAGAGTGATGCCCACCTTAACCTGGCAGGCCACTGGCCCACTGCCGCGGATGAACACCGCAAGACCATTCCACGTCACCACGTGGCCCCATGGGCGAGCGCTTATGTGCGTGGAGCCAACTCGGAATGCTTCCGCGTTCTGCACCCGCATCAGCTGCCCGGGCTTAACTCTTCCTAAACCCTCCTTAATTCCTCCGCTTTAGTAACGCGCTCCACCAACCAGTCAACCCTTTTTTTTAAAAAAAAATTAGGCAGGAGCACTGCCTTTGCTGATTGACTTGCAGTGGAGGAAAAAGTGTCGCTCCACACATTCTAGCACGCAACGTAAACCTACCAGTCAACCTTTACTGTTGCAACGAGCATGTCCGTCGGGAGAACCCTCCTTCCTTTCCACGAGCCCTAAAAAATGCGAGCAGGGAGGGGCGATTCGGGAGGTCCCGGGACGGGGGCTGCGCTCCCGATGGTGATCAATTATCTAGAGGAGCAGCGGCGGGCGCGGCCAGACCTCGCTGAATGGTATGATTCGTTCTCCAATCTGTACCGGCACGAGCTGTGGAGCGAGCTAATTTTAAAGGTTGACGAGTTCTTCAAGATCGACGCCATTCAGGTTCTATGCTCCCCTCCTCCGTTAATATTTAACGGAATAATTCCCCAGATTTCACACTACGAGCATCTCACCACCTAGCCCATGTACTTCGTGTCATTATGCTTTTTGTTAATTTTGGCCGAATTGGATGCTTGGGAATTAAAGTTCTTCGCTAATGTTGGGGGCAGTGGATTGGGGGCTATTTCGCCTTCTTTTATTATTAATCCAAGGTTAGACCTAGGCCAGGATGAAAGCGCATGATGAGGACAGGCCAATGTCGTTCTCGACTCAGGCCATATGAACGTGTCATTTGAATTTCCTACCTCATTTCAGTCGATAAAAAACTATAGTTCTGATATAAGCCAAACACAAGTAAAATAATAATAATCAGAAGATAGCCCGAGTTACCCTTTATCAGCAAATCGCATGTCATGTTTGAAGACGTAGGTAGGAGAGCTAAATGAACTAATGTCAAGGGAAGATCTCGATTAGAGGATGAATTCTTAGCTTGTGCAAAAGTAGATTTGTCCGAGCTCGGATTACTAGTGTAAAATTTCCGTTACACGCACCGTTCTTAGACAATAATATTAACTGAAGATCTCAGCTGGAGAATCACTTATAGTGCTTTATCGTACTTCGAGTTTTTGAATTTCGGTTAATGTAATTTGAATATGTGATGGGTCTCAGTGACCCAAGTGCATTCTGACATTTTGAACTTCTGTTTATTTTATCTTGCTTCGTTTTTTTTTCTATTTTTGTCTCTCTCAGACATTTTGAAATTGTTTCATCCACAGACTGACGGCACTATTATAAAAGTATATGACAACATCATTGCTAATATTGAGACAAAGATTAGTCAATTGCAGCTCGCACAGTTTGCAGTTACAGCTTCACGACAGTATCCTGACATTGATACTGCAATTGCTTTCTTGAATGGGGTGATCTTAAAGTTGTGTCAGACAAAGGATCTGCAGATAAATGAATCGATTGTCTATGTGAAGTTAAGAATTGCAGAAATGAACTTGGAGAAAAGAAACCGCGATGAGTGCAAGTTTCTGTTGCAACAAGGCAAGAACTATCTTTTGAGCTTGACCGATGTTGATCCATCAGTACATGCTTACTTTTACTGGATATCATGTCAATACAACAAGGCTACCGAAGAATTTTCGGATTTCTACACGAACGCTCTTCACTATCTGAGGTACACCAATATGGACTGTCTGTCAGAATCTTTCAAGCAGGTATGTCATAACTCAAATTCACACTGAGCCAATTTATTTCTCATTTATTTGAACTGTGATATAGCTGTTTTGTTGTTCAACATAGTGACAGGCTGATATATGTTCTATTCAGGTTTTAGCATTTGATTTATCTACTTCAGCCTTGTTGAGCAACAATATTTTTTCTTTTGAGGAATTGGTCTCCCACCCAATAGTAAGCAACTGTGCATCACATTTTTCTTCTCATCACCTGATTGAACTTGAGTTGCAAATTACTTGATGTGATACTTCTTTGATTGAAAAATATTTATCTGTATCCTTAGATTAATAGTCTCATTGGATCTAGTCTGGAGTGGGTCTACAACTTGGTATACGCCTTCAGCACTGGAAATCAAGATTGGTATGAGGAAATTGTCCGGAATTCTGATTTTCTGGCGCAGCCCAACTTGGTTGAAAATGAGTGGAAGCTGTATGAGAAGATTAGTTTTCTGGGCGTGGTGAAGATATTGCTTAGGTACCATTTTTTAAATTATAAACTTTCTAGTTCAATTATGAGCATCTGTTTCCCCTTAGATTGACATTCTTGTCTTATTTTACAGCTTTCCAAATGAAAATAAAATTATCAAATTGGATTTTATAGCCGAGAAGACCAAACTATCTGTCAATTACGTGGAGCGCCTTCTTAAGAAAAGCATATCGGTAACTTGCTTCAATCCTTCTTCCCCTAAAGATATTTTACTGCCTCACCTATTGTGTATTCCCCTAAACAATATAGTATTGTGGATCCGTATTAATGCTTTGGTATGGTTGATCTTCTGTCAAATTATCCTTGCGAAAATGTAAAAAAGATGTTAAGCATTTTGTTTACCTTTTAACTGTCAGGAGTCTTGGGCTCCATTCTCACTGACTGTTAGTTCTAATTCTCTTTTCTACTTCAGGTTCGTCTTGTTCATGGAAAAATGGATGTTGTGGACAGAACGGTACATATTTTTTCCATAAATCCCAAGGTATATGTCACTCCACAAGTGGAGGCTTTGCGTGAGGCTTGTCATGACCCAGCACAGGAAAAAATAAAGCCAAGGATTGGGGTACATATGATGATTTCTTGCTTGCGACATTGCTGCCCGCATCGAGGCCTGTCTGATGAGGAGAAAGCCAACTGCAGCGGCGGCGGCGGCAATATTGTGCGTGCGAGGGAAGCCGATTCCAGACCAGAGGATATTGAAAATGAACTCATCTCAGTGAAAAATGGCAGAGTGGCTCCTTGGAGGACTGCTAATCTTCTTTTGAACATATGGATTTGCATTGTTTCTGGTCCAGAGTTGATTGGAAATTTTCTTGGTTTAGCACTGAATTGGTGGTCAGGAGCTGTGATAATTGGATCTTATGCTAGCGATCTCGGATCAGACACAGGCTACTCAACATTGTTATTCTTTGTAGAAGCCTTTAGGTGTGTTAATTTCCATGTTAATTGCTTATTGCACATTTTTCTTCTCAGGCCTTTTCCATGAATTGCTTTAATTGTGCAAATTTAGTTTTCTCTATTTGCTCTTTTACATTCTCGCGGCACATCTTTTTGCTGCAAGATTTGTCTATGCTATATTTCCTGTCCCATATGCCAAAGTATCCTGTTAAATAAAACATTCTGCTTTCCTGTTTTACAGGATTGCAGCCCGTGAGATGATTCCGCTCTATCAAATTTTCTTCAAAATCACAGGGGGGGTTAGGACTAAAAGAATTGACTTGCTGTATGATGCTCCACACTATTTCAATGTTGGTGTCACAATGTTATGTTGTTATATTGGATTGGAGGCTTCTCTCGGATTTTATGGCTCCTTCTTTTATGACACAAAGTACCGTCTCTTCACCCTCGCTGCATTAATAGGCTTTGCAGCATTAATACGCTTTCCAATTATTATTGACAGCGTCAAGAATGATTCTTTTATGAGATTCCTCCCATTATTTGGAGTGCTATTGATAGCTGTCACAGCAATTCTCTGCAAAGTTTCATGGGCACTGGCACTGTTATTCGCCTCTTCACTGGGAATGGTATGCGTGTTCTGCAATATTTGGAGAAGATTGATTTGTTATATTCCCATCCACCACGTAACATCTTTCAGAGTACTCTTCTGCATAATCTGTCCTTTGTTGATAACACTCGGAACTTATCCCCTTATTGGGTTTGATGGTATACTGCTTCTTGTTGGATCAACAGTAGCCGGAAACATGCAAGTTCCATGTGCATTGCTTAGAGTTGTCGTAAGCATAATGCGGATGAAAGCAATACACCATGATCATGAATCCAAAAACACTCATGTAGTCAGAGCTTTGCATGCTTTCTATTTTCTTGTTGCTGTTCAGGGCAGTTTGTTTCTGTTATCATGTGCGCTTGATTTGGTATCGCGGACCTTTCGTTATGCTTTAGCAAAACGCATGAATGCTTTCAACAAAAGGGGGGTCAGTGCAGTTGACGAGTATTATGAAGATGCAGTATTGAAGTGCTCAACTGAGGGTGTCTTCAAATGGGATCTGATCAGTTACTGTATTGCATCTCTACAATCCAACAACACTGAAAAAAAGTTATCTGCACTCCTGATGTTGTATCACCATCTGGAAGTTGGGGTCCAGGGATGTTTAGCAAAAGTTATCATGAGTCCTAATATTGTTCCCATCATAACAGATTTGATTGACTGTCCAGCTGACGTAGACGATTTTGTCACTATTCGAAGTTTGGCAGCTAAAGTTTTTAAGATGATATGTAATGATATCCATATCTGTCATATCAGTGGCGCAAATGCTGTGATGAAAGTTACAAAGCTTCTCAAATCCTCTCCTGCAGTCACTCAAAGAAAAACAGTCAAGAGAAATGAAACTGATGATTTATGGAAAAAATTCATTCATCATGTACTCAATCATGTAAATCTCTTGCCACCAGAAAATGGAGGTGAGGCTTATGAAGTGGATTCATTTCCGTTATTAGGATTACAGATTCTCGACGTGCTTGGGCGAAATAGTCCAGAATGCTTTGATGCTAACAGATCAGAAATAATTGGAGATGTAGTTGGGATACTAAACAAATCCCTTTTGGAGGGCCGTATGACAGAGATTGGGCAAAAACTGATCTGCACGGCTTTGAGTTTGCTTGGAAGTTTGGCGTGCGTAGAGAATCAGTTAGGCAGTGACTTTCGACTTTCTATTATTGCGCATCCGTTACTATTGGGTTGCCTTTGTGAGTTGCTGTACAATACCAGGAACAGATTCAAACTGAAAGACACAGCTCAGCTTATTTGCAATCTTGCTATGGAAGATACAATATTCGTTGATCATATGGGACCTTCCATCCCGAAAATCATGTGTATTTTTTTGGATGAAAATGAATTCGATTGGGCTGCTGCAGAAATATTGTCATATCTTACGCATGGAAGCGTAGAAAATTGCCAATTGATGTTGGACCAGGGTGGTCGGGGGCTCGTCATAAAGTTGCTCAACGCTTTATGGAATTCTAATTATATCTGCACATCAACGTTTATTCTACAGAATTTAGTCTGTCATTGCTCTGATAAATTATCCAGTTCAATACCTATGGAACAGTTCCATTCAAGTGTTCAATTGGTATGTCATACTTTCAGTGGTTTTATTTCCTCATTCTTTGTTGTGCATTGTTATATGTTTGATCGTACCTGATGTAGGTACTTAATTTGGTTTTGGAATCCGATGACCAACAAGAACTGGAGTCCATTATAGCCCTGTTACCATGTCTCTTCAAGATAAACCCTCGGGCATTTGTTGCCGATCTGATAAACATGAACTCTGTTGATAAATTACTTGCAAAGATGGTTCAGATATTGAATGACAATGTCTATCCAAGTCTTGAATATCCCCAGAGCAGACGACACTGCATGGAGTTTTTAATGTGTCTTGTAGAAGCAGAGCACTTTCATGGATATAGAACTCGTGCAATTATGCATGGAGTCCTAGATGCAACAAACAGGATACAAGAGAGGCCGTCTACTGTTGAAGATTACAGAATATTTTCTGGTCATACTGGGCTAATGAAGGTTTACGGAATTTCTGTAAAGGAAATAATCATGAGAATAAATAGGATTTTAACTAACATTGATGGTGCAGCTTTTACAGGTATTTTTACTTATGTATTCTCTTTTTATATTTTTCTGTACGGTACATTGATGATAGCGTTTAATGTACTTTTTACCATTTGGAAGTCGAAAGTTTTACTGATATGTCTCCATTTCCCTTTCCCACTTTGGGCAGCTGCTGAAGACAACAACATCCAGGAAGAGCGTGTGGCATAAATCTGGACAAGCTTGCAATTACATTGTTAGCACACCTGCTACTAGCCTACTACTGCACCTTCCGCTACGCCAAGCCAAGAAGAAGCCCAACGTCCGTCTGACCGGCCCAGAGTTGGAGTAGTGAGTCTTGTAATATAAGTAGCAGAGAGTTGAGAGAAGAAGGCATCGATTTACAACCAGTAACAGAATTCTATCTTCTCCTGCAAGTTGATATCTGAACTCAATTACAACTTGTTCTTCTCCTTCCTCTCGATCCTCTCCTCCTTCTCTAGCTGCCGATCTAGGTAGCTAACATACATGTGTGAAAAATCATGACCCATAGCCTTAGGATAACTATTGAATCAATCTGCTTGAATAGTTCTGGTTGAGCAGATGCATGTAAGTACACAAAGTGCTCCATCTGTTTGGTTCTATCCAAAAGCTAGCTATGCGTGATAAAACCAAATGCTACCTATATGTGAAAAAAATTATGTACTGGAATTTGCAATAATTATTGTACATACCTGCTAACCAGCAAATGGATCACATGATGTTGCAGAGCCCCGGCAGCAACGGCGTCCAGATGTTGCTGTCGATGTTGCAGAGCCCCGGCTCATCTGGACGCCGTTGCTGTCGATGGGAGAACATTGATCTTCGATGGGACCATGTTCTGGATCAGTATGGCTGCCTCCTCCTCAAGCTGAAAACGGTTCGATTCGGGGCGCCCCGTTTCGCGCCCCTGCGATCCGTCTGCTGGGAAAGGCGGGTCAGGGTCGACCCGCCCCTAGTTTCTCGAGCGAACCTATGATTCGTGGGGCGGTGGTGAGCAGAGAGAGGTAGAGGGCGGCGCCTGTGCGGCCGGCGGCGTGGGGAGAGGCGGAGGCGGGAGGAGACAGCGAAGTGACGATAGCAGCAGGGATCGATTCGCCCCTCGGGTCGAACGGTTCAGCCTGCCAGGGTAATCGCTTTAATTCCGGATCGAGCGAACCGATTCGTTGGCTTTTTTCAGGTGCGGTTCGCGCGGATCGCCGGGTCGACCCTAACCTGTTTCAGGCCTAGCCGTAAGCAATAAAGTCGTTCAAACTGTGCAGGTACGATCAAAATACAGAAGTTATTAGTGTTACTTATTCAACATGTCCCATTTAAATTCAGATTCATCTCCGCATAGATTACCTGGAAGGGTCGTGTATTTTGTCAAAACATATCCCTTCAGGATTTGTCATGACATGGCCAGCAGACGTCACATTGACAATCCTTCCCTCGATGCCGCTGTCCCTACAGGCACTCTTCATGTTCTCCAGTAAGAGGTTTGTTAGAAGAAAATGGCCTGCCATCCAAGTCAAATGCTGCTGCATTCTCAGGAATCATTCTCGTAACAATAAACAAGATATGTCTCAAGCCACTCTTGGACAAATAAACAAGATATGCCGCAAAGAAGAAGCGATCCAATAGTTTGCAGGAACTTGGGTACAGAGCAGAGTTAGAGGACACACCAATATGATTGGTCGCAAAATGCAGTTCCAGGCCGTCGCAGGAACGCGCGCAATTCCTCGTCATCACGCCGGCGTTATTTCTGCCGAAATGTACATCAAGTCAACCAACACACATCCAAGCAATGTTCAGCAGCGCGATAGCGCGATTCCTTTTGTGCTTACATGAGAATGTTGAGGGGCAGGTTCAGAGACTCGAACTTGGAGGCGAATCTCCTCACCGAAGCCATGGAGCTCAGGTCCAGCTCCAGCACGTCAACCTTTGCGCCGGGGATCTTGGCCAGGATGGCCTCCTTTGCGGCGTGCCCGGCGGAGACGTTGCGGACGGCCATGACGACGTGCACGCCGCGCAGCGCCAGCACGCGCGCCGTCTCCAGGCCGATGCCGCTCGACGCACCTGCTCCGACAGGCTCAAGGGTCAGCTCAGCTCAGCGGCGACTCCGAGGTGAGATATATAGGAGCCGAATGGCGCAGCCCAAAAGTTGTAAAACAGAGGCGTTTCTAATGGCGAGAGTGGCAAGGAACTGATGACTGAGAGTACCTGTGATGATGGCGACCAAGCCTCGGCCATCGACGCCGGCGGTGACCTCCTCAGCCGTGGAGGCACCGGAGAAGCCCGAGGGCCCTCTGCGGTACAACCACCACATTTGACCGGCAGCGTGGCGACCGGTGCGCCGGATGCAATAGTACTAGCTTAATTAAACAACGTAACAACCGGGTGGCCGAGTCTGGACGACACTAGCTACAAGATGATTTTTCCTTTGCCAACGGTGAGACAATTTGTGCGAAGAGAGCATTCCCCACGCGCATGGACTCAACAGTGTAGTAGTCTACGAATTGTTCACGGACTCCACGCGCAGCGCCACAGCGTCACGGTCGTTGCGTCTGGAAACCGCGGCGACATGTTTGGGTGTGCCAGCGACGTACGCGAAAACGTACGGCCATATGCGTGTGTACAAGTAAGACGTGCCACACGCTGCGCCGCGCGGACAGGCAAAGACGTGCCTCTCGCTGCGCCGTGTCACCCTGGCACGCTGATCCGGATCTGTCCAGAATTCAATGCTTGGCAATCGTCGTGGCATGCCGGCAGCTTCTATAAACAGGGGAGGGAAGCCTCGTGGCTTGTGGCAAGCAGAGCGAGCAGCTCATCGGTGCGGCACGGCACAACCACGTACGAGTAGTAGCAATGCCGGCGCAACGTTCATCTGCGAATGGCAATGGCGCCGGCCGCGTCCAGGTGATTTCCCGGCGCGTGGTCCGCGCCGATCCGCCGACGCCGCCGTCGTCGGCGCCGGAGACCATCCACCTGACGCCGTGGGACCTCCGGCTGATCACCATCGACTACATCCAGAAGGGCGTCCTCCTTCCCAAACCCACACGCGAGACGCACGATCACTTGGCAACCGCTGGACGCGCCGTTGTCGACCACCTCGCGTCGGCGTTTGCCCGCGCTCTGGCCCGCTTCCATCCGTTCGCCGGCCGCCTCGTCGTCGACGAGCACGCCGGCGACGGCGACGGGACCGTCGTCACCGTGTCGCTGCGCTGCACCGGCAAGGGCGCCGAGTTCGTCCACGCGGCGGCGCCGGGCGTCACGGCCGCCGACATCACCTACGTCCTCTACATTCCTCGCAACCTCGTCGCGTCCCTGTTCCCGCTGAACGGCCTGGTCAGCGCCGACGGCGCGTCGTGCGACGCCTGCTCCTCCCGCTGGGCGGCGCCGCTGCTGGCCGCGCAGGTCACCGAGCTCGCCGATGCCTGGTTCGACGCGGCGTCGCTGAACCACGCCGTCGGCGACGGCACGACGTTCTGGCACTTCGTCAACACCTGGTCGGACCTGAGCCGGAGCGGGGGTGGCGGCGGCAAGGCTTCCGAGCCGGTGCTGGAGCGGTGGTTCCTCGACACCTGCCCCGTGCCGGTGCCCCTCCCGTTTGCCAAGCTCGACCACGTCGTCCGGCGATGCGACCGCGCGCCGACGCTGGAGGAATGCTTCTTCCATTTCTCGGCGCAGAGCGTGAAGAAGCTCAAGGCGAGGGCCCCGGCGCAGGTTAAAGCCTTTCAGTACCTAGGCCTGCTTTTACACACAAGAAAGTTGAAAAGAATTGATTTTTAAGTTTTTAACCACTCATAGAAACAAGGTGGGAGGCAAACTACCGGGGTGGAAAGAAAAACAAATGAACAAGGCTGCAAGAGTGGAGCTGACTAAATCAGTGCTCACTTCAATTGTAACGCATCATTCCCTAGTAATCAAGCTCCCTAAGTGGGTCATAAAAAAGATTGACAAGATCAGACGAAACTTTATATGGAAGGGAGAGGACGCTGAAAAAGTCTCAGGTGGCCACTGCCTAGTCAACTGGAGAACAGTTAAACTACCAAAAGAACTAGATAGACTCGGAGTCCTAGACTTGGAATTATTTGGGAGAGCCCTAAGAATAAGATGGTTATGGCAAAACTGGAGGGAGGACAGTAAGCCGTGGATGGGCCTGCAGGTCCCATGCGACGAGGTCGACCAAGCTCTCTTCTCAGCATCCACCATAATTCAACTTGGAGATGGATCAATAGCGAGATTCTGGTCGGATCGTTGGCTCAGTGAGAAATTCCAAAAGAAAGATGCCCAAGTCTGTACAGGCTGGCACCAAAAAAGCATAGAACTGTCCAGCAGGAGTTGCACAACAACAACTGGATTAGAGGCCTGAGGAAGATATCCACCACCACCCAAATTCACGAGTATGTATGGCTATGAACATCCAGCAGGTCCAACTACAGCAAGGCCAAAGAGACCAAATTCAGTGGAGGTGGACGACAGATGGGTCATATTCGTCGACATCGGCCTACAAAATTCAGTTCATGGATCTTTTCCGGCACTCCCGAAAACTGGATTTTGGAAGTCGAAAACGGAACAAAAAGTAAAGCCTTTTGCTTGGATAGCGATGCACGAGAAAATTTTAACGACGGACAACCTGGAAAAAAAGGGATGGGGCCAGAGTGCATTGTGCAGCCTTTGTGATGCACAGCAAGAAAACACTGACCACCTACTAATCCACTGCCCTCACGCCAAGCTGGTCATGCACATAGTTGGTAGCTGGTTTCATTTTGCAGGTTTGCTTCAACAAATGGACACAAGCACATCGCCGACAGAATGGCTCCAGACGCTGGTCAATCGAATGGACAAAGAAACAGGAAAGTTACTAACAGGGGTGATACTATACACATAGTGGAATATCTGGAAAGAGAGAAACCGAATGGTGTTCGAATCAAAAAGCAGGACTGAACTGCAGGTGGCGATGCTGACGAAGGAAGAAATCAACATGTATCGCAGAGCTCATGGAGCCAGCGAGGGGGGAACAGCAGCAGCAAGGGACAATGGCGATTAACAGTTGATCATCAGGACTGCAGGCTTTTGCTCCTTTCTCTTCCCCCTGTTTTTTCTTCTTTTCTTTTCAGTGGAGAACGGAGCTCTTAGTCCTTGCCAGCTTGTTGGCCAGACCTTTCTATTTGGGCCTGTCTAGGTGCCACCCGGGCATTTTCCCGGTGCTGGGTTTCCTGGCCCTCAGATCTCAATCAAACGGCTTATGGTTATCTTCTACCTCCAGCCAACGACCCAGCCTCCGCCACATCAAGCCGCCGCCCCGCCTCGCCGGGCTAGGGTTTCGCCGGCCGGCGCAGAGCTCCGGCGAGACCCTAGCCCGGCGAGGCAGCCTCCTTCCTCCCTCCTCCCCCGCCGTCGTCATCCTCGCCCCCGCCCCGACCTTGCCCAACCGCCACCTTCCGCCGCCCGCTCCAGCGGCGCCCCCGCCGCCTCCGCCTCCGCCGTCTCTCCCGCCACCACCGGCGGGCCGGCCTTCCTCCCCCGGCCCCCTCTCTTCTAAGTCCGGCGGACTCCGGTGACCTCCAAACCCGGAACCCTAACTCCAATTCCAAACACTAACCTCGTCGGAGAGGTCGCCGGAGTTGGGGAAGGAGCTCGAACCCTCGCCGGCGTTGGAGAAGGAGAGGTTTTTGGCTTGTGATGGCTTCACAAAAAATTCAGGTGATGGCTGCCTTCAAAATACCCGGGTGGGTTTTAGCAATCCCCTTCTATTTTTATGTTCCTGGCTGGTGCGCGTTAGTTTCTTCTAACGCAATTCTTGTAAGACTATTTCTTTCTTCTTAATGCAAAGGGGGCAGAGCACCTGCCGTTTTAATCAAAAAAAAAAAAAAAAAAGAGGGCCAACGCCGAGGTGCAAAACGTTGCAGCTGCAGCCACTACCATCTCCTCCCTGCAGTCCCTGGACACTAGGTTTAAATCTAGGACTCTCAGCAATTCATCTCTAGTCTACGTGGGCAAACCGAGATGTTCCCAGCAACGGACTCTTGCAATATTTTCCTCTGTTTCATGTTCACCATCGGCGAGATGCCCCTGCTCTGCCGGGTTGAGAAGCAATGTGATTACAGAGTACCGACGGCATGTGAACAATAGGGTTCAAATCGCATAGTAACGCTTAACACCATGTTAGGAGAAATCGTCGTGCCGTTCATGAGAACACAGGTTGCCCGGCTCTGCAGCTTGTTGACAGAACGAGCCGATGAGGCTGCAGACAAAGGAGTTATTGCCATCTTCCACCGTTCCGTGTTGGCCATTAGCCTGATGCGCCCCCTGATCGACCCATGCCGAGATTGCATCTTCGATCTACAGGCTCCTCCGGCAGAACTGCACGAATCTTCTACCTCCTCCTTGTCTTGTCACACGTTCAGTGTCCTCAGCCTATTGGTCAGGACGTCGGCGTCGTCCACCTGCTTCATCCCTTCCGCCGGCCGGCAACGCTTCTGGCTTACGTGCAGAGCCCTCAACCTCTTCACCAGCACCTCTGCTTCGTCCACCCGGTCCGCATCCGGTCGGCAGTTGATTTCTACGATGTCACGGCGTCGCTTCTGGCGCCTCCTGCGCATGATCGCGTCGACGTCCCGCTCCGCTCGCACCTTCTCCAACGCCATGCGCGCCTCGATGACCTCGTTGATCTTGGGGCTCTTGACGCCGCTCGCCGCGGCCATCTTGATCAGGCTCGCCTCGATCCGGATCGCCGCGTCCAATCGCGACCTGATGGTGTCCAGGACTCCGAACAGGCCCTTCTCGGACACGTTCGGCCGGACGTCCGCGCACTTCCAGCAGTCGCGGTCGGCGACGCGGGCCACGTGAAGCGAGCCCGGCGAGACGCTGACGCTCGCGCCGGCGAGGCGGTACTTCTTAGGCGAGGCGCCGCCGCCGCCGTGGAGGCTGTTGATGAGGCGGATGGAGCAGTGCGTGGCGCTGGCGTTCACGCAGAGCAGCGGCGAGTCCGGGTCGGCGGGGTCGACGGGCCGGCTGATCTCGACGTGCTCGTCGTCGTCGCCGGAGGGCGGCGGCGCCGCGGGCCCGAGGATCTCCCGCAGCGCGGCGTGCGTCTGGTTCACGATGATCATGGCGATGTTATTCATCATCTCCCACGGCCGGTGGTCCTCCAGCAACCGCAACACGCGTGACGGGGCGGGCTTTCCCACCACGCGATCTGCGGGGTGAAGTTGCGAGGTGCTGCGTTTCTCGGCGAACGAGATGGAGAAGGAGATTGGCGGCATCTTTCTCGATCGAGTGTTCTTGAATGGGAATAGAATATTGAATTTTGCCAATGGCCTCTTCTCTTTATAGGGATCACCTGTTCGAGTCCGACTCGGTACCTGCTTTCCGATCGGTGTCCTCCGTCGTTCCGTTCAGTTGGCAATCGTTAGGCTGCGCAGGCGCAACCGGTTAGTTAGCGCGTCCTCCAGTCCAGGCTATGGTTGCGGGGAACGTGTAGGCGGGTCCGTTGCGGATGTGGAGGTCCAGGGGGAGCGACGACCTCGAGGTCCTCGACCATCGGCAAAGGAGAGCGCGATGCAGGGTGAGGCAGAGCACGTTATCGGCTTCCGGCTGTCCACGACTAGCACACCCCGAACCATGCCTCTGCCATCAGCCTCCGCGACTTGCCGACTTGTGCTCTCCAAACCTGGCCGGCCGATTCGATGTAGCTGGCGTCGAGCCGTCGACTCTCCGCGTTCTGTGTTCTCCCGAATTCAGTTTGCACCGACAACTGCAGGCAGCAGCCAACGCATCTCATGCAACTTTCACAAGGGCCAATACTTTCAACTATTGTGTTATTTTTCAATTGGAAAGTGGAGCTTTCACCCGTAATTAATCTTGCAAACTCACTGTTTGATGAGATGTACTCGGGTGTAAGAAATGTTCCATGTTCACCATCGGCCAGATGCCCCTGCTCTGCTGGGTTCTGAAGCAATGTGATTACAGAGTAGCGATGGCATGTGAACAATAGGGTTCGAATCGCATAGTAACGCACAACACCATGTTAGGAGAAAACCGTCGTGCAGTTCATGAGAACACACATGTTGCCCTCTCCAGCTTTTGTAGTCAGAATGAGCCGACGATGCTGCAGATTGCAGACAAAAGAAATCCTTGCAGTCTTCCACCGTTCCGTGTTCGCCATCAGCCTGATGCCCCCTGATCGACCCATGCCAATCTACGTCCAAGGCTCCTCCGCAGGACTGCATCAATCTTGTACCGCCTCCTTGTCTTGTCACACGTGCAGTGTCCTCAACCTCTTGGTCAGGACGTCGGCGTCGTCCACCTGCTTCATCTCGACAGCCGGCCGGCAGCAGCGCTCGTGGCTTACGTGTAGAGCCCTCAACCTCTTCACCAGCACCTCTGCCTCGTCCAACCGATCCGCCTCCAGACGGCAGCTGATCTCTTGGATCTCACGGCGTCGCTTCTGGCGCCTCTTGCGCATGATCGCGTCGACGTCCAGCTCCGCCCGCATCTTCTCCAACGCCATGCGCGCCTCGATGACGTCGTTGATATTGGGGCTCTTGACGCCGCTCGCCGCGGCCATCTTGATCAGGCTCGCCTCGATCCGGATCGCCGCGTCCAATCGCGACCTGATGGTGTCCAGGACTCCGAACAGGCCCTTCTCGGACACGTTCGGCCGGACGTCCGCGCACTTCCAGCGGCCGTCGGCGGCGACGCGGGCCACGTGAAGCGAGCCCGGCGAGACGCTGACGGTCGCGCGGGCGAGGCGGTACTTCCTCGGCGAGGCGCCCCCGTCGCCACCGTGGAGGCTGTTGATGAGGCGGATGGAGCAGTGCGTGGCGCTGGCGTTCGCGCAGAGCAGCGGCGAGTCCGGGTCGGCGGGGTCGACGGGCCTGCTGATCTCGACGTGCCCGTCGTCGTCGCCGGAGGGTGGCGGCGGCGCCGAGGGCCCGAGCATCTCCCGCAGGGCGGCGTGCGTCTGGTTCACGATGATCATGGCGATGTTATTCATCATCTCCCACGGCCGGTGGTCTTCCAGCAACCGCAACACGCGCGACGGGGCGGGCACACCCAGGCGGTCTGCGGGGTGAAGTCGCGATGTGCCGCGCTTGTCGTAGAACTCGATGCAGAAGGAGATTGGCGGCATCTTTCTCGATCGAATGTTTCTTCAATGGGAACGAATATTGATGAATTTGCCGGTGGCCTCTTCTCTTTATAGGGATCACCTGTTCGAGTCGGACTCAGTTACGCAAGGGTTCCGCGGGCGCAGCTTCCGTCTCCGTGACCTGTTTTCCGATCGGTGTCCTCCTTCGTTCCGTTCAGTTGGCAATCGTTAGGCTGCGCGGGCGCAACCGGTTAGCGCGTCCTCCAGGCTATGGTTGCGGGGAACGTGTCGCCGGGTCCGTTGCGGATGTGGAGGTCCAGGGGGAGCGACGACCTCGAGGTCCTCGACCATCGGCAAGGAGAGCGCGATGCAGGGTGAGGCAGAGCACGTTGTCGGCTTCCGGCTGTCCACGACTAGCACACCCCGAACCATGATCAGCCTCAGCGACTTGCCGACTTATGCTCTCCAAACCTGGCCGACCGATTCGATGTACTAGCTGGCGTCGAGCCGTCCACTCTTCGCGTTCTGTGTTCTCCCGAATTCAGTTTGCACCGACAACCGCGGGCAGCAGCCAACGCATCTCATGCAACTTTCACAGGGGCCAATTCTTTCCGCGTGGAAACCGAGACGCCGTTTTTAAACAAAAATATGAAAAACACGCACAGTATATAAGACTTTTTTTTGCGAAGAGTATATAAGGCTTTGTTCTAAAAAAATAATTTGTAAAAAAAAAAATCATCATCTCAGCTTCACTAAATTAAGTATTTTGCATCTCGCCGGTGTTCCCACCGTCGCACTCCATCCCGTCACTACGCCAAACAGGGCGTTTGTCGAGTGTTTCAGGGTACTCGGCAAAGGCACGATAACACTCGGCAAACCGCAGTCAGCATACAACATATTCGGCAAAGCAGCCTTTGCCGAGTGTTTTCCTTCGGGGACACGGCAAAGCTTTTGCCGAGTGCACGGATGGCTCTCGGCAAAAAAAAAAAAAGTGATGGACGGAGGGTTGACAGCTGACGACAAAAAAAATACCAGACAAATTCAAAAAATTACCAAATTTTGACATGACACTATATATATGATCTATCACCTATAAAAAATGTTTCAAAGTGAAACTCAAATTCAAAAAACAATATGAATCCTAACATGAAGGGCTCATTACAAACTCTATGTTTCTTCTTCGGAGATTCTCGAATTTGTAAGCAACGTACATGACAACTTGTGCGAAACCTTCTCAACTATTTTTCACAGCCTTCACATATAATATCATGACATCCTGACAAGTCTTATGATTTTATGACATTATTTGTATTTTTTTATAATTTTCAAACTATTCGGTCACACGCTAATGTTAATATTTTATTTTTAAAATTCTCGAAATTTCATTTCATTTCCTGGATACGGCCTGACGTTGAACTCACTAACATGAATATAACTTTTCCATCTACTTTATTCTGTTATTCGAATCACTCGCAGTTCAAATTGATTTATGACCAAAAAATACAAATATAGACAAAATTTAACTAAATATAGCAATCAGAACTAAAAATGTACCAAATTTTAACATGACATACCATGAACTCTCTATGTGCTAAGAAAAAATTTTGGGAGGTGAATAAAAAAAAAAGGTTTGCCGAGTGTCTAAGGAAAACACTCGGCAAAACCTACTTTTGCCGAGTGACCAATTCTACACTCGGCAAAAGAACAATTTTGCCGAGTGTCAACGACAGACACTTGGCAAAATTACCCCTTTGCCGAGTGTCCACGGTAAACACACGGCAAACGTGTGACGGCCGGGTTGACGAGGTCAGGGTTGACCCTTTGCGGAGTGTCGGGCCCAGGCACTCGGCAAAAAATCCAGTTTGCCGAGTGTGTTTTGTTTTGCCAAGTGTTACACTCGGCAAACGCTCAGTTTTACCGTGTGTTGCCTTTTTGCTGAGTGTGGGCCCGGTGACACTCGGCAAAGGGCCTATTTTCCGAGTCCCCGAAAGATTGTACTCGGCAAACATTTCGACACTCGGCAACTATGCGTTTTCTCGAGTGCGTTGATGGCCCTGATAGTGGCGCCGAACCCCTGCGGCGGCTGCGGCGCCACCCCGTGCACGTTCTGCATCCAGAACCAGAGCGCCGTCTTGAACGACACCACGGGGTCCTGCGCCACCTTCTCGGGGTCCCCCAGCCCGTCGAAGCCGACGGCCTTCCCCGCCGGCCCGTAGTTGTAGTTCCACGACAGCTGCAGCGGCCCGCGCCCGTAGTACTGCTTCCCCGCGACGCACGGCCACTGCGTGCTCTTCGGGTCGCAGTAGTTCATGCGCGAGCGGGTTCTGCTCGTTGATGAAGCACAGATCTGTATTGGTACATCCGTACATGCAAATTAATCAACATAATGGTGTGTTCCCTTACTGTTTTAGCTACAAAACCAGCAACATAATGGTGTCGGAGATCTGGTCATGGTGCGAAGAAGCCCAGCCAGCCGCTCATGAACGAACGGTATGCCAGTGTGCTCTTATCGTTCAAGCGCCGAAAGATGGTAGCAAGAACGAACCCCGGCGCCATGACAAGCTCTAACATGCGGCCCATGTCGTTGTGGGTTCGGCCTGGCGTACGTCGCCACACCGGACTGACGGTGGGCTAGCTGCTGCATTGCGAGTTTGCGACAGTCTGTTCTTGTGTCGCGACAAGCTTGACAATTGGAGCAGTTTGCATCGAGACAGGTCTTTCCGCCGCCGGTGGCAGTACCAAATGAACGGAGAAATCACCGTTTCTTCACCTTGCAAGTAAATCACCTGAGATCGAGCTGATCCAACACTACTTCATACTTTCACTTTCGAGCTAGCTAGGATGGCACTGGAGCACTGGGCGGTGCTAGGAAAGATGAGGTGTTTGCGTAGCCACCATCGACAAGATCAGAACTTGCCTGGAGGCACCTCGAATCCTTTGCTTATAGCAGACCTCAACACTGTAGAATCTGTGGCAAATCCCTCCCATCCACTAGAAACGAATGTGATGTTTAGGTCAAAATCACATGCCACCATGACATTGATACTGAATGTTCCCTTCCTATTTCTAAAAGAGGATGCTTTTTCAGAGGCAATTGAAATAGGAATGTGGGTGCCGTCAATGGCACCAAGGCAGTTCTTGAAGAATGGACAGTATCAGGGATTTCTAGCGATTTTTGGATGAACTTGGTTATGATTGGGAGGCTTGAGGAATTCGCGAGCAAGACGAGGGAGAACGTTCCTGAAGAAGTGGTTTATGTGTTGGTGATATGTGTCATTACTATGGTGAAATGTTATATGAAGATCTTGGTATGTAGAGAGGCTGATCATGTAAAGAAAGAATCCAAGCTTTCCTCAACTTTGATTCTTCTGAGGTAGTTGGCCAAGTAGTTGAAGATCCAAGGTTCCATCCTTAAAGCTACCAAACAATTCTTCTCCTGTGAGCAACCGATGGATCACTATCTCGCCCGATTCTTCAGGAGTATGATGTTGTTTCTTTTTGCCTCCTCTGCTAGAACTCAAAAGAGAAAGGGCAGGGAAAAGAAACAACATCATGTCATCATCCTCTTCCTCTCTCCTCTTTCTTACACGATCTCTCAATGACATATTCATTCGAGAACTATATCATACAAATAAAATTACCAGAATGACAAGATTATGGAAAGATGAGTAAAGTCGACATGCTCCCTAGCATTTTCAGCACAAGTAAGATTTTCTGAAATGAAACTGTACTAAAATGTCCAAAATCAACCATAGAATTGTACTGTTACCACCATCTTATCTGAAGATGTCAAGATTTCTGAAATGAAACTTCTCAGGAGAATTGCACAAAGACATATATTGCTATAAGACTGTCATATGGTTCTTAAGGCAAAATTCCAGAAAATAAAGAAGGACCTAGTATTCCAAAGGACCATCAGCACAAAGGAAAATAAAACTGTGCTATTGCCAAATGGTTCAAGCCCATCCCCTTCTGATCTATTCACTTTGGTCTGCTAGCTCTTTCGTTGGTAGAATATAAAGGGCCTAACCAAATTTACCAGACTACAAGCGAGCAGTGCCTATCAAAACCCAGGAAACAGAACACTAGGCGTAAGCCTTTGCCACCATCCACCAAATTACAACAACCATATCTCAACTGAATGAGCAAATTCCTTGCCTTCTTCTAGTCAAGTTTCAGAGGCTACAAAGGAACCCTATTCACTCCAGGCCGCCGATGGTCCTGGACACAACACATCACCACTAACAAATAGCCTGAGACAAGATTTTACTATGCTATATCAGATCAATTCACCCGGCAGAACCATACAAATAGGCACACAGTCGGGAGGTGAGAGTCGGGGCTTCCTTCCGGGCCTTGGACGGGCGAAGCCAGCCAGGTTGGGCCTTGCTTCAAAACAGGCCGCATCTAACCGAACGAAGAATCCGGCCTGCTTCCGACTTCAAGACGGGCTAGATAAATCTGGCCGGAACAAACTCATTCCGGGCCTGTTTTGGCCTAACCGAACGAGCCCTTACTGAGCGACGGAGTCGAATACCCGCTCGGAATTTCGGATGCCGGCGCCGTGCCACAGTACGCGGTGAAGGGCGGCAGTGGCGAAGCTAGAGCAAAGTTGGTGAGGGTGCACTATTTCATATACATAAGAAAAATATCTTTTTATGCTGTCAATGGGTGCATAATATTTGAATTAGTGGGTGCATATATGGTAAAAAATTAACTAAGTATGAGTAAATTTCAAAATTTAGTGGGTGCATTTGCACCCACAACTCTCTACCTAGCTTCGCCCCTAAAGGGCGGGAAGGACGTGGCGGCAGCGGCGTGGATGCGCACCCTTCGGAGCCGCCGACGCGTCGCGGCGAAGTGCGGGTCAGAGACGACAATGACATTGTCCCGACGCACGAGCAGCAGCGGGGCCTGATGGCGGCGATGAGTCAAGTGCTGTGCGATTTGCCTGAAGGAGGAGATGGCCGTTGTCGTAACCCATATTTTCAGATATTCCTGAAGACTTAGTTTGGTATTTTCCGAAGACTTATATCGCACGAAAGGAAACTTGTAGATAGACTCCGAATCTGTTACTACAGATCGGATGTCTTGCAGAACAAGGCAAGGACTCCTAGAGGCGGTAACAGGGACTATAAATATACATGTAACCCTCCGATGAGAGGACATCAACAATTACATCATATTTAACACGACCAACACTGGACGTAGGGTTATTATCCTCCGGGAGGCCCGAACCAGTATAAAAACTCTCTCTGTGCCCTAGATCGATACCTCGATTGATCGTTGTTCCCCGAACCAAATATTTGCCGTTCTCTCGATTATTCGAGCGACGACAGAGGCGCGCCAGGAAGGGGGGCAGCGCTGAGGATCCGTCTAGCGCATCAGATGGCATTGGCGGACAAGATGAAGTTCCCGGCGGGCGCCGAATTCAAGTTCGGGTCCTTCACGTTCGTCGCGGATAAGGAAGGAAATCTCCAAGAAAAGACATCGTCGGCGGCGCAGGAGGCGTCCCCGGCGGCCATGAAGGCTCCGTCCTCAAACGGATCTGCTGAAAAGAGCTCGTCGGCGGCACCATGTGTGTCGCCGGCGGCCCCCTGTACTACGTTCGGGCTGCGGAATTCCGCTGCCGAGTTCCAGATCGCTTCGCGGGTATCGGGCTCTCCGTTTGGAACCCGCCTAGAAGACGGATCCGCCTCAGATCCGCTACCTAGCTCTGCCCTAGAAGCGAGGATGCAAAAGATCGCTCTTGACATCGCCGAGGGGCGGTATTTTCCTGGGTTCGGGCTCGGTTATCCTGATTACGAGTCCGACTTCAGCGACGATGACTGCCCCGAGATCGGAGATCCAGGACAAAGTCACAACCCGGCCAGAGAAGTCTTCATGGCGGGACGTGACGACGAGGCATCCAGCGATTTGCGCACCATCGACTCGATCAGATCTCGATCGGTTGCGCCATCCAATGTGACGCCGAGAAATCTCAACATCGACTTCGACGCCGTCCGGTTCCAGACTGCGCTGGACTCCCTTGCGCGTTTGGCTCCTGACGGAACACCACTAGCTCCAATGGTACAACAAGTCGTAGAACTTGCCGGCCGCGTGATCCCACCGCAAGGTCAAGAGGTTGCTGCGCCGGCCAGGACTCCAGTACAACCGACGCCTGGGGGCTACCAACGATCAGAGGGCCGAGTCATCCTCACATGGATCATCCTCCGATCACCCCAATCGACGACGGCGTAATCTGGAGCCGTCGGATGCAAGACATCAGCTAAACCAGCGGAGGAACCAAACTGGCAATCCCCCAAGGGGGGAACCAGACCAACAAACTCCAGGCGCTCCGGCTCGTAGAGGGACGCGCTCAGAGACGGCTCCTAAGCCGCCCCCATATAGGGCTCTGGGTAGCTATCTCCGAACTGTAGAGTGGCCAGCCAAGTTCAAAGTGGGGTCCATCGACAAGTACGACGGCACCATCAACCCAGAAGAGTTCTTGTCGATCTACTCCACGACTATAGATGCCGCAGGAGGAGACGAAAGGATCAAGTGCGCCTATCTACCCACCGCCCTGACCGGAGCAGCACGGTCGTGGTTGCTAAATCTCCCGGCATATCACTTCGACTCCTGGGCAGAGCTGTGCGAGATCTTCAAGGGAAACTTCCTTGGATCGTACAATCGCAACGCGACACCAGAACAGCTTCGAGGTGTTAAACAGAAGGCTGATGAGAATCTTCGAGACTACATCAAGCGCTTCTGCCTAATGAAGAACACGATTGCGGACATCTCCGACATAGAAGTAATCCTCGCCTTGCAAGAAGGGTGTGTGGATGTGAAGATGGTGGAGACCATAGCGGAGAACGAGCCAAAGACCACTGCAGAGCTGTTCCGACTAGCAGAAATCTGCGCCAAGGCTGCTGATGCTCGTGCTCGCCTCTCCGATGGCCGGGGCAAGGCTCCGAAGAAGAAGTCAGAAGACAGGGATGTGAACGTGGTCGATCGATCGGGATCAGATCGCAATCACTTCCGCAAGAAGCGAGGTCGTCCCGAAGGCGTGGCCAAGTGGTGTCCGATACATCGCTCCCCCAACCACGAACTAGAAGAGTGCTTCGATTACCTCAAGCTCGAAAAGAAGCGTCTAGAAGAGGGCAAGACCTCACGGACAGTCAGAGAAGAGGATCGGGGCCGCGAAAGCCAAGATCGAGAACACCGAGATCGGGAGCACCGAGATCGGGAGAATCAAGATCGTGGGCGTCGCGATCTGGAGTACCGAGAACGGGAGCCCAGGGAGCGCGATGACCGGGATGAACGCCCACGCTACAGAAGTCGCAGAGATCATGACGATGAAGAGGAGGAGAGGTACCCGGAGATCAACATGATCTTCGGAGGGAGCTCCGCTCTGTCGTCGAAGAGTCAGTACAAGAAGCTGCAGAGGGAGGTGGCCATGGCGGAACCTTGTTCTAGAAGACTAGAGTGGTCGGATACTCCGATCGCGTTCAATGCCGATGACCACCCGAAGACTCTGCTAAGCAACCCAGAGTTGCCCTTCGTCGCCAAAGTCATCATCCACAGGAACAAGGTCGCGAAAACGTTGATCGACAACGGAAGCGGTCTCAACTTGTTGATGAAGAAGACGTACGACCAGATGGGCCTGCCGATCACCGCTCTCCGACCAGTTGGGGAATCATTCCACGGCATCTTGCCTGGGGTGTCTTCGCGTCCTCTTGGGAAGATAGAGCTAGCAGTGACAGTGGGCCCGAGAGAGAATAGAAGAACTGAAGTCCTGACGTTCGAGGTGGCTGACTTCGAATCTGCCTACAACTGCATCCTGGGAAGGCCTTTTCTGTTCAGGTTCATGGCGGCTGCGCACTTCGCCTACGCCATGCTCAAGATCCCAGGACCTGCGGGTGTTATCACGTTGTGCGCTGATCAAGACCAGGCCGTGAGATGCGACGTCAATGCGCTCATCATCGCTGGCCACTTCGACTCGAAAGATCTTGACTCACAGCGCCAGCCAAAAACTCCTCGAGAAGATCAAAGGCAGATAGCAGCAGTTACCGACACGAAGGCTTCAGATGCAGCATCTCCGTCGACAGCGGCCGCTCAAGCGCCAGCAATGACTGTCAACGAGCCAAGCAAGAAGGAAGACGAGGCAGCCAAAAAGGGCAGCAAGCCAATCGGCCTCAGCTTCATCGACCCCGGCAAGAGGACCAACGTCGGGGACAATCTCGACCCTAAATAGGAAGACGCGCTCGTAGCCTTCCTCCGGGAGAATATCGATGTGTTTGCATGGCAGCCATCTGATATGCCCGGGATCCCCAGGGAGGTGATCGAGCACAAATTGGGGATCGACCCGGCTTTCAAGCCGATCAAGCAAAAGCAGCGAAGGTACACGCCGGACAAACGCGACGCCATACATGAGGAGGTCACTAGGCTTCTCAAAGCCGGGTTCATTAGAACGGTAGACTATCTTGAATGGCTAGCAAATCCTGTACTAGTTCCTAAGCCAGACAAGTCCTGGCGCATGTGCGTCGATTACACTAGTTTGAATAAAGCTTGTCCCAAAGACGAGTACCCTCTTCCGAGGATAGATCAGATTGTAGACTCTACATCCACTAGTGAGTTATTAAGTTTTCTTGATGCTTATTCTGGATATCACCAAATTAGCCTCAACGTCGATGATCAAGAAAGGACGGCCTTCATCATGCCGTTCGGAATATTCTGCTACGTCATGATGCCCTTCGGGCTGAAGAATGCGGGGTGTACTTATCAGAAGTGTGTCAACATAGTCTTCGAGGATCAGATCGGGAAGAACGTCGAAGCCTACATTGACGACATCGTTGTCAAGACCAAGAAGTCCGATGATCTCCTGGCAGACCTGAAGCAAACCTTCGATAATCTGAGAAAGTACAAGATGAAGCTCAACCCTGCCAAGTGTGTCTTCGGGGTGAAGTCTGGAAAGCTACTGGGGTACATGATTTCCGAGCGAGGGATTGATGCCAACCCAGTAAAAGTTGCGGCCCTTGAAAAGCTGAAGCCTCCGAAGACCAGACGAGAAGTCCAGAAGCTAGCAGGCATGATGGCGGCCTTGAACTGGTTTATCTCAAGATCGGGAGAACGAGGTATGCCATTCTACAAGTTATTACGCAATCAAGATGGTTCTCAGTGGGATGACCAGGCAGAAGAGGCGTTCAAGGAGCTCAAAGCTTATCTCAAAAACATGCCCACCCTGAAACCCCCACAGCCCAATGAAGAACTGCTACTCTATGTTGCTGCTACAGATTCAGTTGTTAGCGCTGCGCTGACAGTTGACCGGGAAACAGATACTGGGCCCAAGCAGTTCGCTGTTTATTTCGTCAGTGAAATATTGAAAGATGCCCAGACGCGTTACCCGATGGTGCAGAAGCTATTGTACGCAGTGTTGATGACGTCCAGAAAGCTGAAGCATTACTTCCTAGCTCATCCAATCAAGGTGGTCTCGGATAGACCGCTCCAGACTGTTTTGCATTGCAAGGATGCCATCGGCAGAATTGCTCAATGGTCTGTAGAGCTTGGTCAATACCAGATTGAATATGTCCCTCGAACAGCCATCAAAGGACAAGCTCTGGCGGATTTCATAGCAGAGTGGACTGATGATGGTGATGACGACAAGAAAGATCCAGATCACTGGGTCATGTATTTTGATGGTTCCTTCACGTTAAAAGGCGCCGGTTCCGGAGTTGTCTTCATATCTCCGGCAGGAAAAGTATTGAAGTACGCCATCCAGCTGCTCTTCCAAGCTACGAACAATGTTGCAGAATATGAGGGCCTCGTGACAGGTCTCCGCATTGCCAAATCTCTCGGTATCAGCCGACTGCTCGTGAAAGGGGATTCACAGTTAGTCGCCCGGCAGGTACAGAAGGAGTATCAATGCTCTGATCCGAAGATGGCCGATTACCTTGAAGAAGTTCGGAAGCTGGAGAAAGGGTTCGATGGTCTCGAAGTGCGATACATACCACGGCTGGACAATCGTGACGCTGATCATTTAGCGTGCATTGCTTCATCACGATCTCCAGTCCCAGATGATGTGTTCTTAGAGAAGCTCCACAAGCCATCGGCGGCAAGCACACACGATGAAGTGGAGATGATGGTTATCGACGCGGGAGAAGGCTCTGTCGAAGACTGGCGTATACCGATTCGCCTGTTTCTCGAAAACAGTCCTATCCCAGATGATGATGCGGCAACGGAACGGTTGGCCCGCAAGTCCAAGCATTATGTGTTGCTCAACGACGTGCTCTACAGACGAGGTCTCAATGGGATTCTGCTGAGGTGTGTCTCTACGGAAGATGGCATTCGGTTACTGCATGATATACATGGTGGGATCTGCGGTGCACATGCGGCTTATCGCACTCTCATCGGCAAGGCATTCAGGCACGGATTCTACTGGCCCACGGCAAAGCAAGACGCTATACACCTCGTGCAGACATGTAAGTCCTGTCAATTCTTCAGTAGGCAAAGTACAAGGCATGCTCAAGAGTTACATACAATTCCTATTACATGGCCTTTTGCTATCTGGGGAGTGGATATATTGGGACCGTTTCCTAAAGCCAAAGGAGGGTACAAGTTCTTATACGTCGCCATCGACACTTTCACCAAGTGGATCGAGGCAGAGGCAGTTGTGAACATCACTGAGGTTGCTTCCATCAAGTTTATGAGAAGTATAGTCACAAGGTTTGGAGTTCCCAGAAAGTTGATATCAGACAATGGTCGACAGTTCATCGGTCGCCGGTTTGAGAAGTTTTGTGCCGATCATGGTATAATTCACCCGACATCTTCGGTGGCTCATGCTCAAACCAATGGTGCTGTCGAGCGAGCCAACGGGATCCTTATGAAGGGGATGCGTGCACGCGTCTACGAAATAGCAGCTAAAGGCAAGAATTGGATCGAAGAGCTACCGACCGTTCTGTGGTCAGCACGGACGTCTACCAGTCGAGCTACAAAGGAAACTCCATTCTTCCTAGTCTACGGCGCTGATGCAGTACTGCCACCTGAGATTCACTTGGGGGCTCATCGGATCACCAATTTTTATGAAGACGACCAGCCAATCTCCAGAGAGGTTGATCTACTGCTCCTCGAAGAAGAACGCAACACAGCACTCCATAACGTGGAACGTTATCAGGAGGTTCTGAAGAAGCAGTACGCCAGCAAAGTGGTCGGTCGACATTTAGATGTGGGAGATCTGGTGATTAAGAAGGATATCAGAACCAAGGATAAGCACAAGTTGTCTTCTCCATGGGAAGGACCCTACATAGTAGTTGAGGATGCTGGCATGGGGCTTATATCTTAGCCCATATCGACGGTGATATATTGCCCGGAACATGGAACACTGATCAGCTTAGAAAGTTTTATGTGTAATCCATTGTTTGATGAATAAAGTGTGTTCAGTTTCTCCAACTACTGTGCAAGGTTCCAAAGGCTGACCCAGGTCGGTCTACTAGTTTGGCTGGTGTCTTAGCCACATGAGGGTTATAAGGCATCGGTACGAACAGCCTCTTCAGGCAAGATTGGTCATAAGGCTTAGCCACACTGTGGTTCATAAGTTAATTGACCCCCATGATGTTCTAGCGAGGGACCCTTAGCCCATGAGGTTAATAAGCGGCTCTCCCTAGGCCGGTTGCACGACAACCACCCAACAGACTGCAAGTCTTATGCCATATGGTGCTACATGATAGCTTGGCCAATGGTTCATAAGTTTCGTAAGTCTCCCCGAGTGTCTGAAGTAAGAGCCTTAGCCATCGAGTTATAAGTGCCAACTTCAGACCACGTTGCAAGATCAACACCCCCATTATTTAGCTTGAAACATTACTTGCCATGAGCAAAGTCAAATGTTATACAGCTATCATGGGTTCCAGATATGGAGCAAACGCCGAGAATTAGTTCAAACGTAGCTTGTCACAGGCAAAGCTAAGCGTCACTGAATTAATGAACATCCTTCTATGATATTTAGATATTGCATATTAGTGATAATGCTTTCCTGCATACAGTTACAACTGTATCCAAAAAAGCAGGGGGCTGGGCTACTATGCATATCTAAAATAAATTAACAGGAGCCTGAGCTCCAACAGTATATCAAAATATTGTTTGATTGCAGGGCTGAACAAGTATTTCAAGGCCTCTCCTCATCAGAAGGAGATACATCTAAGTTCAAATCCATGATGAACTTGTCGGCTGACTCCATCAGACCGTCCACAAGTGCATCACGATCAGCTACATTACAAGTGAAGCCCTGCTCTACTATCTTCACGTCCAAATCAGGATGATGGTTCTTTAATGCAGCCAAAGCAAAGGCACAGCCATTGACTAAACTATCAGCAACCTTGTCCGCAAGTTTGGCCTTCTCTGCAGTCAGGATCTTGTTGGCATCCTTCAGCTTCTTCACCTCTGCCTGCAGAGCTTGGATTACTTGAGTCTTGGCTGTGTTCTCAGTGCTTAGGGCTTCATTTTGGAGTTCAAATCTACAACAGAAGACATCTGATTACTTCAGGATATAAGAAAAGGCAAAAAGGGAACAACAAATGACAGGAAGAATTACCCTGCACGTTCTTCTCTAAAGCCTCTTTATCGACACGGAGATCTTTGAGGTACTCCTTGTGCTCCCTCTTCAGAGTTTCTATCTCCTTGGCATGAGATACCTTTGCGTCATCATGGGTCTTGGTCAAAGCAGTAAGAGCTTTCTCAAGCTCCTGGATCTTGTTATCTTTCCCCGATGAGTCATTGGCCTTCTCAGCATCAGATAGTTTCTTCTGAAGAACAGCGAGTTCTTCCTCTTTCTGCTTGATCCTGTCAGTGAGGCGCTTGCAAGTCTGCAGATGCCACTTCTTGGCGGCGACCACCTCCTGGCTCAGCTTGTCGAACACTAAGTTCTCCCCAACTGTCCCGGAGGCGGAAGCAGAAAACGACTAGGGCCTGTTCGGGCGCTGGTTGGGCGTTCGGGGCCGGAGGGGTGACAGCAGGAGCAGGTTCAGCAGAAGAGGACAGAACACTGCAACATGATCACACATCAGACGATCGGATGAAAACATTTCAAACAGCAAGGGAATTACAATAGTATACTCACGAAGTATCCCTCTTGGTGCGGAAGCGTCTTCTCTTAACGGCAGGGCTAGAAGCGGATGTCGCCTGGGAAGACAAGACTTGAGAGATTTTGGAAAACCCTTTAAAGAGACTGCCGAAAGCAATTTCGATGGGTACCTGATCGCCGGTACGAGGATTGGCGACGCGAGTTGGAGGCAATTCAGGGACATCGGAGGCAACAGTTGCTGGAGTCGCTGAAGCTGCTGGAGCTGTTGGAGTTGCAGGAGTAGCTGTTCGAAAGCGCTTGCGGGTCATAACCTTCGGCTTCGCCCCACTCGGGGGCTTCGAGGACGTGACGGCAGGTGGAGGAAGGCTAGCGGCTTCGATACCCACCGGAGTATTACCGGACGTGGGATCGGCAGCTGGTCCAGCCCCCTCGGCTTCTCCTGGTGCCTCAGATTGCTCGACAGCAGCAACAGCAGCCACCTTTCGCTCAAGAAAGCTGGTAGCATCATCAGTAACGGCCATATCCTCTCCTGATCGTCGTTGCCTTCTTCATCACTGTCCCCGATGATTATATCCACATCGGGTTGGACATCGTCGGGGCCGGGTTCGTAAAGGTTCTACAGAACACAAGATAAGTATGGTGGAAAATATATCTTCAAGCAATGCGAGGAGGTCTACGATCAATATACCTCGGGAGGTGGATTTGCTGCACTATAAGGAAGAGGTACTGTCGAAGGCTTCTCTCGTGGCCCTACACCCAGGATATCAGTTACTCTCTTGCGGACATTGTCTTCGGAGAGTTCGGTAGCTGCAAAGGAGAGAAAAAGATGACATGCTTATCAAACAGAAATCAGATATCAAGTATATACTGATATGTTGATGAGTGATGGACATCTACCTCCAACTGGTAACCAATTAGGTTCGCCAGGACCCGTATAATGCATAGCCAGTGGATCACGGTGCTGAAGAGGGAAGATGCGTCTCCGGACGAATTCTTCCACAACATGTTCTCCTCTCAAGCCTAATTTGATCAATTCATTGACCCTGGCTATCATCTTATTCAATCGAGGAACATAGGTCGGAAGACCCCTGTCCCACTTCTCATGGTTCGGCATTAAGCCTTCAAGCTTGATGGCACCAATCTTCTTCTCCATGTCCAAGATCAGATATTTGGTGACGTATCCACTCCAGGAAGACTTATACTGATATGGGATGAACTCAGATTTGTTCCTCAGTACAAGCCTACTGAAAACACCATCATCTGACCCTTGTAGTATCGGGGCTGGTGATAATGGCGCCACAGATTCAAGCAGGGGGCTACGCCCAACCAACACTCACACAAGATAGCAAACATGCTAAGCATCATCACAGCATTGGGTTTGAGTTGAACAAGCTCGATATGGTAAAATCTACAGATCTGCTCAAGAAACTTAGAAGGCGGAAGGTTGAAACCACACATGAGATGAGCCTCAAATACCGGATTTCCGTGGTGTTTGCAATGATGATACTCCTCTTCGCCAGTGTTCCGACGAGTCAAGAAAGCCGAGATCATCCCTCTTTGCTCCAGTTCATCCAAATATTCCAGGGAGAGGCTGGATTTCTTCCAGTACTCTTGCAGTTTGGGATTTCTCCCTTCTTCATCTTTTGCTGCGCCTGGGTGAGCGAAATGTTGGAGTCGTGGGAGTCGGAGGAGTGGTTCTCGTTGGGATTGCCGGAGATTGTGGCGGACGAGGATGCGGCGGCCATGAGAAATGTTTAGGGTTTGAGGAAATGGAAAAGAGTGCGGACTAAAGGATGGAGGAAAAGAATACGGCGTGAAGGGCTTAAGTAAAAACCCGGCGTGACGGTTCGCTTCCCCGTAAATGCGGGATTTCTCTTCCTTGGGTTACGCGCGGCATATACCGAGGTGATGCTCTTTTCTGTTATTAAAATAATGCGTCTGGATTTGCGCTCGGTTTTTGGAAGGATAACTACCTGGTTATGAGGTAGAAAGTTGGAATATTTTTCTGGGATCAGTTGCCCCAGATAATTAATAATGTTCGATTAACGATCTGGATCGGAAAGAGCCTTCGGTGCGTGAAAAACGTATTGAGTAATACTCCCGAAGAGTTCTCGACCAAGTGATCTGTTAGTTGCTACGAAGACTCGTTTCATCGAGGCACATCAGAGAAGTCAAGCTCAGTTATCTCGAAGACTCATGCAGGGTACATTATCGAGAGAACAAGACAAGCCAACATCACAGATGCAATATCATTCAGAAATTATAATCTTGGATTGAAGGCAGCCCTTGGTATGTCCAAGGACGCGTCCCGGGACAACCTCAAGAAGGCCTACCGGGAGGTAGCCAAAACATCTCACAAGCAAGACATGCGGAAAACTATCTAGGTTCTACTCTCCGACCTGCTTGACAGAAGAATAAAACAGGAGAAGAAGAAAAAATAAGGAAACCTAGGCTACTTCAAAGAGAATGGCATGATAGCCGTCCCCTTATCCCTAGTTCCGCTGATCATCAGCGTCCTCAGGAGCTGCAACAGCAGCATCATCATCAACCTCGTCCTCCTCATATGTGATGAGGGGAGAGGAGGCTTCGGCAGCAGCAGCGGCAGAGCCTGCACCTACGCCGCCCTCACCATGAGTGATGAGCGGGAGGGGCACCTCGGTGGTGGAGAGGGTAGAACCCTCGTTCAATGCCATGACCGGGTTGATGACCCCGGTAGGAAGGAGAGGATCTTCTGCGGCGACGGGAATGGAGCCACCCGCCTGAGTGGATCCGGCTTGAGCGCTCGTCCAGGGAGCCCAGCCAGGATTGTACAGGACCAGGGCTTTCTTCTTGGCCGGCTCGTCGTCGTCGCTGTTGTCGTCGCTGTCGTCGTCATCGTCGTCGCCGTCGTCGTCGTCGGAGTCGTCGAGGAGGATGGGTTTGGCGTCTGCCGGAATCCCGCGTGGCCCCTTGTTCAAGGCGACGTGGAGGCGGCGCGCGAACTCTTCATCTCCCGCCGTGTCCACCTCTAGGTCTACGACCTGAGATGGATCTGGAGGGGGACTCGGAGGAGGGAGCCTGTAATCTTCCGCGGAAAGCGGAGGAGGAGAAGCAGCTACCGGCGGTGGAGCGCCTGCGGGATGCGCGGAGGAAGATCCCGACCCGCCGGAGTGCTCGCCGTCGAACCACTTCATGAACTGTGGAGTGGTGGGTCTTTTCTTGCCCATGGTGGATGGTGGATGCGAAAGTGATACTTGGGGGCTCCGCCGTCCTAATCATTTATAGCCAAAAGGTGGCCTTTTGGAAACTGAAAGGTCAAGTGCAGATTGGATTTTTTATGTTTCTTCCTGGGAAACCGCGCGGCGACGCGGGGAGTTCAGGAGGAACTTTGGTGGGCCTGACTTGAAGAATAAAGACAAGAAGCTGAAGGGTCACGTCAAGGTCTTTTCATATTCTGAAGTAGAATCAATGCCATGGCTGGACCAAGAAAAAGGGATAAGGATGAAAATTGTTTACTATTTTCTCCGAACTCCCTGGATTGACGGTCCTCTTAAAGACCTGGTGTTGGCGAATTTATTTAAAGGAAAGGTTATTCCGATCACTCAATGCGGTTGCTGTGGTTCCGAAGACTCGGTTCTCTCAGTCGCCCCGAAGACTCGGTTAAGTCAGTTGCTCCGAAGACCTGTGCGCATGGTTATTCCGAAGACCAGGTTCGGTGAACTGTGCCGAAGACTCAAGGGTTGAAGACGAAGAATATCTGAAGTATGTGTGCTCAGTGAAGAACATATCCCTTGTCAGAAGTTCGCATGAAGACAGGATCTCTTCGTATCAAAGACGAATCGGCCAAGGGACATGTTCGGGGGCTTATGTCGTAACCCATATTTTCAGATATTCCCGAAGACTTAGTTTGGTATTTTCCGAAGACTTATATCGCACGAAAGGAAACTTGTAGATAGACTCCGAATCTGTTACTACAGATCGGATGTCTTGCAGAACAAGGCAAGGACTCCTAGAGGCGGTAACAGGGACTATAAATATACATGTAACCCTCCGATGAGAGGACATCAACAATTACATCATATTCAACACGACCAACACTGGACGTAGGGTTATTATCCTCCGGGAGGCCCGAACCAGTATAAAAACTCTCTCTGTGCCCTAGATCGATACCTCGATTGATCGTTGTTCCCCGAACCAAATATTTGCCGTTCTCTCGATTATTCGAGCGACGACAGCCGTGAAGCATCTGGCGCGGTTTACCGGTTTCCCATCCGGTTACCCGCTTTTTCCTTGTGGTTTACCGATTCTCGAACTGTTTTTGAATTTGAAATTTGTCGTTTGAATTTTGATCCAGTTTCCGACCGGTTTTTCCGGTTTTGTCGAAAACCGGCAAACTGGAGCGGGCCGGTTTCCGCGGTCAGATCGGGATTACAAACCTTGAAAGCGAGGCTAGCATCCACAGATCCACTTATCGGGAAGCTTTCCCTGATGACGCTATGGCTGAAGCGTGGCATCAAAGACATGACCTTGAGAGTCCTCTGGATTAGCCGGCCGAGCATTTGAATTTTTCATGTTGACGATGACTGACGAGATGTGCTGCTAAGAGCCCTTTGGTTCCTCTAACTGACGCACTGCGGAAAATCTTGCTTTGAGGAACTATTCTTGCTGCTAAGAGTCCGTTTGATGCGCGTTTGCTTTGGATCCTCTGGCCAGCTAAAATTAGTAACTAAACATTTAGCCAGCTAAAGTTTAGGAGGTATTTGTTTGACTTTTCTTGCCCTTTTTATACGTTTAGTCACTTTTAGGAGGGTTGGGGTGACTAAGAGGGAGGTGGGCTGGTTAAAAGTTTAGTCACTTTTAAGAGGCCATGTTTAAATATTAATTAAAATTAGCCAGCTAAACTGGGCCTAGTTATTCAACCATCTTTCTTCAACATTTTGATATGATCGGTTCCATTTCTGGTTTCAGAATTTAGATGCTATATATTGAGCTGTCCTATAAAGTACAAAGTCTTTTTCAAAGTTAGTACGAATTGTTTTCAGAATCGCAAGCTAGCATGTTTTTTTTAGAAAATGATGCTATACATAGTTATCTAACTATAATTTATACCCTCTGCATGACTTGGATCTTTTTACAATTTGCCCTCACCCTTAGTGTTCAGCAACGGTTCTGCAAGCAAACTAGAACGTTTTCATGGCCGACACCTTCGGGTTATGCAGGGGAAAGAAGGCTAAAAATAAGCAATACAATCTCCTTCGATCAACAATTCAACATAGCATTTGCGCTCCACTGAACGCATATAACTTAATAACTAGTAGAATCTTTTCATAGCTGATAGCCGCGAGGCCAGGTCGACCTCGTAAGGGAACGGCCTCTTGTTGATGCAATTCCTCCTGTTAATTACTCTTCGCATATCCTTGGTCTCCAAATCAAGAAAAACGAACCTATCTTCATTCTGGTCCCCCAGCCCCAGGTAATATTTGCTCGTGAAGGGGCGCAGCAGGACCGCGCCACTCCTCACCCCTGAGCCTTCGAACTTGATCACCCAGCTGTGCTGTTGTGGCAGCTCCGGAACCAGAGACAAATACAATCGCCTCTACGTCGATCACGGCTTGTCGCTGCCAACCAGCGGCGTCAGTGGGCTGCCAAACGGATACCGTGAGCTGGTCTGACACGAGCAATCTCAACCTGCGTCCGGAGACGATGCCAGGTGGAGGTTAACCATTTTGCATCCATTGGGCAGGGCCGGGAGGTCGATTGATCCAACCGTCGCCGTGCCCACACGGTAGGTGATGATCTTGGTTCTTGGAGCCGTTGTCGCCGCACATTAGCCAGTGGATCAAGGTGCCAAGGACGACGGCGCCGCACCATGGTTGGAGATTGGAGCTTGGACAGCGAGCATGTTTTGCCCGGGTGAGCGGCCCCCATTTGCGGTCGGCGGCGTTTGACGATACGGTCTGGATGTTGATGGCGCCGGAGGTACTGAATCCCGTAAAATCCCGCTGCGAGCAGAAGGACGGAGCAGCCGACGCCGTCCGCAGCGGTGAGCAGGACATACATGTGGATGAAAACATATCCAATGTCCGGCGGATGGGGAAAGAACACGCGGTCGCCGGCGATGGCGTCGTACACGCAGATGTCCGTCCACCAACGCCTGAGCACGTGCCGGTGGCCAAGCACGACGAGGCCCCGGCGCGACGCCAGGGGCTCGTAACGGCGCAGGAGGTCGGCGCCGGCGCCGCGGGACAGGCGAGGCACGACGTGCTTCTCGGCGAAGGACGCCGCGGCGGGAGTCGCCGGGTGCACCAGCGTGAAGGGCGCCGGTGGCCTCTGCGCCCGACTCGCCATGTCGTAGGCGTGGAGGAAGCCGAGGAGGCTCGCGGGCATCGCGCCGCCGGGCTCGTGGCAGACGCGGCGGATGAAGCCCGGGCTGAGCATGTCGCGGCGGAGGGGCTTGCAGCACGCGGCGGAGCGGACGAGCGTCGCGGCGTCCGTCCGTGAGACGATCTCGAGCACAAGGTCGGACGGGAGCGTCCTGCAGGCCCGTGTGTCCTCCGGCGGCGGCGGCGCCTCCGGGGACGCACGGAGGCGTTTGCGTGGCGGCATCGCTTTCCAAGCGATTGCAGTAATGGTGATCTAGGTATTCGTCACCCGGATGATGGATGAGATGCAGATCGGAGCATCTTGCTAACAACCTAAAATATCTGTCATCCCGTGGATCAATCTAAACTTTTGAACTCAGTCAGTGCTACGACGCAGCGATATGGCAAAATTTTGAGAAAAATGGTTTGCCAGTCTATTAAGATTTTTTGAAGGAAACATATACGAGCACCGCTGCATGCTGTGATGCATATCTACTGTATTTGCTACCTAGTGGAAATCCGTTTCTGAAATTGTTGCCTTCAACTTTCTATTTCCCTTGTGCTGATATTTTCTGTCTGATTTCCTTTTATTGTGCAGATCGGGGCGACTGAAAGATAGCAATGCAGTTCTCACACATCTATAGTGGTGGCCTTTTATTGTGCTTCGTATAATAGTGTGTAAACCGTCTCATACTTCTAAATTTTAGCACATGAGGTGGTTGCTTCGCGAAACAACCATGTTTTTCTCTCACCACCCTTTCTCTCTTCCACCTCATCAAAAATTCTATATAAAGTTGCATGAGACGGGCTATGAGACTGCTTACGTGTAGCATTGTACCTGCCCTGACTTCGCTTATGCTACGTTCGTAGTATATATAGATATGAAACGGATATGCCAATTCAGAAGTTGATTACGGCACTCCTACCAAACCTCCTTTCCGAAATGCGGTTCTGTTTGAGGAAGTTTTCTGTTCACAACAAACGAAGGCGCGTCATGTTTGATGGTTCTAGAACTTGTTAGCTCAATGAGGAAAGTATACATGTTTCTGGTACTCGTTAGCACAATGGAAAATAATATACAATAGAATATGCATATTATAGGTTTCAAAGTTCCATTATGCGAAGCCATTGGTGGACCGGACTAGATATCCATGCCCAATCATCTCGTCGTATATACTAGGAGCAAATCATTGGGCGCGAACGGCGCCCAATGATTTGCTGTGGCATCACGTCGCTGGTGGTAGAATACTATCGAAACCATGCATATCCGCATGTGGAATCAATTCTCCATTCCAAAGTCAACCGCCGAATCTCAGGCCGCCGGCCGGATCATGGAGGAGCCAAAGAACAACTGAATTCGGTCGTCGATGCGCGCGAACACTCGCCTATATATATATAGGAACAAGCAATACCATGGGCCATGTTCAGTTTGCAGTTCAGACAACAAATCGACCAATAAACGCCAATGCACATCTGCTTCTTCCGTTCCGGGAGCCCCCAGAGCCGCCACCACAATGGCGGCGTCACCGTCGTGGCATCACGCGGCGACGGCGGGGCCCGCGCCAAGGTCGTGGTGAGCAGGGGCGAGCTGGAGCGCATCGCCGCCGGCGTCGTCTGGAGGCAGCGCGGAGCCGTGCCTCGCCAGCCACGGCATTCGTCGGCGCCGGCCGTGTCGCCGCTGCCGCTGGAACGTCAGCTGACGCGCACGCCCCGGTCGGAGCCGGAGGAGGGCGCGGGCGTGATGGTGCTGCGCGGCGGCGAGTGGCGGCCGGCGCTGGATGAAATACCGGAGGAATCGTAGCGCGTCGCACGGCTGGAAGGAAGAGTGGGCGCGGTAATCCTGCTTCAACTAATGATCAGTCGTTTTGATTTGGCTTCGAGGGCTGTGTTTCTGCCATGTCCGTGCGCGTTGTGGTGTGTGTGCGTGTTGCTTGTTTTCCAGGAAGTGCTGCTGCTCTGCGCTCCTGATGCATGAGTTTTGAGGAAAATAAGTCAATTTCCCGCTGAAATCAGGAGGGAATAGGGGTCCCAAGTTCCAAACGGGAACTTATCGTGTTTGGGACAAGCGCTCTTATATGTTTCAAGGAACAGAGTTTTCTTTTTGTAACAAAGTTTGAACGACCATTTTTTTTATTCTATCCTGGCTTACAATGTTTGAAATTCGGTTTGCGGAATAAGTAACTTTTGGATTTCTTTTTCCTACGGTGAACTTTGTTTTGCCAGAAATGATGGGAAATGCCAACATAATGTAATGGCCACAGGGGTGGATCTAGGGCTCTAGGCACCTTTTTGGGTCAGCTAACACCAACGATTTGTTGAAAGTCAGCAAGAAATCAGTGTCTTGCCCTAGTGCTAATAACCATGACCGGCAGTGGCGCTGATACGTACGCTACTGGCGAAGGAATTGAAAAAATGATGTTGACGCCTAGCACGTAAGCCGGGGCCGGGCGCCGAGTTGGACTTGCTAAAGGGGTTACCTGTAGCCTGAGAAAAATCGCAATCGATGTGTCATAGCCCGTCTGGCGGAGCGTTCGGCAGATATTTGTATCGTGGGAGCAACGTAGGAAGTAGAGATCGATCTAAGAACACGCAGAGGTTTATACTGGTTCGGGCCTCCCGAAGGATAATAACCCTACGTCCAGTGTAGATTTTGATTATGCTGACAGCCTTCACGCTAAGGTTGCGGAAAGTGTCGATTACCTCCTCATCGGGGGTGTACATGAATATTTATAGGCTAAACAACCGCCTATAGAATCCTAGCGTGATTACAATTCAACTCTCCCATATTAGTAAAGAGATCGGAACATATCTCCTAAGCCTTGACGTGCAATACAAGTCTTCAGAGACTTTCATAATTAGCCTACGGAATATCTGGGATTTTAGGGTTACGACATAAGCCCCCCAACATGTCACTTGGCATATTCACCCAATCAACGCCTTTCAATAAGCGTTCGGTGATCCTATGACAGGGGATATGTTTGATAACCAGCCCAAATCCAGATATTTTTAAGCTTTCATCTTCAACTCATGTCCTTAATCTTCACAAATCTTCAGAAATAGGGTCTTCGGAAACCCTCGCTAGTTCTTATTCCGAACACTTTTCTGAAAGGAATCTTTCCGTACAACAACCCGCAGCCTTTGACTCAGCTCCATCCTTATCTATAAGCGCTGTATCAAAAAAGGACCACGACTTGACCAGTCATACTTTATCACTGTTGACCTGGCTAGACTGCCGGAATCTCTGTAACAACATTACTTCACCACACGTCTTCCCACGGAAACGCTTAGAATACTCCAACTTTCTTGACCTTTCGAGCAACCGAAAAGCCACCTTTGTGCCAATAAATATGGGACTCACCACAACTTCCAGACTCACCTTCATCATCCACCATGGGCAGAATGAGATGTGCAAACCCTAGATTTTCGCTTAACACCCAGTTCACCGAGAATCTGGATCTTCCTCTTTCATGCTTCCTGATGAGGAACCAGCCACAAAATCTCCAAGACATACCGAGCCAGCCAATCCACCAAACCCTCCTACCATGTCCGCAGAGGATTATGGACTTCCTCCTCCCAGCCCTCCTCCAGATCCGTCATTAGCCATAGATCTTGAGGAAGACATTGCCGGCGATGAGAAATACGCTCGCCTTCTTCATGTGGCCCTAAACAAAGGGTCGCGTGGAATCCTTACCGGAGCCAACATCATCTTCATCGATGACTCCGACGACGAGCCCCCAAGCGAGGAGGCCATACCAGACAATCTCCCTGCAGACCAATCTGCTGCAGGGAGTTTGGCAACAACAAGTCTACCGGGTGGTAGTCCAGTTCTGCGTCCAAGCCGGGGAGGAAACCCGGTCCTTGACTCTAACGCAGAGAGTGCTTCCCTCCCTTCTCGCACATCCCTCATCACTAGCGCAATGGTGGTGGGCGCGAGGAGCTCTGTAGCATCCCGCCTCAAATAATGAGGGGTTTGCTTAACAGGATCGAGATCGGGTGACACTTGACGACGCAAGAGTCAAAAGTACACACATATGAGCATAAATAAAATAGAGTACAAAGTGAAGTATTAATTATTACAACTTATGTTCTTATTTGATTACATAAAAGAGTTTGAAAAGTGTAGCGGAAGCGATCGATATAAAACTCGACGTCATTTACCCTAATATGAAGCACATCGAGCCCATAGACGCGCCTCATTCTTCGGAACTAAAAGATTACCTGCACCAAAGATTTAAACAACAAACCCTGAGCAACTAATACTCAGCAAGTCTTACCCGTCAAATTGGCCTTCTAAGACTGACTTCTAGCATGCAGGGGGCTGACCGGGTTGCTGAAATTTAAATGCAAAAACAACACTAATAGTTGATCTTTATTTTCAGATTTTAGCCAATTTAAAAGGGTTCATGCATAAATATAAAGATTAGCAACCTATACCAATACATACAAGGTTGCAAGCAATTAATTAATGTACAAAACAACAAGTATATCCATCATGTGCAATTTCTTACTACGATGTGACGCAGTGAACAAGTGGTACTCAATAACCGCGGGGGACGGCGATTCGAATCGATTTACACCTGCAAGCGAAACCCGGACAACACGACGTACGCACACTAACAAAGAGTCACGCACGGCAACCTTTCACAAGACCTCATAAAGCAGGGCCGGTTCTCACCTCTCCCGAGTACACGTCCTCCATGCGATACCCATGCCGGAGCTATCCGTGGTTGGCCCGTGCATCCTCCCTTCTAAAACTATCCCATTAACCACCATAACCATCTTCATCACCAAAAGAGAGGTGGATTGCCGTCCAACAATACAATAATCGAGTTACATCGGTTTACTAGTGGCCATATCACTAGCATGCATCCGGTACGTTCAAGCTTGCTCAAACAGAGCCACAACGAACGGTCCTCAACCGTCACAAACGGGGCTATGGCGAACAAGGACGAACCTTTCCACCTCAACCTACACATGAATTTTTCCATTCGGTCTCATATTCATCATCGTATCATGTGAGAGCATAAAGTAAACCCGATCCACCTATATCGGACGGTCTCCATACCAACCGATTTTTCTACTAACAAACAATATTAAGCTTAGCAATTCGAACGGTTGGCTGTAAAGACTGAACCCTCCCATAGGTACACCTAGGCAAATGCATCTATGGTTCCAATACAACTCCTAAAACTTAATGCACAATTCATGACTCAAAAACATGTGACAAAAAAAAAAACTTGCAAACATAGGAGTGCATCGGGGCTTGCCTTGGGTCGGAGAAATGTTAGCACAATCAGATGTGTTAGGATCAGCATCACATTCCTCAGACAGGATCTCCACTTCTTCGTTTCCGGCGTCGTTCCTAATTGATGAAATGGAAGGCAAGAATTAATGTGAAAGTTCATGGAACTTCCTTGATAAAAAAGGAACGCAATGAAATGGTGCTTATGAGGATGATATGATGCTTAGAATTAACTCCAAAAGATTTTATCACTTTTGTATGGAGTATTTTCGTAAATAAAGTTACAAGATTTCTAGGTTTTAAATGAGAAAAACAAAGACTTCATTTCGATTTTTTTTCATGGTTCTGAATTTCATAAAAATTATTTTGAAATTTTTGTAAGAACACATCTGTTATGAAAAACAACATATCCAAAAATTGGATCAAAATCATGCAAGAATATTTTTATAGAAAAGAAACAAGATAAAACTTGAAATTGTAATTACTGCTAAAATATGCAGAATTTAAATATGCCACTTGGTGAGGGGTTCAGGAATGTCATGGGAAGTATGCATGCCAAATTTCAGGATTCTTGCATGTACATATATACATATATGAATTTATCTTAGTTTTCAGTATCCGAACTTTGTATAAAAACATACCGAGAAACGTGGTGATATTGTTGCAGAAAGTGATAGATATTTAACCAGGATTCCAACAAAATTTGGTTTGGAATTTTCTGAGCTATAAATTATTTTCTACGGATTTTACAAGATCTGCTAAAAATCAGGGAAAAGAAAAAGGAAAAGGCCCAGTGGTACTGCTGCAGCTGTGCCAGCGCCAGTGCGTGCGGCACGCGCGACGACGCGGCCGTTCTGGCTAAACGGCGGTGAGATACGGGAAATGGAGGGAGGCACCACGACGAGGATGGCGAGGCGGCTCCAACCCCCCATGATGTGCACGTGCGCGGCTAGAGGAGATATGCCGGCGGCGAGGGGCGGCGAAACACCGTTCCAGCCGGGGGAGTGGGAGAGGAGGAGGAAGAGCGCAAGCACGGGCATCACCTCGTCGGCTTGGACCTGGAGGTCGACGATGTCGACGACGGGGACGGCCGGAAGTGCGAGTTCGTCGGAGAGGTACTCGGCGCGGCTGACGGCGTCGGGGACGATAGTCGATTCCGGCGAGCTCGGCTGTGGAGGTTGGACAAGATCATGTCAGCGACGTGCGCGGTCGCGTGGAGAAGCAGTGGGCAGGAGGAATTGAATCGGGGCTCACCGGAGAGGGGGAAATCGACGACAAGATGAAGAGCAGGTTGGCGGCCGGACTCGAGGAAGACTCCGCGCGATCTCCTTGCTCACGGCGGAATGGAGGAAATGGACGCCGTGGGAATTTGCAGCGGAACCTTGCGCAGCTCCGGGCGGAGAAAATTTGGCCGTGGATGCTCCACAGCAACGGTGAGCTGAAGCTTGAGCTCAGGCATTAATGGTGCCTGGAGGAAGAACAAGTGAGAGGGAGACGACTTGGCTTGGGGAGGGAAGAGGATAAGGAGGAGCTTGGCACGCGGGGAGGGCGATGGCGTGCGGCTTCCTCGCACTCGAGTGCGCATGCGCGAGCTGCCCTGCAGCTGCTCGACGGTGGCAGCAGCACGGCTCTGCAGAGTTCAGCGAGAGAGAGAGAGAGCAGAAAGAGAGAGACGAGCAGCTCCCAGCGGGTCCCACTCGTCCTTTTTGATTTTTCAACGAATTTCCAACATGCTGATTTGAGTTGGTCCAAAAGCATACTTCCAAAGCTCAGAAAAATCTGATAAATTCAGGACTTGAAGGTCAATTATACAGGAACATTTCTTCTTATTGGAAGTTTTCAAAATTCGGAACAGGATTTGAATTAAAATTCGGGAAAAAAGGAAATTGATTTAATGCTTCTTGACTTATTCAAACTGCTTCCTTCTTCGATAAAATTCTGAAAAAAAATGTCCAAAATTCTATCTTGATACATGGAACCCAGATAAACTATCAGTGGGTCCCATTTATGTGCAAAATTTTGGGAGTTTCTTATTTGGGCTCTATTTGAGATAAACTTGAGTTGATTTGGAGAAGATTGAATTTCTCAAACTTGAAAATTGAAGTTAGTATTTTCTGGACTACTCCATAAACATGATTAACAGAGCTTGACAAGATTGTAGAAATTGGGGATGTTACAAGCTCCTCCGAAGCTGCTGAAGAAGCTACCCCTGAAGATGCAGAAGAGCATCAGGAGTAGAGTTCGAACAGCCCTCAAGCTGTTCAGGAGAGGAGTTCACCATGTAGCATAGATTTCTTTTTCCTTGTTTTTTTATTCTTCTGTCAAGTAGTAGCACTTTCCCCATACTTCAGCTGTATCTAGATCTTGTAATAGGATCTTCGAATGAATGAATGGAAAGCTGCCTTCAATCCAATGTCTTCATAAAAACTGCTTGTATTGCCTTCATGATATCCCCTTTTCGATACTGTTCTGCAATATACTCCTTCAAAATGCATATTTCTTCCAAAAGACTCTTCGGAGAACCTTCATAAGAACTCTTCGAAGAACATTTCATTAGAACACTTCGGAGAACCTTTCAAAAAGAACTCTTTGGAGAACCTTTCATAGGGCTCTTCGGAGAATACTTCATCAAGAAGATGACACTTCGGGGAACATTTATCTCATTATAGCAACAAACTCCCCTGAAAACTGTCAATTCCTTTCTCAACAACATTTTTCATTTTTATCGCAACAATCATCACCGCAATTTCAGTAATTATTCTCGACAAACTCGGAATGTGGGCGTCGTAACAGGAAACATACCGTCACCGAGTGCATTTACTGGAGGGAATATCCCATTTTATCGGGACCTGAACCATCGCGATAGCCTTTAAGACCAATCGCTACAGTCTTCTTCCTCACCCTGCGCCAAATTACCATCTGCCATTTCTCGCAACTTCTCACAACTCCACACAGTCTCCATGGCCGCCGCTTCTTCTGAGAGTACCAACACAGCTCCGCTCGACGCACTGCAGCCCGAATCCAGCAGCACCATCGACTCCCCAACCCTTGCCCAGATCATGACCAAGGAAGGGAAAATCCCCAACTCATTCCAGTACTGGAAAGCGGGAACCCTAAAGCAGAAACATCTGGATGTGATGCTGAGGGATGGGTTGATCTCCGCGTTCTACCCGAACAGACCCAACGACAAGTTGGATCTCGATGGGTCCGACACCACTGAGATCCCGGTATTCGAAGCTCATCTAAAGTGCGGGTTCAACCTTCCACCTTCCAAATTCCTCGGACGCATTTGTAGATTTTATCAGATAGAGCTAGCTCATTTGAAGCCCCAGGCAATCGCTCTTCTTAGCATCTTCGCCATGCTCTGTGAATGTTGGCTAGGAACTGCTCCTTCTTTAGATTTGTGGCGGGTGTATTATGAACCCCGCAACTACACTAGACAGCAGATGGTCTTCTCTGTCAGCTTCACTCTTAGGTTGAAATGCATCTATCTTCCTTTCTTCTATTAATCTTCTTGGAGTGACTTCAAATGGAAGTACTTCATCATGGAGATGCACAAGAAATACTCCATCAAGGGCACTGGGTTGATGCCCAATCATTCGGAGTGGATCAGAAAAGTTCTCACTTTGGTGCCTAGGCTCAAGAACATGTCTCAATAATTTCTCCCAAACGTACTAGAGGCGTGAAGTTAGCAAGACTAGATATGGTGACAACAAGAAGCTAGCGATGGGCGCACACAATCTAGTCTAGCAACAAGCAACACCCTAACAAGCAATTCTACCAAGTAACAAAGAGACAACCTGTCATGCAATTCTACTAGCACATAAGTAAATGCGAAAGCGTAAATGCTAGTAAGTAAAGGAGATAGAGATAGGAATGCTCATGATTTTTCCCGTGGTCTCGGAAGGATGGCGCCTTCCCCTACTCCACGTTGGGTCACTCCCGCCGGAGTCTCGACCCCGTCCCTCCGCTCGATGGCGATCCCTCCTAGAGCACACTTCACCCTCCGAGTGAAGTCGCGGGCACGTCCCGCCGGGCTCGATCCCGGGTACTCTTCCGGAGGTAAGGCTCCGCACTTGATGCGTGCCAAAGGGCGCTCCACTAGTGATGCTTCTTTCGCACGGGAAGCTCCAAAACCGTGAACAAACTTGTGTCGGCTTCCACAATCTCCTTGGACAGCTCAACATCGACGCCTAACCGGTCTAGGCCTTGCCATATACCAAGAGTAACAGCCCAACTTGACTCTCTCAAGCATTCCCTAGCCTAGAGGTCAATGGATGCAACTTGTTACTCTCTCAAGCACTAGGATCACTCCAAATCCTTCTCAAGTGCTTCCTCTTCTTGCTCTTGGCTTCTCCCTGTCTTCCTCAACTATTCCAGTGGCCAAGAGACCCTCAAAGGGGTAGGTAACCAGCTATATATAGGCCTCCAACCTCAAACTAGCCGTTACCAAAAAGCAGTCTGTCGACATAGTCACCGTACCATCCACTGTATCATACGGTGACTGAAGCACCGTATCATACGGTGACTCCCTTGTCGCCTGCCAGAGAAACTCCATTCTCTGAACTTCATCTCCTGGGTTCACCGTATCATACGGTGACCCCACCGTATCATACGGTGACTTCTTCTCTTCAGCTTCCAGCCAACTTCCAAGTCTCTGGAAATCATACGGTGACCACCTCACCGTATCATACGGTGACTCCTTCTTCTCTGCCAGATCATCACCTTCACTGGTCTTCTTTCTCGCAGTCACCGCATCATACGGTGACTGGCACCGTATCATACGGTGGCTTTTCCAGAAGCTGATCTTGATCTTCTACACTATTGAGTACCTAAGAGAACCAACTTGAACCCTCTTGATAGTCCGTTTTTCCTATGGACTCAAGCTAACATCTAACCAAGCAACACTCGCTTGGATCTAGCATGTCCTTAGCCTTGATCCATATCTTCTCCGTGACTCCATCAAGTCCGTTCTTGTGTTGATGAAGGGAACTAATCATCCTTGACATTTGAATTAGGGTGTGTCGGCGTACACCACCAACGGACGGAGCTTTCTTCACATGTGACCATAATCAATATCCTACATGGAAATGTTAGTCACATACAAAGGGTCGTCCAATCACCAAAACATTCATACCTTTGGGGTTTTCAAACACTCCAATGGCAATGAAGCTTACAATCTCCCCCTTTTTGGTGATTGGTGACAACATGAATGTAAGACATCAAAAGATGTAAAGGATAAGAAAATAAAGCGTAAGGATTGATCGAGATGAAAGGATAAGAGATAAAGCACAAGGTAGACCGCTCATAATAGAACATGGAGAATGTAAGAGCAAGGCGGCATCTCGAACAAGATAACAACTATGCATCATGATATACGATAGATAAGCAAAGATCTTGATAAATAGGGAAAGCGTGGGTCATAGCTCAAAGAAATGTATCACCTGCAAAAACAGAGTTAGTGCACAATAGGTGATAACTAAGGAATAAGTCAAGTGAGCTATGACCAACACCCCTGCAACGACATGATAAAAGGTAAGTCCTGCAAAAGCAAGTTAGTGCACATATCGTCACAGACACACACACATACTCAAGAATATCTCAGGCATATATATATATTATATATATATATATAACAAGAACAGAGTATGTAAACGAAACCAAGTGCATTCTTAATGTGCTAAACACCGAGACAAAGAAATCCAAGCACATCAAGAACCACGAACTCCAAAAGAATATACAATAGAACACCAAGACTCCCCCTGAAAACAAAAACAATCTCGATCAAGTCTCACTCCCAACTCCCCCTAGACTCATTCTCTCCCCCTTTGGCACCAAGGACCAAAAAGATCATAGAGAAAAAGATATGCTATCCTACGCATCGGTGTCTGGAGGTGGAGCAGTGACAGCAGGTGCTGAAGAACTGACAGTAGGCTGAACGCTGTCCTGCTGCTGCTAAGTAGGTGGTACTGGAGGTGTCCATGTCCAAGTCCGCTGCATCCCCAACGACTCCTGTGGCTGAGGAAGTGGTGTGTACACCACAAGCTGCCTGTAAGCTATCCCAGGAGAGTCTATCTGAAGTAGGGTCTGCTCAAGCTGTGTCGCATGCTCGACTACCTCTACGTCTGAAGCTGAGTAGACTGACGGAGTAGGAGAGCGATTGAGAGGTGAAGGTGTCCTGGAAAGTGGATCCTGTCTGGTAGCGAGAGCCTCATCTATCTCCTCACGAGAATAGCCAAAGTCAGAGATATCTGCTATCCCGGTCATCTCATCAGATACTGCAACTGTCGTAGTGACCACTGCCTCTGTAGAAGTAGTAAGTGGAGCTGTAACTGAGGCTGTCTGGGCTGAGACTGAAACTGTCTCTGTCTCACTGAAGTCAAGTGATCGTGCAGCTAAAGGAGACGAGAACTGAGCAGCTGAAGTAGTAAGTCCCTGCCCACGAACTGGAGTGGTACTCATCAGAAAAGCAGACGGTGTCATGAACTGACCTGGTGACAGGAAGGAAAACGAAGAAGGTCCTGCCTGAGAGGGACCAGCCTGAGAAGGTCCTGCCACCCCTGTCACTCCAGCAAACACCGAGCTCATCAAACCCTAAGAAATCTGGCCAGAAGGTGTAGCTGGGGCTGAGAGCATCGAAGCAAAGAAACCTGCTGCTGCTGGCGGCTGGTGTAACTGGAAAGCTGGAGGAGGTATCATCGAAGGTAGAGGCACTGGTGGGAAAGAAGGCATCCCTGGAATGAACTGACCCATGTACCCAAACGCTGCAGCAAAGGAACCGAAGATAGTCTGGTTGGTCAGCTGAGTGGCCCTAAGAGTGTCAGCAACCTGCCTGGTCAACTCTAAGTGTGTGGCCTCTCTCTGCTCCTGCTGAGCTCTCCACCTGTCCTGCTCCTCAACCCTCTGTCTAATCTGCTCAAGCTGTGCAATAAGGAAAGGATCAGTAGCTGCTGGAGCTGAGTGTGGTGCTGTCACTGGGATCTCTGGCATCGCCTCTGGTATGTCATGATGAGGTGCAGGTGAGGCGTGTGAGAAATCCTGGCCTGTCTCCTCTGTAGCTCCGCTGCCACCGGCTCCATCCCCTGCTGTAGACTGTGAAGCACTACCCTGTGAAGCAGTAGCCCTCCTGAGAACACGTCTGTCTGTGGGGGGTAGGAGCACGTACTCAGAAGTAACCTCAGGAAGTGTAGAGTATGTCTCATAAGTCATGTAGCCAGTCATCCAGAGAAGGTAGCAGATATAAGACTAAACGGGAGAACTCTGGAGCCCACTCTCTCTGCAAGGATGTCCTCCATCTGACTCAGAATCAGGTCCACTAGATCAAAAGGAATACGACTGATCAGTGAAAGAATACCCCACTGGAACAAGCAAGAGATCCTGTCCTGGTATCCACCTCTGGGAATGATAGTCCTGCTGAGTAGTGCCCTGATAGCTCTGGCCTCGTATGTCAATCTGTTGGGCATCCTGCTGTAGTTCTCCGAGGGAAAGCAACTGACATATCCACATCTGGAGGCTCAACTCCTCCTACCGGTCTGTGAGGTGGCATGACTCCCTCATTAGCGAGCCCGTGGAGGGTCCGCTCATACGTATCTGCATTCAGGGCTGCTCTGATCTCCTCTCTAGCCCACCTGCAAGGCTGTCCATTGTACATGAACCACACCTCTGCCCTGTCGTCAGCAATCCAAAGAGTGGAGTAGAACTCTCTAATAATGTTGCTCCTGAACCTCATCGGAGTAGTCAGCAAAGTCTGGAGCCCTCTCATGAAGCTCAAGGACTGTGACACGTCCTTCCCTGCAGCCAAGGAGAGACGACCTGCTGTAACGTGAGAATGCTTCGCATACAGCTTGTCCCCCTTAGTGGTCTCCCTCCTGTGATAGGCCTCGCCTATCCTCCTCTGCAGCACTGTCCAGTACCTGGGGCCAGCCTCCGGATCTCTACCAACTGGTGCCCAAGTCATCCTGTCAACCTGTCTGGCTGCCTTGATGGTTTCCCCTTGATCTTAAGCATATCTGACTGAAGAAGAACTGGGTAACCAGAAGCTCTCAAGGCTGCCATCTCTGCTCTCTCTGCCCTCTTCTTCAGAACCTCTGGATCCTGGTTAGGAGGTGCATCTCTGTAGAAGCCTCCAGAATCCTGACTGTCTGAGCTGGAGGTGGAGCTGGAACTGGAGCTGTCCTCTGCGGGAACAGCCTGCTGCTGCGCAGTCCTCGACGAGCCAATCTCAGGGATGGCCGGAGTCTGCTGCGGTGCACCTCTCTGTCTGGTGGACCTCCTCACATGGGTCTGCTCCCCCTGGACTGTACCAGCTCTCTCCCTGATCTGGAACCCTGTACTCTCTCGAGGAGGAGAGTAACCCTGAAGTGCGTGGGGGATCGCTCTGTCATCTGCTGGGTTGCCTGTGTGAACAACAACCCTCGGCTTCTTCCTCTTGGGCTGCTCGACAATCTTGGCCTTGCCCTTTTTCTTGTCCTCATCACCTCTGCCTCTGCCCCTACCTCTGTCTCTGGCCATAGCTGCCACTGACAAGATAGGGCGAGTGAGCTTGGCTCACCAACCCGTCCACTGACTAGCTGACTGCTACAAAGATAGGATCAAGGGCTTGGCCCTAAATCCGTCCACTGAGAACTCTGCACTGTCAACTGTCACTGACCTCTGGGCTGCCCAACTGACAACTGCCACTGCACGAAAGGAGATAGACAGGGTATATGAGTATAGAATAACCTACTATAATCTACAAGCAAGAATCGTAGGTAAGCGCGTAAAAGTCTATGTGAAACCCTAGCGCTGAGGTGAAGGACACAATGCCGGCAATTAAATGCAAAGGGGAACTATGGCATTGTCGATTATGGGTGGCGATCAACTAGTGCACATAAGCAAATGACTCAATGTGACACTAATTGAGGATCAACAACTAGTGACATGATTAAGTAAATGGTAATATGCTCGATCATGATACTAGGACCTTCATGCCATAATAAAGAGATGAACTTTACGACGATTACGACATAAAGGTAGGAAATTCAACTAAACTAGCATATAGGGATGTAAGCAAAAAATGCTAATCATGCTAGAAATAGATGAACTCCTAAGCAAACTTGGGCAATTATGCGATGAATGGATAGAAAGGCTATCAATTTGCCCTAGGATTAGGTTCCTGCTACTGTGCTTGTGAACAATTGAATTAAATTCGCTTGAAAGGGAATCAATTTGGCCGAAGCCTCACCAGTGGAGATGACAACGACGTCGACTGCGAGGGCGAGTTAGGCTCGAGTCCTCCTTCCAATGCGCGAGCAACATCTCGTCGGCCCAAAGGGAATCGACGGCGGCGGCTCAAGGCGACGGCGCGGCCCGGCGGCTATGGGGGCGAGCGGCGGCGCGGGTGCGGTGGTGTGGTGGCGCGGCGAGGTGGAGGAGCGGCTGCGCGTGAGTGCATGGAGCAGTGGAGCGGGCGCGCTGCTGGTGGTGGTGTACGGGCGAGCTCGTCGGCGGCGAGGTCGTCGACGGCGAAGGGGCGCGGCGGCGTACGGGCAGAGGTGAGCGCTTGTGGGAGGCGAAGAGCGGCGGCGAGGTTGCACAGTAACGGGAGATGTACGGTGGGTTAGGGTAAAACAGAACGGACGGCGGAGATTGATTAGAGTTTGAATCAACGGCTCAGATTGGAAATGTATAACGGTCAATCTTCAATCACCGTATAATGCGATGATCCCCACCGTAGGATGCGGTGATCTCCAAGAGCTGGGCGCAGAGGCCACGGTCACTGTATCATACGGTGACTGGCACCACATGATACGGTGACAGTAAAAGCCAGCTCACGGAAGATTAGAGGCACGAAGCCTCACCGCATATTACGGTGACCACCACCGTATGATACGGTGAACACCAGAAAAGTTGAAATCAAGGAATTTCTTTCTAAGTCCATACATCTCACACAAAAACCAAATAAACGCCATGCATGGACTTGAAAGAGAACACTCAAACACTCTTTTGAAAATAAACCAATATAGGTTGCGCATAGGCTTATAGTAATTTTTCAAATGGCAAATAAGATGCGTCCAATAAGAACCAAAAGGGATAAAACCAAATAAGGGGTATGTATGAGCCCGTTGCCTATGATCCGTGCAAGTAGATTTAACCTTGAGGATCATTTAGCAAAACTCAATGGGCATGAAGCGCAATTCTTTTCTTTTGTCACACTTCTATGAGATGTGAGATCATATTAGGAATGAAGCACTTCCTCATAGTGTGGCCACTCCTTTGTGATTTCCTATATGCAATGCATGAGACAAGCATATCATACAAATGCAAGGGAAAGTAAATATGCCATGCGATATGCAAGCAAAGTTAAGACAACACACAAGGGAAACCTACTCAAAGTCAAGTTTGAGCCTCTCTCAAGCTTACTCACTATGAGCCAAACCTTGCCTTGAGTCCAATTGTGCACCAACTCAAGCATCCCCCTTGCTCATAGCTATCTTGAGAAAGTTAGACCTTGAACTAATTTTTTTTTGTTCTTTTCATTTTAGTTATTTACACATGCATGGATGCAAACATACTAGTTCACAAAGGAGCACCTAGCTACCATGCAAGCAATGCAAGAAAAGAAACCTACTGTGATACAAGTTACCTCCTTGAAGAGTAGATTTGTCGATGAAGCACTCAAAGCTTGTGGTGGACGTTCATGGATCATCATCATGGCACACGGTCCACCACCATCACCCGTCTAGGTCTTGGTCTTGGGAGCCCACTCGCACTTGGTTGGCCTTTCAAGGTCAACTATGTATTTGGGCACCCAAATCTTTCTTATCGTCCTCCTCTTGTCGGGTGATCCAAGAGCCTTTGCCTTCACTCTTCCCCGCTTGTCCCTAAAGAGCTTGTAGTGTGTATTCTCATGGAACAAGTTAGCTTTAGGCAAAACTTTGGAACTTCTCACCTTGGGACAATTCTTGCTAGTGTGCCCATCACGGCAACACTTCTCACAATAGTAGTCGTCCGCCATGAGGGGGACTACCCAATGTGGAATGTCTTCGTCCTTGCCGATGAGGTTGATGGCGACCGGGTAGGAGCCGAGTCCTTTGTGCCCGGGGTTGTTCACAAGATTGCGACCAAGTATCTCCTTATGAATGGTCCTTCCCCCTGTGAGCCTCTCAAAGCCATCCATCACCGAAGCTCTCTCCTCCTTGAGTTGATGATATTCCTTCAATATGTTCTCATTAAGAGAGGTACTCTGAAGAGAGGGAGTTAGTCCATCACAAGTAATATATGAAGAATCGGAAATAGATGAACTAGAAGAAGAAGTGTTACTCTTTTCGAGGATGGATTGATGTTCTTCCTCAAGAACCTTGAACTTGTCGTTGAGCCTCATGTGATCAACCTTGAGCTTGTCATAGCTCTCATCCAAGGTTATGAGAGAAGTGAAAAGGTGCTTGATCTCATCCTCTAGTGACTTGGACTTCTCCTTGAGCTTCATGTGGTCCTCTTCAAGCTTGTCATAGTCCTCATCTAGAGCCTTGTGTGAGATGGATAAGCCTCTAAGTTCATCCTCAAGTTGACGGACTCATCAACCGAGCAATGGTCTTGTCCTTTCTCTTGAGCATCTTGCCGGTTAGGAGAATGCTATCCAAGAGTTCCTCATAAGTGGGCTTATCCTCCTCATCAAACTCTTCCTCGGACTCGCTCTTCTCATCCTCATCGCTACTAGCATCATCTTTGGCCATCAAGCAAGTAGGAGGTGGAGGTAGTGTCTCGGACATGTTTGTGAGAGCAATGCCGGCCATCTTCTTGCCCTTAGATGAAGAGTCATCACTAACATCATCATCATTCTCTTCTTCATCCAAGCCGTCTTGACCCTTCTCTCCCTTAGAGCAACTCCAGCAGTCTCCTAATAATCTACCTCCCAATATCTTCTATTGGGAGGCTCCCAACAGGATTTTCAGGGTATTGGGAGGTGCAGCTCCGGCAGTCTCCCAATAACTGCCTCCCAATATCCCCTCCTTCCTTCTTCTCTTCTCACCTTCAATATAAATAATTCAAACAATACATAATGACATGCAAACAATTCAAATATTTGGACTTCATCCACAAAGGGGCCAATTTCAAATTGAGGTCCAAATTTCAAACTTCAAATTCAAATTTAAACATTATACATGACCGAATAACTTGCAAAGAGATCAATCATCACACACTCTCATCATTGCCATTCTCACTTTGGCTTGCGGCTTTTTGAGCTTTCCTAGCTATGTCGCCACGCGATGCAAAGACCCATGCCTTTTGTTGATCATCGAAGCCGGTAGTGTCCATGCACATAATCTTCATCTCTTGCTTCATCTTCTTGGCAATGGCTTCCTCTTTCCTTGCAATGGCCTCCTCTTTCCTTGCAATGGCCTCCTCTGCTTGTACTCGCAACCTCTCTTCTTCTATTGCCATCCTGCGCTCCTCGAGGGACTTGATGTACTCTCTCCATTGGTTCTCCGCTTCCAACTTTGCTTGTTTCTCTTCTTTCCTAGAAGCTTGAAGCTCTTTCTTGCTTGTGATGATGTCTTCGACAGCGGACTGAAACACAACCGCATCCCCTCCTCCTTCTCCTCTCTTCAACCTCTCCTTGGAAAGTTTTCTCCCCGGTGGCCTCTTGTTTGCTGGCCAATCTGAGCTAGGAGTTGTGCTTCGTCCACTCTCTTCATCATCATCCTCATAGCCATCAAGATTCGACTCGGAGGAACCACGCTTCTTTAACGGATGTTGTGGCTCTCTATCCCAGTTAATCCACTTCTCATTGTTCTTCAACATCTGCCAACAATGGAGCATTGCAAATGCACGACCATTTCGCTCTCTTTGCTTGTACAACTATTGAGTGACAGTTTGCTGCACGGATTTAATGAAACGAAATGTTAGTTCAACAATAAAACAAGGACAAGGCAGTAGATGAAAGGAATTGACATTTTGCTTACTCGATCCTCTATTGTCAACCCACTCGGTTGCTGTCGATCGATATTGGCCACACAACCTGACCACCGAGTGCAACATTCTTGGATCGACTTCCATCGGTGAGAGAGAGAACCAACTGACCGGCATGATGGAACCGTGACATTGTTATGAAAATAATCAGAGATCCGCTGCCAATATGATGCTCCCGGTTGGTCGTTCCCCGTGATAGGATCGGTAGTCACATTCTCCCATGCAGAAACAAGAGCTTCATCTTCCGCAACCGAATAGTTGCCACCTCTAGCCCACCTCCCCTTCGGCACCTCCATCACGTCGTCGTCCATGTCTTCATTATCAACATCCTCTTCTTGTTGATACCGGCATTGTGAAATCATCAAGTCCAATGGCATCATTCATCATCCGGTGAATCCCTCGTTACTACACAAGAAGAGAGCGTGCAGCTGTTAGTATGCAGAAGTATGCAGCTGTTGTGCCACTGCAATCAATTTTAATACAAATCAACTATTACATACTGCAATCACTATTAACACAAATCAACTATATAGTAATACCCAGTTATATAGATGAGTATAGAGAGCAATGCTTGCTGTTCTGCAAAGAAAACCGAGAAGTTCTTATGCCTTTTGTTGATCATCGAAGCGGTACTCAACACTGCTTGGGATTAGAGCTGAAATAAAACCGGTATACCTTTGGGACAAATCATCGAGCAGCTGGAGGTCGTCGTCGTTTGTACGAGCTTGGCTCTCCAGGACGGCTTGGAATTCAAGGTGCGCAGCAGTTTGGCGGTGGCCGTCCTCCGCTGTCGAGCTGTCGACGTCCTCCGCTGTCGAGCTGTTGATGTCGCCCACGTCTGGCGGCCACGCGACGTCCGGGACGGCAGCCGCGCGACCCTCGTCTGGTTGAGACGCGCCGCGTCCCTCGCCGCGGCCTTGCCGCCTCCAGCGCGCGCGCAGAGCAGCGCCAAGGCCTTGCCGCCTCCCGTCGCGCCGCGCAGGGCAGCCGCGCAAGCCTTGGCCTCGCTCCGCGCCCCGCACAGCCTCCGCCGCCTCCCCTTCCTGCGCTTCGCGCAGGCACTCCCGACCTCTCCGCAGGCCTTCGCTGCTCGCGCGCCTTCCGAGTCCTTCTCGCTTCCGCCGCGCGTCGGCCGAGGCCTTTCGCCGCCGCGCCGAGGCTTCACGCCGCGCGCCGGTGGCACGGCCTTGCCGCCAGGCCCGCGGCCTCGCTGCGCTGCGGTTGGGCGCGGCCTTGCGCTTCGCCGGCGGCCGAGGTGGAGGAGGTGGCATGGCGGCGGCTGCATCATTGGATCTCCAAGCGAAGCTCGGCCAGCTGGAGGTCGAAGGCCGGCGACTGAGGAGCCCGGGCGGAGGCCGGCAGCGGACACCGCCGCGCGCGGAGGGCCGTCCATGGCCGACGTCGATTTCGCGGTCGTCGAGCTTGATTTGGCCGGCGATTCGGGTCAACGGGGGCGGGGATGGCTACCCCGCGGCCATGGGCGCCAGCTGCGACGACGGGGGCGATGGGGAGGGGGTCTCCGGCAAGGCGGCGCTCGAGCGGGAAGGGGCGGCGGCGAGGCGGCGTTCGGGCGGGAAGAAGCGGACGCGAGCGGGAAGGGGAAGAGAATGGCGCGTGCGACTTGTTTCGGGTGGGTCCCACAGAAAAATGGTATTGGAGGGAGGAGGAGAGCCTCCCACTATATGGGGAGGAAAGAGCTGATTTGGGGCGGGTGACAATAAGTGGGGAACTTATTGGGAGACTGCTGGAGCTAGTTTTCCCTCCCCAAACTCCCAATATGACAACTTTTTTGGTATTGGGAGGGAGATTGGGAGACTGCTGGAGTTGCTCTTATCCCCATCTACAGTACCTACAGGCGAAATCAGGCGATTCCTCGCCCGCGCGCGGATCTCTCGCTTCCCAAAATACGGAGGGCAAAACGGTAATTTCAAGATGCAGTAGCTCCTGGAAGCAGGTCCGCTCCAGATTCCGGGATTTTGATAATCTTGACGTCCAGATTTTAGAAGCTCCTCCACAATCTGTCCTGTTTGGAGGCATCGTAGCTTCCAGCTTTCAGATTCTCAAAATTTAAGAATTTTTTGGCAAGGATAATATGCATTAATATGAGCCAACTAACGAGAAACGATACCAATTAATTACGCTTACTTGCCTTTTAATGCATGGTGCAAGCACCAAATCAGCTTTTCACAAATATCGTATTAGCTTTCCATAAATTGGCTAGGTGGACTCTCACATTGACTACAATATCAGTTTTTAGGGGGACAAAATTTGAACGCTTCGATGGAATTTGTCATGAGACAAATGGAGTATTTTATAGAAAAAAAAAGTGAGGAGAGAGGGTGCTACTAGCTCTTGTTCAAGAGTTAACTCTTAGCACAAATAAGACACTGTCTGTGTCGTTGATGATTATCTTGACGGATTCTTCAGCAATGCGCTCTTACCTGGCGCGCCTCTGTCGTAGCACAGTTGAGCGAGATCGGCAGATATTTAGTTCGGTAGAAGCGCTTTGCTTTGACGAAGATCAATCAAAAGGGACACACGATTTATACTGGTTCAGGCCTCCCGAAGGATAATAACCCTACATCCAGTGTGTTTTGTATTGTCTTGTATCTTATACCTAAAGATAATGAGTCAAAATGTGAATGAGTAATTTTTTTGTCTTGCATCTTATTGTTTTAACAAATGTGTCACTGTTATATAAATTTTATTAGTTTAATTAAGATATTTTGTTATTTCTTGAGAATATGTTGTCAGCTTTGTCTAGGTATGGTTAGAAATATTTGTGGTGGTAGGAGTATCTGCCAAAAGTCATGGCTATGATCTTCAATTCCATATAGAGAAAAATTGGTCCATTTTTTTTGGATCATGCTTTGTTTCCAAGACATTTGAAATAGGCAATGGGCAAAGCCACATACCTGCATAGTTTTCGCTCTTTCTAATATACAATTTCCTTAACAAAATTTCTTTCTATAATGGATTGCATCCACATTGCACTTTCCATATCTGTAAATCATACATTTCATTTTCCTTAACTCCTGCTCTTTCTAATTACTCAACATTCTTTCCTTCTTTTCAATCCAACGTTGAAAGTCCACACCACAGACATGTGGTGCAATTTTGAAATAAATCAACTCCCATCATTCTATGCTCATAATTTCTCTGGATAAGCCAACATAATGCACTTGCCAGTTCCACCTACCACATCTTGAAGCATATTATAATTTCTGAACCTCTGAAGTCCTATTATAGTTGGACCCTTTCAAGAGATTGATCTAACCATGGGACATCTGTTTTGAGCGCCTTGGCTCAACCATTCAACGTGAATTTAACAATAATAATGTGCACATACCAATTATCATCAATTCTTGTTTTTTTTCTGGCCTAAGTGATTTTAGTGTAGTGAAGACAGTAAAAGTAGAAGACGAAAACAATAAACATGAAAGGCCTTGTGCCATCCAACGCTTGTCAGATAGTAGATGGTATATCACAATTAGAAAAACATGTTTACACACTCCAGATCCATGAATCGAGCTCACAACATTGTCTCCAGCATTCAAAAGATTACACAAATAACATGGCAATCCTATATGACAAGCAAAATAGCAAACTATTGACAATGAAAACCCAGATTCTGGTAACTGATAAGATGCTATACCAAAAATAGGGGATGTAAATCATCTCTGGTGAAGACTTGGGCTCCTTGCACCAAAGTTACTGAACCCGTGCGACACGCACGTGTGAGTACTTATCAACACGACATAGATTTAGGTAGTTATGTGAAAAAACCATAATAAATTGAACTTATAATTATATTGTTCTAATAATCACATTCAAATAATGAGATACATAGATTTATATGATATGGATACCTTCGTTGGGATCGAAACTGGCTATCGCTCTGTAGCAAGGAACAACAACTTCTTTCAATATTTTGATTCATCAGAAATTACAAAAAAGAGAGAATTAAAATGGGCTCTATGATCTGTCTCAATCTTGGTCTGAAGCCCTTGCATAATTAGACCATGCAGACACCTTGGCACACATGAGACAATATCAAGATTACCCTCTTGCTGTCGTGCATTATCTCATATCGATGTGCTTTACCAGAAGGTTTCAGCTCCATATCTTTGTCAGTTAGCGTGTAAATCGATTGCAAATTCCAGCTAGCTGCCCGCCTGCATCCTTTTTGCCGCATGTAAACAATTAGCTGAGTTCCTCTGTTTATTCATTCATTGGGTCCTGTAGTGATATATAATCATGAGTACTTATTGCTTGTTCATCCACAGGATTCTGCAAATGATTTATGAACACTGAAATAATGTATCACTACACAAGAATACCTTGGTTCCTTGTTTCAGCTGTCTATACCCTCTTTATTTGTCACAATCAGATGTTTACACAATGTCTAATATAATGTAACAAAAGGTGACAGGGCATATGGAGGGATGTCCATGGGCAATGGAAGAGGCAGCGAGATCCTCAGCCATTCATCTACTGTGTAGAGGCTCTACGCCTGGGAGAATAAGCTGTTTCTTGATGTCAAGGTGATTGATTGCGTTCTTTGATCTTTATCATTAGCAGTCATGGTGGATTTAACTTTGCTTTCCCATTTGTTATTAGTATGAGAAATACGGAATGATCGAAACGTTCTGCAGAATGATTCTTCAGATCTCATGTAGTTGAGTGGCGTGGTGCTTTTGAGAATGCTCCCTTTTGTTGTGTTGTTCGTAGATCTGTTAGGCTCTGATGGGTAGCGTAAGTATATTTTGAAGCGAATACAGTAGGAGAAGCTCCCACAGTGCTTCGTCGGTCATAGAAATTTGAGCTGCTATGTTCAGTTCCAGTGGAACATACTGGTGTTGAAGGAATGTTTCTTCTTGAAGTTGACTTTTGTATATTTCATATGGGGTGCGGCTTGGTAGTACAATTCTTTTCCCTTTTATTGTATAAAGTATTGATCTATTTTTTATTTGATAATGTTGTCAAACACTTTAGCTTGTTATGCTCGTCCTTTATAAATTCAAAATGTAGAGATGGAAATGACCCTCCAATTTTATTGCAGCAGGTGAACCCTCTTGCATGTCACCACTTGTGTAACATCCCCGCCGTAATCACACTTCTAATATCGCTGTTAGTGCAAATAAGGAAGGGTTCAAGTGATCATGATTAAAGAATTCAAAAGAATCAATTATTTCAAATGTGATCAAATTTGAGCTTGAACAAGAATCTCAAAATTTTGCACAAAAGTGGCCCAACTAAAATCTTTCTGGGTTCCATGTCTTAAAATATAATTTTGAAGAAATTTTCCAGAATTTTAGGAACAGGGGAAGCAGTTCTTTAAATCAGGAAGTGTTCAAACATAATTTTGCCTTAACCGAATTTTAATTCAAATTCTAAGCCGAAATTCGAAATTTTCCAATAATGAAAAATGTTCCTGTACCTTTTACCTTTCATTCCCTAATTTCTCAGATTTTTCTGAGCTTTGGAAGTATGCTTTTGGACCAACTCAAATCAGCACGTTGGAAGTTCATTGGAAAAAAGGGACGAGTGGGACCCACCTTATCTCTCTCTCACGCTCGTTTCTCTCTTTCTGCTCTCTTCTCTGTTCTTCCTGGCTGCACCCATGTCGTGCCCTGTGGCCATCGTCACGCCCAGCAGGCTGCGCTCGCGTGCGCGCTTGAGAACCCCCAGCTCACAAGCCACCAACTCATCCTTATCCCCTCCTCTGTTCGTGGTCAAGTCGTCCCCTTCCTTTTCTCCTCCTTCTTCCCCAGCAAGCCAGCAGCCATGGCCGCCCGAGCTCCCGAGCCACGGCCCGCCGCCGTCAAGCTACCTCTCGGCCGATCCCCCACATCAAAAGGCTGCACAAGGATACCTGCTACCTTCTCATGGTACCCATTCTCTCCATTCCACAGTGAGCAAGGAGATCGACGCGTTTTTCCCCTTCGACCTGGCCACCGCGTCGCCGTCGTCCTCGCCGTCAAATTCGCGTAGCATGGTGAGACTCCCTTCGATTCCTTCCATGAATAGCTAGATCACGTCCCTAAGAATCCATTTGAGTCATTCCCCGTGCAATTAAGCCACCCAAATCGACGGATTTAAAGGATTTCTGGCCGCCGGTTTTGCCTCCCCTGTTTTACTGTTCACGACCTAAATTCCAGAAAATGGGAAAATAGTTAAAAACTTCAATAATTCGTATCTGTAAGAATATAACTCGGAAAAATGCAAACTAAATTTTCCTAGTTTCTCTGTCACTAGATCTATCCAGTGGTACAACATAAACATCTGGAATGAGTTCAGATAATTTTCTAAAATTCATAGAAGAGAACCTGAAAATCATTTTTTTAAAAAATTGTATACTCTTGCAAAAGCTCTGAATTTTGGCACACACACTCCTTGTAGGTTAACTGAAATGCTCACCAAGTGGTTTCTTGAAATTCATCCAATTTTGTTACTAATTACAGTTTCAAGTTTCTAACTAAATCATTTTTAGCATTTTATTCCTGCACATCTTTACACCAAATTTTGGGTATGTTGCTCTTCATAGGAGTACCTTGCCAATGAAAATCACAACATAAATTAAGATCTTCTTGAAACATTTTAAAGAAATTTAGAAGAAAATCTCTTGAAGCCCCTTAAACCCTTCATGAATATGAAACGATAAGTGGAAATGTTTTTAAGACCAAAATACCTAAAGCATGTCATTTTTGTGCATGAAAACAGCAGCATGTCGTATTTGTCAAGAAAGTTCCATGAACCCTATTGTTGACTGTGCATCTCCATGCATTCATTTTGGGTGTGATTGGTTGCCATCTATGGGCCTGGCCAGCCTTAGGTTATGCAGCATCTTACCTTTTTGTGTTGTTTGGTAGGCTGGACTCAATATTAGCCAGGCCCCCGCTGTGCAAAAGTGGCCCGATAGCCAGGCCACGCGAGAACGAGCAAATCGGGCGTTTCCGCCGAGCCAGGCCCGGCTGCGCGGGCCGTACGCGCGTGTCGCTTCCCCGCCTATGCAGCCCGTGTGCAGGATATAAAAGCCGTCCACTCCCTAGGGTTACCGCCAAGTCCACAGTTCCCTTCCCGCAGCCGCCTCTGCTGTCTCGCTCTCTCTTCACCAACCGCAGCTCCCTCTGCTCGGCGTCGCCGCCGGGAGTTGTAGGTGAGCGCCAGCGTTAACAAGACAACGGCGACGTCCTTCTCCTCTCCTTCTCGTCGTTCAGCGATGTCCTTCTCTCCCTTTCTTTTCTCCTAACTTGGCCGCCTTGACTTGCAGCAGCTTGGAGGATTCGTTGGGTTGGGACCTGCTCTTCGCGCTCTGGTTCGTCTCCCTTGTCCTTCCTCCTTTTCCTTCCTCTAGCCGCACATGTTCTTCTGCGATATGGTTCTGCGTCGTTTCTTCATGTGCCGATAGGGTTGTTCACATGCGATTGGTAGCTTGGATGCCTCTTTCGGTCGATTTGTTGCCTCTGATCATGATTACATGTTATGCTGTGTTTAGGGTTCGGTGGTGTTCATCTGCAGTACGGGTAACATTTGGTAGTGGTGTAGGTGTAGCTTTGTAAGTGATGTTTAGGTCACATTTAGCAGTAAAGATTGGATCTTTGCCATCTGTTCTTGTCATTTGTGCATTGCAAATCATTCTTATGGTGCAAAGATTGGATCTTTTTGTGAAATACTTGTCATTTCTGCATTAAAACTCATCTTTTTGGTGCAAAGATTGAATCTTTTTGTGAAGTACTTGTCATTTCTGCATTCAAAATCATCTTTTTGTGCAAAGATTGAATCTTTTTGTGAAGTACTTGTCATTTGTGCATTGAAAATCATCTTTTTTGTGCAAAGATTGAATCTTTTTGTGAAATACTTGTCATTTCTGCATTAGAAATCATCTTTTTTGTGCAAAGATTGAATCTTTTATGGAAATGTGGGTTCTGTATGTGCTGCACCGGTTATAGCTAGGATCAGATTCATGTCAAAATGCAATTAGAAGGATCACTGTAATTGCTGATTTGCTTGCATTTATGATTTATTTTCTAGCAATGGATGCTCCTGCTGCTGCCTCTGCTGCTGCTGCTAGGTGGCGTCGTCGTCTCATCCTGCATGGGGCTTCTCTTTTTGTTGTTGTGTCAGTTTGGGCTGCCATTAGGCTTATGCGTCGTCGTTTGACCCGTCCAGCCATCACCTATGCGCCTATGTTAGACAGGGGCAGACAGCGGCAGAACAACCTTAGCTTCATCTACCATTCCACCGATGTCCGTAGTGTCAATCTGCTTAGGATGAGAAGGGCTCCGTTTTTCCAGCTTTGTGATCTGTTTCGTTCCCGTGGGCTGTTGAGGGATAGCATCCATAGCTCAATTGAGGAGCAGGTTGCCATGTTTCTGCATGTTGTGGGTCACAACCAAAGGTTTAGAGTTGTTGACCTAACCTTTAGGAGGTCGGGTGAAACCATAAGCAGGTACTTCCATGAGGTTTTGTATGCTGTTGGCCAACTTAGGCATGAGATGATATGCCCTCCTGCAACCTCAACACCTCCTAAAATCCAGAACAGCCGTAGATGGAACCCATATTTCAAGGACTGTATTGGAGCCATTGATGGAACCCATGTTCTAGCTAGAGTTCCTGCATCTCAAAGGGCAGCTTTCATGGGAAGGAAGCATACAACCACCCAAAATGTCCTTGCTGCTGTCGACTTTGACTGTCGGTTCGTCTATGTCCTAGCTGGCTGGGAGGGTTCAGCTCATGATGCCCTAATCTTGGCTGATGCCTTAGAAAGGGAGGATGGTCTAAGGGTTCCACCAGGTAAACCAAACATTTTGTAGCTTAGACTTAGCACAACCTATGCATAACATTCCATCCAAATTCTAATTGTAAACCCCTTTCTGTTCGGTAGGGAAATTTTATCTTGGAGACGCTGGGTATGCTGTGAGGCCTGGGTTCCTGCCCCCTTATAGAGCTACAAGGTACATTTGAGGGAGTTTGGAACCAGGACCCCGCAGAACCCGAAGGAGCTGTTCAATCTAAGGCATTCCTCTCTTAGAGTGACAGTAGAAAGGGCCTTTGGTGCATTGAAGAATAGGTTCAAAATCCTCTACAACAAGCCTTTCCACCCATACAAGACCCAAGTTGAGCTGGTGTTGGCCTGTTGTATCCTTCATAACTGGATACTTCGCTTTGGCACTGATGAACACTTCCCTGAAGAGGCAACTTGGCAAGCAAATCCAACCAATGAGCAGGTGGCCCTTGATGGTGCTATGGACAATGGTACCTGGGCAGCAAGGAGGGACACTTGGGCTGAGCAGATGTGGCAAAACAGGGCTGGTGTTAGGAACTAGAAACTAGTGCAACATCGAACTAGTTAATGCTTTTATGTAATGCAAAGAACTCCTGTCATGTTTGTTGTCTCCTTGTACTGTTTTCATTTCTGTTTTGTGGTTCTTAGTTGGATCTGTTTTCCAATGTGTGTAGGACCACCCCAAGGATGCTGAGTTCCTCAACGTGCCCCTCGTCAACTACATCCAGATGCGGACCATCTATGCATCGGGTGTGGCAACTGGGAGGTTTGCAATGGGGTCACAGCAACCACTTGGCACTGAGCCAAAGCATGACCCCATTGATGTTGATCTGGAATCTCCCAAAGCACCAGCTGCTGAAGGACCTTCTGGTGAGAAGGAGGAGGAGAAGAAGAAGAGCTGCGCTGAAGAGGCTGCTGCTGCAAAGAGGCTGAAGAGGTCGACCCAAGAGGAGCAGCTGATGGCTGGAGTCACCGAGGCAATCTGGGGCTTTGCAACTGCAATTGCCGAGGCATCACACAATGAAGCTGCGCCTGGGATCTATGAAGCTGTGATGGGCACCCCCAACTTCACTCGGGAGGCACTGATGCATGCTCTGGGTTTCCTCATGGACAACAAGGGGATGGCACTTGTCTTCACGAAGATGACCAAGGATGACCAAGACCTTTGGCTGAGGACTTACTTGGCCAAGCACTACTACTGAGCCAATCTGGAGCTAACCATCTAACTTATCTAGACCATTTGCTGTATGCCTGAATGTCTGTAATGGTGAAACTTAAGACATCATTCGAGCATGTAGATTAGAGCTCCATTCAGGACACGAAGCATGTTTTGTAATCTATAACAGGTGGCTGCATGTGGCATTGATGGTGCCAAGACTTATGCTGTGAGGTATGGTAGGTTAAGGTGGTGGAATGTGATCTGAAATAATGATCAGTGATCTGAAATAAGGATCAGATGTGAGACTAGTTGAGATATGAACTCAAGTAATTTCTGGTACTTGTGGCAATGCTATGGTATGGGTTAAGTTTGATTTCATTTGGTCCATTCTATTTCTGTGAATGATTCATGTGCCTCTTTTATTTCTGTGAATAATTCATGTGCATCCGGAATTGTTTACAAGTTGTCTGTGCATCCATGAACATCACCTACTCCAACCAGGTACATATAAGAATGTCAAGTCCCACTTGACCTGCAACAAGGCCTCCCAAAATCCAATTTCAGCTGCTAATCTACCACATAGCCAGCAGCTAGTGCAGAACCAAGAAATTGATCACCTCCACGACATCAACTTTAGCATACTATGAACATTCCTACTTAAGTTGTAGAGTCCCATCTCCATGTTTATCAGCAACAGACCTAAAAGCTATTTACAACAAAATGTAGAGCCTACTCCTTTCACTAGTCCAACAGGTGCATCACTTGCCAAACCCAGCAGCAAGCATTGCCACCATGCAACCAAAGGTGACAATCAACATGCCCCAAGCCCAGGATGCCTTCACGTCGCTGGCTTGTTTTGCAGCAACAGCAGCTTCCTTGTCCTTGAGCGCGGCATCCTCTTCGACAGCCCGCCTAGCTTGCTCCTGAATCTCCTTGATCGTCTTCCACATGGTGAGGAGTACAACTTGAACCGGGTAAGGCCACTCCGGATCGATCCAATCGATGTAGTTGCACATATTTTCCTACAAACACAATAAAGTGACGAAATTACAAAATCATCATCACATCCGCCATAATTTGACAAGTGTAGCAAGTTGAATGGGGAGGAACGGCGCTGGAGAGGACGGGGAAGCAGGATCTAGTCGCGGGCGGGCTAGTCTTAGCTGTAGTTGTAGGAGTAGGATAGATAGAAGGTCAAGGAGGTGCGTCGTCGGGTTTCCCATCTTCCCCCAAACTGAATTGAACAATGGCTCACCGTGGAGGGAGAAATCGACTGGGATGTGGAGCTCGTTCACTCGGCGGCTATGGTGGGATTCCGGTTTCGATCTCGCGGCTCACTGCAGTTGGATGGAAATGGTGTTGGGCGGGGTTGAGCTAGAGGGGGCTCTCGCGGACATTTTTGGTATGGGGGACTCGGCCGGGGAGTGGCTGTGGCGGCGGCAAGCGCATGTGGGCAGCGGGGGGTAATTCGGCCTCTACAGCGCTGGGTGGGTATCTCTTTGCAACTTTTAGGATTATGGGGTGGAAAAACAGAAAGCAGATCACTTATGGGGTGGGATTTGCAATTATCCCAAAACTAAATTAGACAAGTTGGCGATTGCACCATTGCTCGCTCAGTGACAGCAAAAGGGAATGGGTCCTGTGTCGGACAAGTAACATTTACGCTAAAGTTGTCACCAAGTTTAATAGCGTTGAACTGATAGATGGTCTCACATTGCATATCCGTACAAATAGAGGCGAAGCGACTGTTTGGATTACTTTTCATGCATGTTGTCGTTTACTGCGGTACGAGAAGAGCGATAACGTAACATAACATATACACAAAAGACAATGACACGTAGAGTCCAAGCGACTGCTCGGGTTACTTTTCATGCATATTGTCGTGTACTGCGGTACGAGAATAGCGATAATGTAACGAACACAAACCAATATGAAGTTGAACCTACATCAAAAATAGTAAAAAGGTCATGATTGTATTGATGGACAAAACATCTAGCACATGTGGTACGAATATGTTCAAATTATGTCGATCAAGCAAAGGATATAGTAGTGATATAAGGAAAAGCGATGATGAGACTACAATAAATTGATGATGTAAAACATAAATTATATGACATTACCTAATGTTTAGGAGCAATGGAACGTCTTCACATACCATGTCTGCTGGTCTTCAAAAAGGGTAAAGCTTTAACCATTACTAACTCGACTGTAACAACAAAATCACGATCAGTAGAAACTAATTTCACATACTACTATGGAAACGGTTGGTTGCATTTTCAAATTACAAAGTGTAATGAACACACTTCGCAAAAGTTATCACCACTACCGAAAAACGGCTCTTTTCCGAGTGCAGGCTGGTTTGCCGAGTGCATTTTATCGGGCACTCGGCAACAACGGCGTTTGCCGAGTACATTACAAAGTACACTCGGCAAATAGCACACACTCGGCGAAAACTGCGTTTGCCGAGTGTCGCTGACCAACAGTACTCGGCAAAACCGGCGCACTCGGCAAAAGTGGCCCTTTGCCGAGTGTCCCGCATGCAGACACTCGGCAAACCAAGGGCACGTGCAGGGCACGCGCCAGGGCCGTTGGAGGGAACGGCGCCGTCCCCTTTTTGCCGAGTGTTCTCGAAAGGAACTCGGCACAATACCAATTTGCCGAGTGTCAAATAGCATACACTCGGCAAATGTTGGTTTTTTTTTCGCATTCTGCAACCCAGAATTTGTTCCTTGCCTCCATACACTTCATTATACTTCATCTTGAAATTTGGTACATTTTACAGTCTGTTTGATAATTTTAGCTATTTATTTCTATTAATTCTATTTTTTTATGATAAGTCCTAATTGAACTGCGAGTGATTCGAATAATGGAATCGAGTGAATGAAAAAATGACATTCACGTTGCTGAGTTCAACGTGAGGCCGTATCCAGGAAATGAAATGAAATGTCGCGTATCTTGTACATGAAATATGAGTACAAGCGTGTGACCGAATTGTTTTAAAATTATATAAAATACAAATAATGTCAGAAAATTGTGAGATTTGTCAGGACGTCACGATATCATACGAGGATGTTGTGATAAATAGTAGAGAAAGTTTCGCGGAAGTTGTCACGGACGTTGTTTACAAAACGAGGAATCTCCGAATAAGAAAGGTAGAGTTTAGAAAGATCATTAAGATATAGAGTCACATCGATTTTCAAATTTGTGTTTGACTTCATACATATTTTTTATAGACAATAGATCATATGAAAAGCATCAATGCAAATTTTGGTAATTTTTTGAATTTGTTTGCTATTTTTAAATTTTTTTTTTGAAGTGGCCATTTTTATTTTTGCCTAGTGTCCACACTCGGTAAAACGGCGAACACTCGGCAAACAAAATGTTGCCGAGTGTCGGTTTCCAAGGGCACTCGGTAAAACTACAATTTTTACCGAGTGTAATAAAAAAAAACTCGGTAAAATTTCCCACACTCGGCAAAGAAATCGGCGAGGGCGCCGCAACGGACAAGTCCCCGGCTCGAGTTGTTTGCCGAGTGTCTGTGTCTTCGACACTCGGCAAAGTATTCTGTTGCCGAGTGTCCTAGATCACGACACACGGCAAAGTTAAGTTTTTCCGAGTGTCCTGGATCTCGACACTCGGCAAAGTGGCTGGCCCGTGACTTAGCCGGTCCGCGCCCGCGCCGTCTCTCTCCTCGCGTCCAATTCCAAAAGTGGTCTCGCCCGCCGCCGTCGCCTCTCTCCTCACTGTGCGCCGCCGTCACCCGCCGACATCGCTGCACCCGCCTGCCTCCCTGCGTCTCCCCCACCGTGCCGGCCCCACCCCGCCTGCCTCCCCTGCACCCGCCCCGCCCGCCACCATCCCGGCGCCGCCGCGCCCGCCGCCCGCCCCGCCGCGGCGCCGGCCCCCCACCGAGCCGGCGCCGCCACCGGTCCCCGCGCCCGAGGCCGGCGCCCGCCCCCGACCCCGTCGCCGCCCTCCCCGGCGCGCCCGCCGCCATCCCCGGCGCGGCGGCCCCCACCGAGCCCGGCGCGCCCGCCGCCATCCCCGTCGCTGCCCCGGTCAGGTGAGCGGCGCGCGTCTCCCTCCTTCTCCTTGTCCTCCTTCTCCTGCGCCTCCCGCTTCTTGTTAGTGCATTCTATGGCGCTGTTCGTCGCCGTGGCCGCGCCCGTGGTGGCAGCGCGCCAAGCTCCGGCAGACCGACACGGGGCTTGAGTTGCTTGAGCGCGCGCCGGCAGCGAGCAGATATGTTGTTGAACCTCGTGGCTGCGTGGACGGTTGGCGAGGTCGAGGTACGGTGCCGGCCCGAGGAGAGCACCGACTTAGCGTGGACGGTTGTTAGTGCATTCTTTTCGTTCAATTTTCCAGCCCCTGAGAAATTGCTTAGCTTTCCTGCAGCCATAACAATGTGCAGGGCAATCTGGCATGCTCCTTCTATAGTTGTCCATGTGTTTGCTTTGGGATGATTCACAAAGCTGATTGAATTATCATGTCTTGATACATTTCGCTTTGATGCATGCATTCACAAAGCTGAAGGGACCGGCCAGCCCTAAAAAAAAACTCGCATATGTGGAGTGAATGCTTGGAAATGTTTGAGTGGTAATTGTGAAAGATTAAGAAAATAATTATATTGGTAATTGTGAAATGCCCGCTCATTTGATTGGTAATTGTGTAGAAAAAATGTTGATGCAATTTACGGGTGATTGTGGAGATAACAATGTGAAATGAGGAATTGTGAAATGGTTGTTGGCCATCGTGCCGTTGGTTTGTTGCAGGTGTTAGAAACCTCACCGTGCAGGGGAGGTGCTGCCGAAATTTATATTTGACATTATTATGTTTATTTTTTTAGGTAGAGGCTGTTGCACCGTCTTCGACTCGTCCTCGACTCGGCACTTTACAGGCCCTCCAGGTTATTACTGTTACATTCATCGTTCGTTCACTTTTAATATTGGGATGCATGCAAACATTTGATTCAATATTGCAGGCCCAGCTTGAGGAAGAGAGGATCAGGCGGGAGCAGCTCGAGGCGAATATGGCGCAGCAGGTGCAGCAGCAGGTTGTTGGCGTTTCTTATGCAAAAAGATTTAATTCAATTTCCGCAAGCGCACGGAACACCATTATAGCATTTCACCCAGGAGTATTCCAAGGGTATCGTATTTATATTTCCACAGGAAAGCAGGGCTAAGAATATCATGAATTAACAAGGAAACATCTACTATTTATAACTTGCAAACTAGACCAGAGCAGGGATACATATATGATGGGTGGCAACCAAACACACGCAAGAATTCCATATGAAGATAAAGAGATAGAACTAGTCAACTGGGAGGACAACGAGAAGAAGGGTATCAGCCTAGGGGTTAGCATTTAGTATTTCCTGATAGTCTACAATTACTTGCTTAAGCTTTCATTACAGATACGTTCCTGCATATCGGGGCACACGCATGCCAAGGCAGCAACCCGAGAATTAGGTTCAACTACCTTGGGGAACTACGTGCTATTGACCTCCCTACTAAAACCATCACCCGGACGTGGTGGATTACAGAGACCGGTACGCCTGTCACACGTACTCGCGGCTACCATCCTCCGTGGGGTGTAGAGCAAACTCACGTCTAGAATAATTCCTCGCACCATGCAAGCAAATATCCTAGATAACTTACTCTACGCGTAAGAGCAAGCCAACCATGCATAACAAATCTATGTGGATTGTGTAAGCATTTGCGGTGCAAACAACCCATGCAGATAGACATACCATACACAGACGTGGAACCAACACAGGAATTTCTCTATAACAATTACTTAAATAAATATAAACTAAAAGGAAAACTAAATTAAATAAATAAAAAATAATTATATTAAAGAAAGTATAAAAGAAAAGATACACGAGAACTTTACCCAAACTCCGAAGAGAACTCCGGAGCTCCGAGCGAAGCTCTCACTTCTACTCTAACTCCCATGACCAACTAGCCTACTCTAAACTACACAAGTGGAATGATCACATGAGAAGAGCGTGATCCTACATTGGATCTTCTCTTCTCAAGTGTGAAGGTGCAGGTTGGAAGTGAGGGGGAGGTCCTCTATTTATAGTTGAGTTGCCTTGGGAGAGTGGAGAAGGTCTTGGAGCATTTCGTGGAATATTCCCTTCTTGCCGACTTCTCCTGGCTTAGCCGGCGCGTCAAGTGAGCTTGCAACCGTCTCTGGAACCGACTGGAAAAAGACGGGCCGATTTGGAGACAACAGTAGGCCGGCCGGCCTAGGCCTAGGCCGGCACATATACAGGAATTCAACATACAAATCTCTCAGAGTTCATGAGTCTATTATCATGCCTGGGGCTATATTGAGTTACTACAGAGTCATCAGCAAAAGATTCAAGCTGTCCTATTTCATGGCTCTATATTTGTTCAGAAATTTTATTTATCTTGGAGATATTCATCCGGAATCCATAAGATCTTTATCTGGAATTTCATTCACTGTTATTGGAATATTCAGCCGGAATTCTCAAGATACTCATCTTCAGATTTTATTGATCATTGGAATTCTCGTCTGGTATTTATTCACCATTGGGATATTTATCTTCAGCCGGAATTCTCAGGATATTTATCTTCATATTTTATTGGTTATTGGGATCTTCATCTGGAATTTTATTGATTATTATTGGAATCTTCAGCCAGACATCTCAGGATATTCATCTCCAGAATTTGTTGATCATTGGAATATTCATCTGGGATTATTGGGATTTTTATCTCTGGAATTATACATTCATCAGGATATTTATCTGGAATATTTTTCATTGGGATTTTTATCTGTGATTATAGGGTTTTTATCTTCAATTAATCTACCTGGCTATTGGATGCTTCACTTCGGAGTCTGTTGGCTCTAATACTGCTTATACTACACAGCACTACCTGTCGGCAAAGATTATTTATTATTCAATGCAAAGCTAGCGGTGATTACTCTGCAAGCATATAGTCACTCTGCTAACCAGTCGGCAAGAATTTCTCGGCACTCTACTTGGATTTATCTTGGTTTAATGACTCCTCCTCAGTTCAATTAGTCAGGCTGTTTATTGTCGAACTCCAATTACTCAGCAGGATGTTAATCTGCTGCTACAGATCAACCAGAATTATTCGTCTGCAGTCACACAGGCACAATGTTTATTTGTTTATTCATCTCAGGCTACAGCTCCAGGCAACATATTATTTGGCCGGCCAACCATTATTTAATCACTCGGCTACACACCAGAAGAGTCAATTACTCAGTCGGCCAGTTCCTTACTGCTGTTGGTTGGTCACAACGACGATGTGGCTCCGAGCTGCTACATCCTTATTTGTTCCAGAAAATATCATGGCATATATTCACTTCGCCACACACACATATGTGCTCGCTTGAGGCTATTGTCTCGCGCGCACGCGTTCACCTTGAAGACGACGGTACGACAACAGAGTACGGCCCACCTGCTCACCAAAGGATATTGTTATTTTTTCAAGCGTGCTCGTTTGAGGCTTTTGACTCGCGTGCGCGCTCGTCTAGAAGACGCTGGTTCGTTCCTATATATTTACATAAAGATACGGCACCATGTCGCCACATGCGAGCTCCTAGTTGCCGCAGCTATTTACATGCAGAAGACTCAACGAAGACGACGATTACAACTAAGTTATATTCATGAGAAGATTTATTGTTATGGAAGAACAAGATCAAGCTGATGGTTTTCATATTCCAATATATGTAAGTCATCTATATCACCGAAGATCTGCAAGCAATCAGCAGTTTTGCACTTTGTTCAAGGTCAGAATGGAGAGGCTGGCTCCTAGCTGCCATGCGCTTGTTTGTTTTCTAAAGATGCTTCAAGACATTCTACAGAAGTGGAGTGGCTCCTAGCTGCCACACATATATTCTACACTGGTTGCGTGTTTGCTTGAGGCTATTGTCTCGCATGCATGCGGTCACTTTGAAGGATGATGTGGCTCCGAGCTGCTACGTCGTTGTCTGCCCAGAAGATATCATGGCATATTTACTTCGTCGAAGACCCCTGCGCGCTCGCTTGAGGCTATTGTCTCGCGTGTGCGCTCACCTTGAAGACACCGGTGTACACCCGTACGCGTTCATTGGAGGAAGATGCGGCACCACGCTGCCACATGAGGATTATTTACAAGACTTTGGGAGAAGTGTAGTGGCTCCTAGCTGTCACTTATTTATTCTTTTTGGTTCAGATCAAGAGGGTTTCTGTTACAAGTCCATCAGACATGTTTATCGCATGATGATCACACCAGAGGGCGAGCTCCTTAGACAGGACCTGCAATCGGCCACATCAATCCGGACATTATTTTCAGTCGGCTGATATTACTTTGTCAGAATATATCACTCAATTGAACAGCATATGGACTACTATCAGTCGGTCAAGTTTATACAAAACTACTTCAGTCAATTGGGATCACTCGGTTACGATTTCCAAGCAACAGAGATCAGTCGGCTGCATTTACTTCAAGCTACTATCAGTCGGGCTGGTCCACAATTGCAATATATATTCATTCGGCGATGGATCTACATTTATTTGGCAACAACAACAGTGGCATCACAAGCATAAGAGGAAGCAAAATTACTCGGTCAGATTCGTGCAACATTTTTCATCCAGTCGGCCACAACCTTATTTCACTCGGCAATACTTCATATGGCGGGAATCACTCGGAAAAGCTTCTTTGGAGTCTATGAACAATTCTACGGCTTCTTCATAGACTCGGAGGCTACATCCATTGGATGCACTAGACGTGCACCCTATGCTTCTTCACTCGGTCAGTCGGCAGTCGAAGTTTCAGAGTTATTTTCTTCAACTACTCTTAGAGTCTACGAACAATTGTTCCACTTCTTCATAGACTCGGAGGCTAGCCCACGTGAGCTCACTGGCGTGAGCCCACGTCGTGTTCAATTCAATCAGATGGATAAGCATTACTTTGCAAGCTCTTCGCTTCACTCGGTCAGAGAATGGCCAAGATTTTGGATTCTACTTCAACGGACGTCTTCATGCGGTTATATTCTTCAGCTTCTATTAGAGTCTATGAACAACTCTATGACTTCTTCATAGACTCGGGGCTACATCCATAGGATGCACTAGACGTGCACCCTATGCTTCTCCACTCGGTCGGTCAGTGGCTGTATTCTTCGGGCTACAATTGTACAAGATCATCACTCGGACGTCGAAGGCCTACGGGAGGTTTTTCCCAGAATTGAACTCGCTCTTTGAGTCGGTTTTCTGAACTGCAGTGAAGAGCGAGGCGGTCGCCAAAACTTACGAGCTGTCATCATCCTGGGCACAGGTTGCTGGATGGGCTTAGATTCCGGCCGAGTGAAAGCTCGGTTCGAGACTCGTAACTCACTTCTGGTTTTTAACAGCTGTAGTGCACCAGTTGTGGGGAGTTCTCATAACTCTCATGGAGTTCCACTTACGGTTATAGATTTTGTCTATATGCCAGGCTCTTTTAGACCTTCTGCCTAATCCTTTGGATTACTCAGAAGCTCGGGGGCTGCACCTTACAGGTGTGTTTTAAAAAATCCTGCTAGTAAGCATACTTTTTAAAGTCTTGGTCAACTTCGAGTTGAATGCTACTGCCAGGTAGGACACGCTCTATGAGCCCAGCCTTTATTCCCGACGTCAGTCGGCATTAGTTGTTCCTTCATCTTCGTGCCTAATTCGAGGCCTTGCTGATCTTGGTATTCCCAGGTTTCAGTTTCTTCATACGGTTTAGTTCGGTAACTATAACTCTTTGGAGTTCTTTTTTATTGACCAGCTATGCTGAGAATTATTGTACATGGAGTTGGAACCAGTCGGAAGTCTTCAAGATCAATCAAAAAGAACTTGGGGGCTACTGTCGATGATATGAGACCCGGGTATACTCAAGATACAACAAGGCCAAGTGATCCAGTAATGGGGATTCGGTTTGGCCCAAGAAGGCCCGGGTGGCCCGACGGACCTAAAGTCAGTCGGCCCACTCGGCCAGGAGATAAACATCGATCAACTTGTACTACAAGGCTGTTTACTATGTAACCGACTAGGTTTAGATCTATGTAACCCTGCACCACCGACTATATAAGGCGGGCAGGAGACCTACAGAAAACTCTCTCGCAATACATAACACCAGCTGTTGGGAATTCTTCATCGTAGCAACAAAGAATCCCGACACAGACAATCAAATGACATTCAAGAGACTACGGTACAGCATTTCATTACAGGGGTGTGATCTCTCCTGTTCCCGTCCCGTCCCACGGAGCCCGGGGGCGGGTATTTATAGGGAAGGCCAAGGGTTATTTCGGCATGACCAGATTACCCTTGGCCACCCACTATATTCGTGGAATATTCTGTACAACATTGTCATAAGGGTACAAATGACATTTCCGTTTAATGACGGAAACCCTAACTAGGTGACGTCATTCGCCGGCTTGATTCCCTGACGCCATAATCGCCGGGATTCACCTCCTTCAGGGATTGCCGTCATTCTTGGTCGTCGCCAATTCGTCGCCAGCTTCAACAATGTCGGCAACCCGGCGTTGCAGCTCCTCTGTCTGCCGCCGATTCCAGTCCGGAACTCGTAATGTCGACAGCAAGGTCGCCTGCAGCCAAAAAACCAAAGGCAAAAAAGGGGGTGTCGTTATTATCGTAAATACCGATCCCCAACAGTAGCCCCTCGCGGTCGAGGGCCAACTCTGATGGGCAGAAACCGCGACACAGGATGGGAAATTTGCGAACGTCACCCCAACGTCACCCCCCTCGAAGTTTCCCGAGGAAAGTGTTTTTTTTTCACGAGAGTCGAGGCGACCTCGTAAATGCGGCGCCGAGGCCTATATATACGGAGGGAGAGGGGCCGGAAAGCCCCGTGCTTTCGTTGTTCGAGTAGAATTGCTGCCGCGTTTTTTGCTGAAAACTTTGCGCCGCGTTTTTTGCCTTCCGGAATTATTGTCGAGCTGCAGCGAGTTTTTTGTTGTCGCTGATTCGGCTCGTCGCACTTTCTCTGCTGAAAGGTGAGCTCGTCTATGTGCCTTCAGCTATGAATCTGTTTTCGTGATTGATTGTAACATCATAGTTTGCGTTCTAGATGGCTCGCGTTAAGCAGACCGCTCATCTTGTTGAATCTGACGAGGAGTTCCTTGCCGACTCGCCTACCGCTAATGTCGAGGGAGACGCCGACCTTGGCGGGGCGAGCAAACCGGTCGAGGTTGACTCTGATGTTGCCGCGACTCCCAAGGGCTCCCAGGAGGAGGCCAACCCCGCCGCAGATCTGGAGGTTTTGGCGGCAGCTGCCTCCAAAGCAGCTGGAACTTCGGGCGCCAGCGGAGGTATTAAATCTGCCGCCTTTTTAGGTAAGGGTTTGGGGGAGTCGTGTTATTTTCTTGCATATTGTGAGTATGCTCTTGCTGGGTCTGCAGCCAAAAGAGTGAGAGGCGCAATAGATTCTGGCTCTAGCGAAAAGGAAACCTTTGCTGATATCGACGACGAAGGCGAGGATCTTTCTGGAGTGCCGGCCTCTCCTAGTGAGCTGGTGGGGGAAGACTCCTGGGAGAAAAGCGGCATCGAGCCAACTTTTCGGTTTGGGCCGTCGAAAGTTACTCCCGCGGATATCGAGAGGTTTGTTGCCTTGGGGTATTTTGAATCCGGAAAGGCTCGTGCTCCTGGCGGAGAGCAGATTCCACGGCCCGAGAACAATGAAGCTATAGTTTACCGTGACTTCTATGAAGCTGGCCTTAGGCTGCCGTCGTTTGGTTTTCTAGCCCGTGTACTGGAAAGATATGGACTGGATCTGCACCACTTGACTCCCAACGCCGTCGCGACGGTGTCGAAGCTTATATGGGCTGTTCGCAGTTATGGTTCGGCTCTTCATTCTGACGCCTTCTGCCGCTATTATGATATGAGGCACGATGTGAAACCCGTGAGTTTCGATGGGGTGCAGTATTATCCCCAGTATGGATGTTGCAGTTTTCAGCCTCGCACTTTTGTGAAGAAATCAAAGTATGAAAATGTTGAGCTTGTTGGTGGTCGCCGGAATAAATGGCCTGGAGATTGGCGGAACCATTGGTTTTATGCCGAGGTTCCCGAGGAGAAAAAAGACGACGGTAGCTCGTACTTTCCTCTGTTTAGTCGCTCTTGTGCCCTACGGCCGGTGCTGTCGCGGGAACTTGTGGAGTCAGAAGGTTTTAAAAAGTGCTGTAATGCCTTTGAGACTGCGGTCAAGATGAGCAGCGCTCGTGATTTGGTGGAGGAGTTTGTGGCTTGCTGCACTTGGCCCATTCGGAAAGGTTGGAGCCCGCTGAGAATGAAGAACAAGCGGATTTCCAGGCTAAACCTTAACTACCAGGTGCCGTCTTTTGGAGTGAAGAAACCCGACAGGATATTGGATAAGGACTTTGTTCGCTACGTTGAGCTGACTGCCGCAGTTATTTGCGGACCTTATACTGTGCTGGAGAAGCAAGAGTGCGAGACCATGCTAATTTTCCCTCAGCGTGTGAATCGCATTTTTGATGAGATGCAAGTGAAGTACGGTCGTCGTGCTGTGATGTCCGTCAAGAAAGGGCGGCGAAAGAAAGACGAGCTTGTTATCGGAGCAACGTTCGTTGAAAAACGTGGTTGGGAAGCAGACTCCGCCCATCTCTATTTACCCGATGCGCCAGCCCCAACAGCTGCGGTCGGCTCCTCAGCCACGGCTGCCGCCAAGGGATCTGCGGCAGCCCCAAAAGCGGTGGCTGGTTCATCATCTAGGGGTGCCGCCAAAAAATCTGCGGCGTCCGGCAAGGCTGCCGGGAAAATAAAGGCGCCCGCTGGGACTTCGAGGGCTGCTGAGAAAGCTAAACGCCAAAGTCTGCGGAAGGTGCCTGCCTCTCGAGCTGCTGTTGTGCAGCAGGCCAGTGCCGCTATAAAACGGCGGCGGGAAGACGTAGAGCCGGTCACTGGTTCCAGCGCGGCGGGTGCCGCTGATTTGGCTGAAGAGGTGTCAGTGCGGGAGGAGTGCAAGCGACACCGGAAATTACTAGCTTCAGCACTTGGCGATTCTGATGATGAATTTCTTGACGATGAGCCTGGAGAGCATGACTCGGGGAATACACGGGAGCAGCCTTCGCCGTTATATGAAGCTGAAGTTGATAGTACAGCTGCTCCCTCTGACGGATTTGATTTGCCACGGAGCCCTGCTTTGACTGCTACGCCGATGAAGCGGAAGCCACTCCTGCCGGCTTTGTCAGATGATGAAGAAATGGAGTTGCTGGACGACTCCGCGGATTCGCGCGCCGAGCTTGGACATGAGCTAGATGCCGCATTTGCGGAGATGAGCGGCTCTGATAAAGGTGCCGACTACTCCCTGAGCGAGACAGAATCTGCGGCAGCTTCCTCTCCCTTGGCTAAAATCGATGATAATATTTCTAGTTCATCGGTTAACGGGAATAAGTGTAGCGATTCTTCTGAGACTAGCTCCTCTGACGCAGGTGAAAAGTCTCCTGGTGCGGGGATGCAAGAAGGCGAGGCCGGCAATCCGCCGTTGGCCGCTTTTGTCGAGATGACGAAGGCGGTGGATCCTCAAGGTTTTTTGACCTCTCCGCTGTTTCTTGTTTATTTAATACTTGACAGTCGATCTGACTTCGTTTAACTTGCAGAGCTTTACGACTTCTTGACCAGGGCCGATAATGCTTCGGTCGCCGAGGTGTTGGACAAAAATGCGACGATGGTAATTTTTGCTTTTATGTCTGTGTCGCTTTTTACTGTAACTTTCTATAGGTTTGAATGCTGACGCGTAAATTCGCTGCTCTTGAGCAGACTCTTGCGGCGGCGCGCGCTCTGAGTCGTCGCTTTTATGGGTCCGAAGCCGCCTCTTCATCAGGTGATGCACTAGAACTGCAGCGCGCGCTGAAGGAGGAACGCGCGTCTTTCGACGCTGTTAAGGCTGATCTCCATGATCAAATTAAAAAGAAAGACGAAGCGTTGGGAGTGCTCCAGGATGTTATCCAGAGCAACGATGATGAAATTGCCCGCTTGAAGCGTGAATTGAAAAATGCGGGGGAAAAGCTTACTGCGGCGGAGGCCAGTGCCAAGAGTGCCAAGGAAACCGCTCGCAAGTTTGCCCGCAGTTTTTCCAGCGGTGCTAGCAGTGCGCACGCTTCTTTTGAAACGGCCCTAGCTACAATTGGCGGTGAGCCTAAGCCTCTTCCGGCCACCCAAGGTTCGCTGACCCCGGAAGTGTACTTCAATTTCCTGAAAGGGGAGTTTGGCGACCTTCCTGAGGCCTTTGAGCGGTTTAGTCAATTTGCGGCTCGCACGGCGTGCTCTGCGCTTCTGGACCTGCTTGAAAAGCTGGAGTGCAAGCACTTCAATGCTTTGGCGCGCACTACCTACCCTGATTCTAATTTTGATGAAGCCAACGCAGCGAGCGAAAGCAAAGGCGTTCGTTTGGCTGTGAAGCGCTTCGCGAAAAGGTATTGGGGGGCGCACGGACTAGAGGCTTGCCGCCAATATGCGAAGAGCAAGCTTGAGGAGGTAAAGCATACTTTTGTTTCATCGGGTACTTTTTATATTGTGAGAAATGATTTACTAAACTCTTGTTTGCTTTAGATGAAAGCGGCGACTGAAACCGAAACTGCGGCGAAGGGGTCAAAGAAGCGAGCGGCTACTCCTGCCAGTGAGACGCCGCCGGCGAAGGTTGCGCGCGTCGAAGATGTTGCGGGAACTGAGAAGACTGCCGCGAAAGCTGATGCGCCTGCCGCGGTTGAAGCTCCTGCAGCTCTGCGGCGGCCGAACCGGAAAATCCGACGGGTACCGCCGCTCCTGGTGCTGCGTCTGCCGCTGCTGCTGCTGCGCCGCCAATTGAAGAGGTTTAGACTCTTAGGCGTGAGAGATTCAAACTTGGTCTGTAATAATATACGTTCTGGTACGCTTTGTGCGCAGGATCGTTTTCGCGGCGCCGCGTTGAACATTGCGCCTTTGAAGTATGAACGTGACGGCTTACGCGTTTCTGGCGAAGCGCATTTGTGTTATGTTTCGCGATATCCGCGTGATGATTTCGGGCGTTTCTGGAGGGAAATGACGGCTCAGTACTTTCAAGGGCGGGAGTGCTTAATTCGATGTTTTCACCGCCGGCATTCTTCTTCCGTAGCGGCCGTGAAAACCGAAAGCGTTGAAGATCTTAGTTTTGATCCTTATTTGGATCGTTTTAGGTGTGTGTACGATAGAGCTGGCCCTGAAAGCGGTCCCGGGTTTGTAGTAGAAGTTGACTTTGATTTGTAGTTGGGGAGTCAAACTGACAGCGCTCCCGGATATAACGTTGTGCTATTGAGTTGCGAAGGTGGGTTCGACGATTATTGTCAGTTTTCTTCTGGTTAAAGCCTCCTTTGCTTTCTCGCTTAGTAGGAAGCGCGCGCCGTTGGTCGGTCGTCGGAATAAAACGAACGTCACCCCCCCCCTGGCGATCGAGGGACGGAGGGCGCGCAAAAATTGCGACACACAATTAATATGGCGTTCTTTCGTATGAATTGAGAAAGAGGCACCGGTTGCCGCTATTTTTGTTTTAGAAAACGTCGTTTGACGATATGAGTTAAAAGCGTTTTCGCTTTTTGTTTGGTATACGGCGCTCATCGTGGCTCGATTGATTGCATGACACGAACGTCACCCCCCTCCCCCTAGCAATCGAGGGATGAGGAGCGCGTTAAAATTGCGAGTTGTCCATAATGTTGCCGCAATTATTAGGTTATCTCCGAAATCTGTCGGATGTTGAACATTTGCCGCTATTCTTGCTGAAAGGGCGGCATTTGAGAATTTGCAAGATCACGCTACCTCCATGGTCTTGAGTCCCGTCCTTGGATGGGTGTTTATATTAAGACTTCGATCTTAATGATCTATTTTTGTTATGTCGGATTTTGTCCGGAGCCCCTTGGGGGTTAAAATATATCCTCCACTTTCTTTTTAGGAAATATGTGACTGAGCCCTTGGGCTGCCACCGTGCCTCAATTCTCTCAATTTAGGAGAAAGATTGAAGAGATGGCCTCTTGAGGCACTTTTTTCTCTGATGCCGCTATTTCTCAATTTCGTGAGAAAGATCGGCGGTGTGGTTCTTTTTCTCCATTTAGGAGAAAGATTGAAGAGATGGCCTCTTGAGGCACTTTTTTCTCTGATGCCGCTATTTCTCAATTTCGTGAGAAAGATCGGCGGTGTGGCCCCTTGGGGCATTTTTTTCTCAAAGTGCTTTATAGAGAAGGAAGCCTGGGAGAAAGGAGCCGAAATTTTTTGCTTCCTTTTGAGTGGCTTTGTCCCAGGAGTCAAATCCTCCTGCGTCGATGTGGCGATATTTTTGCAAATATAGCATCGACTACTTAAGAAATGGAGAATTAGTTTCTGGGGAAGATAGCATTATATTGAACTGCAAGGGTTACAAAGGTCCCACCTCGTTAAAAACCTCACCCCCGATATGGGGTTCCCCTGTGAGGAAAAGAGTATGGGCCTTGAAGGCTAAGAAAGAAAAATTACAACTTAGGTGCCGACTAAAGGCTCCGCTTATAACTGCGCGTCGCCATTAGCCCTTACATTTTAGGTGAAGTACCTCTTGAGGTTGTCCACATTCCAGGCATGTGGGAGTTCGTTGCCTTCATTGTCTGCCAAGTGATAAGATCCCGAGCGATTGCTCCTGACGACAATGAAAGGGCCCTGCCACTTGGCGTTGAGTTTTCCAGTGTTTTCTGTTTTTGGGCTCCGCAGGAGGACAAGGTCGCCGGCTTTAAATGCTCTTGGCACTACTCTGGCGTTCCGCCATTTTCTTGTTTCTTCCTGGTACTTCTCCAAGTTAAGGATGGCTTGGTCTTTGTCTAATTCCGACATATCCTTTGAAACGGCGTCGAACTCGTGGCAGTTTCGCCCGAGAGTTGCCCTCATGCTGCGGTATTTTACCTCTTCTGGAGACATGGCTTCTTCGCCGTACAAGAGCCTGAAAGGCGTGAACTTGGTGGTTCTTGAAACTGTGGTGTTATGCGACCAGATCACTTTATGCAACTCATCCATCCACTTTCCTTTTTTCTGGCCTTCTAAGCATTTCTTGATGCCTTCGAAGATTTGCTTGTTCGCATTCTCGACGGCGCCATTTGACTCTGGATGATAAACAGATGCAAAATTCACTTTGGTTCCTATGGAGTGACAGAATTCGCGGAACTCTTGGTTGTCAAACTGTTTTCCATTGTCCACCGTAATTTCGGCAGGTACTCCGAATCTACAGACTATGTTTTGCCAAAAGAATTTCTTGATTGCTGGGCCAGTGATATTGATCAGTGGCTTCGCTTCTATCCATTTGGTGAAATAGTCGAGAGCGACAACGGCGTGCGTGTAATTTCCGGCAGCCGTGGGTAGAGGACCGACAATATCGATTCCCCATCGCTGAAGTGGCCACACTGGCTGAATGAGCTGAGTGAGCTGAGCTGGGTTGCTGATTTTTCTTGAGAATTTCTGACATGCTTCGCATGTTTTGACAAGGTGTTGGGCGTCCCGAAGTGCGGAGGGCCAATAAAAACCTTGCCGAAAGGCTTTGCCGACTAAAGCTCTGCTGGATATGTGAGAGCCGCAGATTCCCTCGTGGATCTCGCTGAGGAGCTTTTTCCCTTCTTCTTGATCAATGCATCTCAAGAATGGAGTGGATGTGCCGAATTTGTAAAGGAACTCGTCGACAAACGCATAGTTTCTTGCTCTTTGTTTCATGCGCTTGGCTTCTAATTCCGACTCTGGCTCATAAAAATCATGGAGATACGCCATGATGGGGGCGCGCCAATCTTCGCTTGAGATGGCATGTATCATCTTGGGTTCTTTCTCTGCCGCTTTTATGGAGGGCGAACTCAGTGTTTCAAAAAAGACGTCAGGTGGCAAAGGATCTTTTCTGGCTGCCGCTTTTGCTAGCTGATCTGCTTCACTATTCAGGTTTCTGTCAATATATTGACAAGTGAAACCCTTGAAGTATTTCTCCAATCCCCGTACATGCTCCAGATATCTGGCCAATAGTTCATCTCTGGCTTTATAGGTTTTATCAACATGCCCGGCAATGACCTGAGAGTCTGTTTTGATGACGAAGTTTTTGACACCTAATGCTCTTAGCTTTCTTATGGCAAGCAAAAGTCCTTCATATTCTGCAACATTATTTGTGCATTTGTCAGTGTCATGATTGAACTGCAATCTGATTGCATACCGCAATTTGATACCAGATGGCGAGGTCAAAATTGCGGCAGCTCCTGCTCCAAGATGGCACCATGCGCCGTCACAGTGGATCTCCCATGGGACTTCAAAGACTGGACCTTCGGTGTACGATGAAGGCTCTGTCCAATCTGCGATAAAATCAGCCAACACCTGAGAATTTGCGGCACTTCTTGACTCGAAGTCAACAACGTGCTCTGATAGTTCTGATGCCCATTTTGTGATTCTCCCAGATGCTTCTCTATTTCTGAACATGTCATTCAGTGGTTGATTTGTCAGCACTCGGATGGTGTGAGCTTCGAAGTAGTGCCTTAATTTTCTTGATGCCATTAAGACTGCATAAGCTATCTTTTCTAGCTCGGAATAGAATCTTTTTGATCCTGAGAGCGCTTCAGATACATAATATACCGGCACTTGAACTTTCATCAATTTGCCCTTCTTCTCAATTTGCTGTTCTTGCACAAGTGCGGCACAAACTGCTGAGTGCGATGCTGATACATACATTAGCAGAGTTTCATTTTGTTTGGGACTCGCGAATGCGGTCATTTCCTTGAGATATTCTTTCAATTCTGCGAAAGCTTTTTTCTGTTCTTGGCCCCATTGAAAGTTATTTGCATTTCTGAGGACTTTGAAAAAAGGAAGGCTTCTTTCGGCTGATCTGGAAATAAACCTATTGAGTGCCGCAATTCTTCCGGTGAGCTTCTGCACATCTTTGAGGCATTGAGGTTCTCGCATATTGATGAGTGCACTTATCTTGTCAGGATTGGCTTCAATGCCCTTGACTGACACTAAGCATCCCAAAACCTTTCCCTTGCGAATTCCAAAAACACATTTCTCAGGGTTGAGCTTGAGGTTTGCCTTCCTGAGGTTTGCAAATGTTTCGGCCAAGTCAGAAATGTGATCTTCTTTCTTGCCGCTTTTTACCACTATGTCGTCGACATAGGCTGACAAGTTCTTGCCTAACTGATTTTCAAAGGCGATAGCTGTCATTCTGCAGAAAGTAGGTCCCGCATTTTTCAAGCCTTCCGGCATTCTGACAAAACAATAAGTTCCGAAAGGGGTAATGAAACTTGTTTTCTCTTCATCATCCTTGTACATGAAGATTTGGTGATATCCGGAGAAACAATCTAGCAGTGATAGGAGTTCTGAGCACGCCGCTGCGTCGACAATTTTGTCGATTCTGGGCAGTGGGAAATCATCTTTGGGGCATGCCTTGTTGAGATCAGTGAAGTCAATGCACATCCGCCACTTTCCGTTCTTTTTCTTTACTGGTACAGTGTTAGCCAACCAGGTTGGATATTTCACCTCCCTGATAACATTTGCGTCAAGCAACCTCTGTACTTCAGCTTTGACTGCTTCGACCCGGTCGTCGGACATCTTTCGGAGTTTCTGCTTCTTTGGTCTGATATTTTTATCGATTCGCAACTTGTGCTCTATGACATCCCGGCTGACGCCTTTTAGGTCACTTGCAGACCAAGCAAAAACATCCTTGTTTTTGCGAAGGAACTGGACGAAAGCTTTTTCCATGTCCTTCGGCATACCTGCCGCAATTATCACTTCCTGACCTAAGACATGCTTGTCCAATGGAACTCTCTTTGTTTCCTCGTTAGCCGCAATTGCTGGTTCTTCCTTGTCCATTTCTTTTTCCAACTGGAGGACTTCTTTCCCTGGCTTTTTTCCTGCCGGGTACAAGACATGCACATTCGGGTGAGCGTACAAAAAGTGAACATTCTTCTGGCCGGGGGCTGCCGCCCTTTCAATATTTCTGGCTTCTTGCTGATCGCCAAAGACTGAAATGACCTCCTTGTGTGCCGGTATTTTCATACAGAGGTAAGAGCTGTGTAAAACTGCTTCAAATGCATTGAGGACCCCTCGTCCAAAGATTGCATTGTAAGGGTAAGGCATATCGACCACATCAAAGGTGATGTGCTCTGTTCTTGCATTGTCGAGGGTGCCGAAGGATACTGGGAGGCTTATTTTGCCAAGAGCGCGGACTTCTCTCCCGCCAAAACCGTACAAGGGATATTCAGAAGGCTGAAGTAGAGATGAATCAAGGTTGAGCTGGTCAAATGTTCTTTTGAAAAGGATATCTGCCGAACTTCCATTGTCAACAAGTATTTTGGTGATCGACCAACCATAAGTGTTTGCCTGGATGACCATGGCATCTGTATGAGGGTAGCAACGGAGGTTTAGATCGGCTTCTGTGAATGTGATTGGAATGTGTGACCAACGTGATTTCACTACGGGTCCGTTGCACACCGCATTGACGGCTCGGAAGTAATTTTTCTTTTGTTTCTTACTTTCGAACTCGGAAGTAGATCCACCGGTGATTGGCAGGATGACTCCGTAAGTGGGAAGGCTCTGAGAGGTATTGTTTTGGTTTGATTGCTTTGGGAAAGGCGGCGGAGGTAGTAAAGGCGGCTCCTCCGAGGCAGTGATTCTTGGAATTTGCGGCTGAGGTGTGTATGAACTTGTTTGGGACGTCGCCAAATGCTGAATCTGCGGCGAAGGTGGTGGATGTGGTTGGTAGGGGCTTTGGAAGTGATGGTGAGGGTTGTAAGAATTCTGGAAGTATTGGAATGGGTAGGAAGCACCGAAAGGTGAGTTGTTCCAGGAATTGCCGGCAGCCGTGTGATTGACACTTCTCTGTGTTTCGCTTCTCTGCTCCTCGGCTTTCATTCTTTCCATGGTATTTTTTGTTTCTGGGCATTCCTTGGAGGTGTGACCCTTGTCCAGTCCGTGGAACAGACAATATGGCTTTTTAGGCTCCTGGTTTCGCGAATTGTGCGAATTGCCGCGACCCCTTCCTCGAGAGCGATTGTTTCTTCCTCCTCTATGCTGGAAATTGCCGGCGGAGCTTCCTGTGTCGGCTTTTTCTTCTTGGTTGTCGATATGATTGACTAGGTTGGAGTTCTGGCTCTGATTGTTGCCACCTCTCCTAGACGAATTCCAATCCTGCTGCCTTTGGCTTGATTGGTTTTTCTTCGCCTGACGTTGCACGCTTTGCTGCTCCAATCTTCTTCTGTGGTCATTGTCGGCTCTACAGAACTGATCGACCGTTGAGAAAAACTCTTCGTGTGTTGAAGGGCGATGCATAGAAAAGTGAGTGGCACAAGGGCCGGCTCGCAGCCCCCCAATTGCGGCATCAATGACAATTTGGTCTGGCATATCATCCGTTCGGGCTTTTAGCTTGACAAATCTCTGGAAATAGTCTTGCAGGGGCTCTTTTTCTTGCTGAACACATGCTCTGAGTTCATCTGCAGATATAGATGTTCTGTGAAACCCTTGAAAATTTGTCGTCAATTTGTCCCTCAGGTTCTCCCATGAATATATTGATCCGGGCTTCAGCCTTGAGTACCACTCGAGGGCTTGATGCTCAATTGCGGTGACAAAGGTCTTGGCCAATACAGTATCATCTCCTCCAGCAGACGCTACAGCAGCTTCAAATGACATCAAAAATTGCCTTGGGTCTGTTGAGCCATTGTACTTTGATAAAGAGATAGGCTTGTATTTTGCTGGCCATGGGGTCAATTGGAGGCCTTCTGACAAGGGAGAGTTCTTGTCGAATTTACTAACGAAAGGTGTAGATTTGCGGTATTCATTCCGAGTCCTATGATGGTCTTCGCCATTGTTGTTTGTTTCAAAGTCAGGAGTCACCCGGTAATGCTCTCTCTTTGCTTCGCTATTTTGCCCCGTAGCGCTTGTCATTTCATCGAGCTCTTTTTGCAGTTCGGCGACTGCCGCCTTTGCTTGTTCAATCTGCAGCCGGAGCATTTCCTTCTCTCGGGCCCTCTCTTCGGAGATTATCTTCTCCTTTGTTAGCTTGAATCTTTTTCCAAGTTGTTGCAAGTTGGAGAGCTGACGTATTTGCTTGTCAACTTCATCTTCCTCTGGATCACTTTCTTCAGGGTTGATTGTCAACGGTGGTTCCGCCCATTGCTTGCCGGCCTTTACCTGCTTCGACTTTTCTGCTTCTTCATTGAGAGTGAGGTCGACAGAGCTTTTGGCGGCGATGTCCTCATCACTTGGCCGAATTCCGGCGGCTAAGCTTGCTTTCGCCGCGTCGGAAATCCGGTTGGACTCGTCGGCCATTTGCCTTGCTTGAATGAATGCCCAACGAATTTCTTCTTCCGAGAATGCCGGGTTGGGAGGGAGAATTTCTTCCTCTAAGTCCGGCGGGTGGGTGCTTATGGTGGTTTTTGGACTATGGGCTTTTTTCTTTCTCTGTGGCATCACGGGTGGTATTTTCGAGCAACACAAACGGTGGGCGCCAATGTTGGGAATTCTTCATCGTAGCAACAAAGAATCCCGACACAGACAATCAAATGACATTCAAGAGACTACGGAACAGCATTTCATTACAGGGGTGTGATCTCTCCTGTTCCCGTCCCGTCCCACGGAGCCCGGGGGCGGGTATTTATAGGGAAGGCCAAGGGTTATTTCGGCATGACCAGATTACCCTTGGCCACCCACTATATTCGTGGAATATTCTGTACAACATTGTCATAAGGGTACAAATGACATTTCCGTTTAATGACGGAAACCCTAACTAGGTGACGTCATTCGCCGGCTTGATTCCCTGACGCCATAATCGCCGGGATTCACCTCCTTCAGGGATTGCCGTCATTCTTGGTCGTCGCCAATTCGTCGCCAGCTCCAACAATGTCGGCAACCCGGCGTTGCAGCTTCTCTGTCTGCCGCCGATTCCAGTCCGGAACTCGTAATGTCGACAGCAAGGTCGCCTGCAGCCAAAAAACCAAAGGCAAAAAACGGGGTGTCGTTATTATCGTAAATACCGATCCCCAACACCAGCACAGGACGTAGGGTATTACGCCTTTGGCGGCCTGAACCTGTATAAACCCTCGTCTCCTGTGTTACCATCGTGTTCTTGATTCTCGTACACCCATAAAATAACTATCGAGGCCCTAAAACCTCGACATATGTGACATGCTCTTTTGACAATATGGTGCCCTCTCGATCCGAAGGATTGTTTATGAATTCTTTGTTGGGTAGTGTCGAAGCTGTTCGCAAAATATTGATAGTCCGTGACAACGCACTTGCTACAGTACTTGGCGCCGACTCAACCGCCACACCGCGTCCTCCTGCGCCGCCAAGACCCCGCGCCCGCATCCTCGCTCGCCGCCGACTCTCCGCGCCCGGCCGCCCGCCCCCATCCCTTGCGGCCCCACCGCACAGCGGCAGAGGGAGTCCGCGCTCCTCCCAAACCCTACCTATCCATGCCTCCGCTCGCGCGCACAGCTCCTCCCAAACCCTAGCTAGCAGTCGCGCCGCCTCTGTCCCCCTCTGTTCCACGGCCACCGCAAGATTCCCTCCGCCTCCCATCCCTTCCTCCGCATACCGCCACTGCCCTGCACAGCCCGCCCGCGAACCTCTCCCGCCTTCCTCGCCCCTCGATCCACGCCGTCACGGCCATCCCTAGGCCACCCGCCCCAGCCCACCTCCAGGCCCGAGGACGGGGTTCGATTCGTGGCGGGTCGCGACGGTGGCCGGGGCGGCGCTGCCCAAGGAGGAGCGAGGTAGCGGCGAGCTGGCGGCGCCAGGGTGGATCTGTGGCGAGCACACAGCGGGTGGATGCCGCCCACGCAGAGCGCGCCCAGGATTCTGCCTGGGCTTGGGTGCTCAGGACGTCGTCCCGTTGGGAAAAGGGTTGAATTGAGGCAGCAGCAGCTCGATTTGGCAACCAATGAGTTGATTCCCCTGAGGAGCATCTCGATTCCCTTTTCCTGCTCTATTGCATCTAATCTTCTTTTGGAAATATTTAGGTTTTGGTGATAATCTGCTCTGCTCCATCCCTGCGGAACGATACACCACACCGGCGGCTCCGATCCATCCGCTCTGTATTTCTCCCGCCACTCCTTCTGGGATCCCTTTCTCGACACTACCCGATTCAGTGTTCAGGTACCCCATCAAGGTGATTCCTCCACCTATTTGACTCTGCAGCTTTTACATCTCCCAATCTTGTCTACTTTTTTTTCGAGAATTCCCATCTTCCAATTTGGATATGTAGTGCAGTGATCTGCGGTCTGTACATCCACCCAACTTGCTACTGCCCTGTTCGTGCTTCGCTGTTGCATACCCATGCTATCAGCCTATGATTTATCTGATGCTATCATGTTTCAATTACAAAGGCATATATTCCGAATCTCACATGCATATATATATGAAGATATAAAATAATCTTTTTAGGTAGATATGTGCTTCCTAGATACCTTCCTGAAGAGGTAAAATGCTAACAATGGCTTTGTGTTGCAAACATATTGCTAGACCATTGACTAAATATTCAGTATGATTTTGATTCTTTTGTATTTCCTTCTATAATGTTTGGCTAGCAGTTTGGTTTGGATGATATAGCAAAGAGATGTGATACTATCCTTTACAGGTATTATCGATGTGATGCAATATTGTTTTGTCTAGGCCGAAAATTATATGCCGTCGTATGGTGTGTCTTAGTGTGTGCACTTCTTGCTGCTCTGAGATAAAAAAAGGGCTAATCTGTAAATACTCGAGAAGTATGCTTGTCGTTGGAATCTACCACATTTTCATCTGCCTTTTGTTCTTCTTTTACTCCAAAATAGAAGCATCATTATATATTTTCACCGTAGCGTTAGCACGGGCAAGGTACCAGTCCCTATCCATTTGCCACTCCATCCCGTCTGCACTTGCGCTGGCGGGGCACCCAATCTTGCCGATGCCATCGCTCCTTCAAGAAGCCAAGTAGAGATCGCAGGGTCATCAAGGCACAATTCCCGTGGTGCAAGTCCATCCAAGGATTTTGGTCTTCCCATTCTTTGTTGTCGTGTACATTGGTGATTCTTTTTTATTCCAATTCGTACTGATGTGTTGTTAATTAGAGACCCGTAGTGTTGTTTCCTTGGAATGATTTGTTGTATCGGTGATTCAGATACACAGTTGGTATTTTGCAGTTGCCAAACAATTCTATTTTTTCCTTGCTGTTATCTCGGGTAATTCCGGGTTACCCGGACCCGAACCCGACATTATGGGTACCCGAAAATTCGGGTTTCGCTCTGTTCGGGTGAATCTTGGGTCTTGATTTTCAGAACCCGAATTCTTGAAAACCCGAACTACCCGACCCGAAATTTTCGGGTAACCCGAATGCCTAGTGCTAAGGAGAGCAGGGAGGGAGGAAGAGACCCGAGCTAGACGCCAAAGAAACTGCTCATTCGTCGTCTCACACTCCCCCCACTCCCTCGTCCTCCTCCATCCTCCCCCAAATTCCGGTCCGCCTAAACCCCCCACGCCCACCTCGCCCCTCCTCGCCGCGGCCCCAATTCCGCCCTCCCCGTCCCCCCGATGTCTCCGATCTAAGCATGTCCGCCGCGTTCGCCTGCCAACGCCGCCCCTCCAAGCGCCGCCGCGACGCGCCCGATCATGCGCTCCCCTCCTCCAAGCAGCCGCTGATGGCCCACCCAGACCCCGGCGCCGCCTCATCGCCGGCGTCGGCGGCCGCTCCGGGGGGCGATGGCGCCTCCTACTTCTTCGTGCGCGCCACGGACTCCAAGACCATCGCGATGCACGCGGCGCCGGACGACACGATCGGGGCCGTGCTCGACCACCTCGCCGCCTGCGGGTACGGCCGCGAGCTGCGCCTCCTCTACGCGGGGCGGCAGCTCGCGCCCGAGACCACCCTCGCCGCGCTCCGCCTCCCGCCGGACTCCACGCTGCACCTCTTGGCCCGCCTCCGGTCCACCCTGCACCCCCACGCGTGGCAGCTCGCGTCCCACATCGCCGCCACCGCCTTCGCCGCGGAGACCGAGGCCGCCACAGCCGCGACCGCCGCCTACTCCCTCGACGAGCTCGTCAAGGAGTTCATCCTCTGCGCTCACCGCGCGAACGTGGGGCGCCTCCGCTCTGATCGGGGTGCTCAAGCCGAGCCCCTGCCTACGGCGGACCTCGCGTCGGAGTACTTCGACATCTTCCTCCAATCAAGCGCCGCCGTAGCGCTGGTTCGCCTGTACCTCTCGAAATCCTCCTTTTTTCGCTTCGCCGAGCGCGCCATCAGATGCTTTCTCGCCACAGACCCTTCGTCCTTACCGCCGTACATGCTGCAAGTGACGGCGCCCGTGCTTCTTGAATTCCGCCGCTTGCTTTCCGTGGCTGCCGGCAAGAAGGATTTACTCTATCAAGGATGCCGTTGTCGGCTAGCATCAGTGCTCTGCTCCCAACCCTTGATCCCCCCTTCCATGGACTCGCCTACTAAGTTGATTGATCAAATCCTCCCATTTGCCTGTGAAACAATTCAAGTGGTCCTGGACGGGCTTGCATCAGTGTCCATGATGGTCTCACCTGTTGACCTCGAAGAGTTCTCAAACTTCTTCAAAGTGCTGTGCAATCAGGCACGACTTTGGATTGGCAACGATGGGCCGATGCCCAAGTATCTGTATGACAGGGAGTTTGACACATGGTTTTGGAGGTTGCGAACCATGTCGATGGACGTGTTGGAAAGGGTGGATGAATGCTTGAAGCTGTTGGAGATGGATCTGTCATTGTCATCAGAGAGTATAGTGGTAATGGAGAGTCAAACCATATGGGCCGCTCGATCACATATCCTGACGGTGTTGACACAGCTGAATTCCATCTCAGCGATTTATGAGGATGTGGCACACAATCTACAACTTGTGTTGCTGGCACACAAAGCACCGCTCAATGCCCTTATACAATGTTCTAAGAGAAATGAACATCTCTACTGGCTCGCGAAGCATAAGAATCTCCTTTGCTTGGAGACAAGAAGGAATTTAGTCTTCATGATGCTCCCTGAGGGGAAAGATTTCGGGGAGCTGCATGAGATGTCGACCGGTCGCATTTGCTTGACGAGTCCTTTGAGTACATCACACAGGCAAAAAACAGCGAGCTTCGTGGTGGGCTTTTTATGGAGTTTAAGAATGAGGAAGCTACAGGCCCTGGGGTTCTGAGGGAATGGTTCTGCTTGGTGTGTCAAGCTCTTTTCAGTCCGAAGCAAGGTCTCTTCTCCCCTTGCCCTGAGGATAAACGAAGGTTCTACTTGAATGAAAGTAAGTTTCCTCAGTACTAGCTAGCCACTTTACATTCACTTCTGTTGGGATGACACTATGACCAAATTACTTGAAATATGTGGGGCTTAATATAAAATCATATAGAAGTAAATCCTAACATGCCCTAAAGACCCTATTGCTGCTTACAAGGCGATACCACCATGCAGATAAAGGAATCGTTTTTTCTTATTATCCAAACTATAGACTGATGCCATATTTAAATTCTCTTGTCATGGTCCATGCTTCATATCAGTAGTTGTATGGAATTTGACTCAGGAAAATATGCATATATGATTTTTATGGTACAATCTATTATAAATTTAGAAACATGTTACAAGTTAGGTTAAGGCTGATGAAGATGAGATGTCGTGTCTTGTTCACTTTTTCTATCTGGTAATTACGCTTCGAGGCAATCCCAATTAATTCGATCAGAAACTAGGATGGGTAACCATAGTTATTGATGCACCACAGCATCACTGTATGCTGTTTTGTATGTTTGCAATACACATAGAGAGGAAATAACCATACTTATTCTTGCTAGTTGAACCACCTGTTAGCTTTCTCAATTCTATATTTCTATTTAATCACTTCTTATTTATTTATAATATGTGAGGCAACTGCGCCTTACACAATGTTATCCTAGTATCTTTTAACCTTTGCCAGTTATCTGTATTTTGCAGCATCTGCTGTTGATCCGCTGCACCTGAAATACTTCACTTTTGCGGGACGCATAATTGCGTTAGCCTTGATGCATAAAGTGCAAGTCGGGGTGATGCTAGATCGTACTTTATTCTTGCATCTTGCTGGAAGAAGTATTACATTGGAAGACATTGTTGTTGCAGATCCTGTCAAATATGCAACCTGTAAAAAGATTTTAGAGATGGATGCTGCTGAAATTGATGGCCTCTACTTAACATTTTCCCGAGGAGATCATCAATTAGGCTCTCAAAAAATTATTGATCTTTGCCCTGGAGGGCAGGATATCTGTGTGAACGTCCAGAACAGAGAGCGGTACATTGATCTTCTAATTAAAAACACCTTTGTGGACTCTATTTCGAATCAGCTAGACAATTTCACAAAAGGATTTAGCGACATACTAGTCAATCCATCACGCCGGAAAGAATTTTTTGAGTTATTGGATCTAGAAGACTTGGACCAACTTCTAGGAGGGTGCAACAACACAATAAATGTGCAAGATTTGAGATCGCACACTCAATACAATGGCTACAAAGACAAAGATCGCCAGATTATGCGGTTCTGGAAGGTACACTATTGCACTCTGTGACTCTGTGATCCCTTTTCTTGTGCCGTTATATAATTGATTCATTCTGCTGATAGTAAGCTAGGTATATGTGGTACACGTGCAAGAATTATGTAGGCCTTAACCCTTGCATATGTATTTTGGTAGCAATATATGATTACTTCATTCTGTAGATAATTAGCTTGGTGTGCCATAATCTGATAGTAATACTTGAGGAGGGACAATATATGGTTAATTCATTCTTGACGTCGTCCAGAGACATGTCTTTTTAAATACCTGCCAACATGTACATTAATGTCCTAATAATAGAAATGGCTAAGCAGGTGTTATCACTGTGGAAAACTTTTTTTACCTTTTTTTTTCTCTTGATCTGGCCAGTTTTCCCTTTTGTTTTGTTTCTATTGTGTCGTCATATCAGTTCATAAATTTGGTTTGCCATCATATTAGGTGTGTTATCCACTATATGATACAGCCATCCATGTCCTTGTTGAAAATGTCCTTATTTTTGTGTTGTCTTGGTGATCACAATTTCAAAAGATTTTGATATTGTAATATGTAAATGGTGCCAAAAGCATTATGTTGTGTGCAAATTGAAACGGAGGTAAAGTCTTATTTGTCTCTGCAATGTCTATAAATTATCGTTTTGTCAGATTGAGTTTCCATGGGAGTGGATTTCTATTTTCTAGCATGTTTAGTTGATCTTGATCCCATGCTGAGTTGTAATAGTTGTTCTGGCCTACCGTTGGAGGGTTTCAGTTTCATGGCCTCAGAATTTGTAGTTCCAACTTATTTATATGATTTCTTAGAACTTGGTTGCTTCTTTTTTTTTCTTTGTTTTTTGTGTGTGTGTCAGGCCTGGTGTGTTTGTGTGCGCGCGAATGAGAACTTGGTTGCTTCAGTCAGTGATTTGGAGTCAGATGATGTGTGGCGACATGCTCACTAACATCATCCGTGCCATCTTTTAAGCCTTATCAGTACAAACTACCAACCAAACCTGGCCCTTGTCTTTGATCCTTGGTGCTATGGTATCTCATATCATTAGGGGTGGGCAAAAAGACCGGGACCGAAAGCCCGAACCCGAAAAAACCGAGACCGACACCGAAAAGACCGGAATTCCAGGTATTGGGTAGTAGATCGGGTGCAGGCGTCGGGTACCCGATATTTTTCAGCGATTTTTCGGGTGCCAGCCTCGGGTACCCGATAACCCGAAGTTAACCCGAAATTGTCATGGACCATTGTCCCATCTACAGCCCACGGATGTCCTTCACCTCAACTATGGCCCATCTAAAGCCCACAGACACACGCCGCATCGCCTCCTGCGCCCGCCTCTTCCAATTTACGCACGTCGCATCGCCTCCTGCGCCCGCCTCTTCAATTCACGCATGCCGCCGCCTCGTATATGACTCCGCGAGACCATTCAGCTACGCACACAGACGGTGCATCGCCTCCTGCGCGGCTGCGCCCCGCCGCTGGTCGCTGGAGCTGCACCATCGCCAGTCCCGTCATCGCCGGAGCTGCAGTAGCACCGTGGTCTTCCGGAGTCGCCCACCGCCGTCATGCATCACGAGAAGGAACTGCCCCGCTCGATCCGAGCCGCACCTCCGTCGCCGGTGCCTCGAATAGCCGGATCCCGTCGTCAGTCACCACGGCATCGATACAGTCTCTCGAATCTTGCAATGTATGCCCTCGATCCCGTCAATCTTGCATTGTCTGCATTCTGCAATCCGTGGGCTGCTAGCTAGTCTGCTACTACTCGACTGAATATTGCTTGTCTATCTGATATGATCGTAACAGCAAGTCTGCTACTAGGCAATATGTGTGATCTAGAAAACATGCAGATCGCAATTGATTGATGTGTATATTAGTATTACTTACTGTATAATCTGTGAACTACTGAATTTTCCATGATGTGCTGAATATTAGTTACTGTGTAGAACTGAATAATTCGTGAACTGAACAAACATTATCTTTGCATTCATGTAGATGTCAACTGAAAGAGATCCCAATTGTGTTACTGGAGTGGGGGATATTGGTAGTCAGGTGGATGGTGCAGAGAAGACCAGTGAAGAGGTGATTCAAATTAGTGACAAGGAGGATGATACTAATCAGGACAAGACTGGAAGGAAAGTGATGGCTTCTCGATCTGATATAGGGGATATTGGTAGTCAGGTGGATGGTGCAGAGAAGACCAGTGAAGAGGTGATTCAAATTAGTGACAAGGAGGATGATACTAATCAGGACAAGACTGGAAGGAAAGTGATGGCTTCTCGATCTGATATATGGCAGCATTTCATCAAGTTAAAGGATGAAAGTAATACAGTGAAGAAGGGACAGTGCAAGTATTGTACACGTGAGATAAAAGCTGATACAACCAAGAATGGTACATCCGCGATGCGCAAGCACTTTAATACTTGCAAGCGTAACCCCCACTTTAATACTAATCAGGACAAGACTGGAAGGAAAGTGATGGCTTCTCGATCTGATATAGGGGATATTGGTAGTCAGGTGGATGGTGCAGAGAAGACCAGTGAAGAGGTGATTCAAATTAGTGGCAAGGAGGATGATACTAATCAGGACAAGACTGGAAGGAAAGTGATGGCTTCTCGATCTGATATATGGCAGCATTTCATCAAGTTAAAGGATGAAAGTAATACAGTGAAGAAGGGACAGTGCAAGTATTGTACACGTGAGATAAAAGCTGATACAACCAAGAATGGTACATCCGCGATGAGCAGGCACTTTAATACTTGCAAGCGTAACCCCCATAAGTTCAGCAATGATCCAAAGCAAGGTACTTTGCAAGCAACACAGGGAATAGGTGTTTGCACATGGAAGTTTGATCCCGAGTTGCTTAGGCAGGCTTTTGCTGAAATGGTCATAGAAGATGAACTTCCATTTGTATTTGGTGAGAAGGCTGGCTTTAAAAGGTTTATGTCTATTGCTTGTCCACGTTTTGATTGTCCATCTCGAAGGACATGCACCAGGGATATCGTTCTCACTTATTTTCAAGAAAAGGCAAAACTGAAGCAATTTTTCAAAAATAATTGTGAAAGAATTAGTCTTACCACTGATTGTTGGACTTCTCAGCAACAAGATATCTACATGGTAGTGACAGCACACTTCATTGACAATGATTGGAAACTTCACAAGAAGGTTATTAGCTTCTTTCAGGTAAAGGGCCATAAAGGTGATGACATTGGGAAGACCTTGCATAAATGTCTGATGGAATGGGGCTTAGATAAGGTTATGACAGTCACAGTTGATAATGCTAGTGCTAATGATAGTGGTGTTTCTTATCAGAAGAAGCAATTGAATATTGCAAAGACGGCTATACTTGGAGGCAAGTTTCTTCATATGAGATGTGCAGCACATATTCTCAATCTGATTGTACAAGATGGGCTAAAAGAGTTGGATATTTCAGTGAAGCGTGTCCGAGCTGCTGTTAGATACATCAAAAATGGAACTTCTCGGCTGGTCAAATTCAAGGAGATGGCTGAGGAAGAGAAGCTAGAGGGCCAGACATTCTTGAGCCTAGACGTGTCCACTAGGTGGAACTCAACGTATCTTATGCTGAAAGCTGCCCTCAATTATGAGAAAGTGTTTGCAAGGTATTTGGAAGAAGATCCCTACTACGCAATTGATTTGGCACCCAGCAGCAACGAAAGTGTTGGGCAATCTGAGAAATTTGGGCCCCCAGATGAAAGTGATTGGGAGAATGCAAGGAAGATGTCAGATTTCCTTAAGTACTTCCATAAACTAACCCTGCGTCTTTCTGGTTCTCTACAAGTCACAATTGACAGTTTCCTTTTTGAGATTGGTGAAATCCAGATCTTGATTAATGGTTGGATGAATAGTGATGATCTGTCGCAAGCTGAAATGGGCAAGAGAATGAAAGATAAGTATGACAAGTATTGGGGAACTTGGCATCCAAATGATGTGAATGAAAAGGCGACAGGGAAGGGAAAGGAGAAGGAAAATATGAATTTATTGATTTTTGTTGGTGCAGCCCTTGATCCAAGATATAAGCTATCTGAGTACACTAAGTTAAACTGTTGAGGAGATGTTTGGCGAGCAAAGTGGGCAACAAGTATGGGCGGCTGTCAGAGCATGTATTCGTGAGTTGTATGATGCATACAAAAGCATATATGCTCAACCAGATGCAATAGTACAAGACAGTAACTCACAACAACCATCAGAAGTCCAAGGAGGTATGATGAAGTCTCTAATTGCTAAAAGGTTGAGGCTGGGTAGCGGTGCAAGCGGCAGTACAAAATCTGAACTTGATAAGTACCTTGCTGAAGATACTGAAGACTTGAACAAACAAATTGACATTCTAACATGGTGGAAGGTAAATTCATCAAGGTTCCCAATTTTAGCACGCTTGGCTCGAGATGTGCTAGCGATTCCTATATCTACTGTTGCTTCTGAGTCGGCATTTAGCACAAGTGGCCGAATACTTGATGACTTCAGGACTTCCCTTACTCCATTCATGTTGCAAGCACTTGTTTGTACACAAGATTGGCTGCGAAGGACTATTCCCGTTGATATTCAAGAGAACATGGAACAATTGGCCGAACTAGAAAAAGGTGAACAATCACACATGCCTTTACTATATATATTTGTTCTCAGCATTTATATTTTTATGTGCTAACTGACTTATTGTATCTTTACAGAATTGATTGAAGAATATAATAGCAGCATGAAAGGTAAACGCAAAAGTGACGAACCGACGTCGGTGCAACAGTCACAAGCAAGCAAGTCTAGAAAAAATTCATGTTAATACAAGGTCTACGGAGTATGGAGAATCGGAGACTGGAGGCAACTTATTTCAGTTCTGAGTTGTGATGATGATTTCCTTACAAAATCATATGCCATTTGATAGTTATTGTAAAGAACTCCAGTAATTCGTTTTCATTTGGTTGCTTACTCTCAAGCCGTTAATCAGATTGCTTGCTTGATTTTGTGAGACTAAATTCATAAAATTTATGATGCTGTTCCTTGTTCTGAGCTGCTGTATATATTTGGGTAGTTTGGGTATACCCGAGGACCAAACCGAATGTTGGCTACCCGAAGTTGTCGGGTACCCAATATTTCTACACCCGTTTGGGTAGCAACTCTCAGAAACCGAAATCCTGAAAACCCGAAAAGACCGGACCGAAATTCCGGTTATACCCGAACGCCCACCCCTACCAGAGGCGACGCCACCTCCCTTCTATATGCCACCTGAACCGTGATCTACCATAGCTCTTTCTTTACCTGAACCGCGATCAAACCGTGACTAGAGGTGCGTCCTGGTCTAAGGCTGCGTTGCCTGAACCTGTGTGCACGCACGGGGGCGAATGGTTACGTGGCGGTGTCGCCGTGCGGCTGCAACGGCCACCGGCGGCGAGGAGGAGGCGCGTGTCAAGGCGTGCGCGTGTGGACGCTCGGATTGGATTATTTGTACGCGCACAACCACACGCGGGCTGTCCGTAAAAGTGAAGAGCTGCATAGGCAGAGACCATATAGACCGCTAGAGGAGATCCAGTACATGAGTCATGTGTGTCAGCAGAGTACTGACCCAGTGTGGCGTGCGTCGGTAGCTCGGTGTATGAGCTGGGTGCAGGGTAGGAGGACCTCGAAGTCTTCTTAGGGCGACAAGTCTACCAGTACCGGGCCAGAACCAGACCCTCGCCCAGTTGTCAGAATGCACAAACCTGTTCCTGTGACGCGTGGGGCAGTCATCGACTTGAAAGCTGCTTGGTCCAGCAGTCCTCTTACTGTTGCTACAGTATGCTACAGTGAAATAAGCTGAAGCCGAAGCCTTTTTGCCAAACATGCTAAGGCCCCGTTTGGAAGACCCCAAATTTTTTTTTCGAGGGAAAAGGGCTTATATTAAAGAGAAACAGTACATCTCAGGACATTTACGAAAAACACCCTGGATATACACGAAAATACAAACCAACCCCTAACCCTGAAAAGGACTCGAACTCTCCCACCGCCGGCGCCGCTCGCCGGAAACTGCCAGCCTTCTCCTTCCTTCTTCTTCGCGAACTCCGAACTTTGGAATTGCCTCAAGATCCAGCGCTCCGTCCTCCCCCGGAACGCCCGTGCCATAGCTGAAAGCTTGTCGGCCATCGCCGAACGAAGAGGAGAAGAGAAGGGATTACCTGGCATGGAGGTCGTCGCCGTCGAAAAGCACCCACAACCGGAGAGACTCCTGTACAGGGGCACCACACCGGGAGCCCCATCTCCACAAGCTCGTCGCCAGCACCGGAGCAGAGCGCAGACGGAGCGAGGAAGAGCACGGGAGAACTTACTCCATACCGACGACGGCGCCAACGCCTCACCGCCGCCAGCCGGAAACCAAGCCCACCACACAACTTCACCAGTAAGCTCAACGCCGTCACAGACGCCATCGCCACCAGATCCGCCGCGGGGAGCAACAAAACCGACCACCGCCGACGAGGACGACGTCGGAACCCTAACCCTACCTCTGTGGTTCCGCAGCCGTCCTTGCAGGAACGGACCTTCTTCCCCGACACCGTCCGCCGCGTCGAAGACCTCGCCGACGAACTCGATCCTCTGCTGCTTCCCGTTGTCAACGCGTAGCACGGTGAGGCTCTCCTCCACGTCGAAACCTCGTGCTCCCTCTATATCCCTCCCTCGCCCTTTAGTTTGGCCGGAATGCCGCCGCGCCATGGCCGCCGCCGCCGCCTCTCATTGCCGGCGCATCTCTGCTGCCCGCTCACGTGCACACGCTAGTGCCTTGGGGTCCCTGTCTCACGCTCGCGTCATGGAGCTGCCCACCGTTCTCCCTACCTCGCCGCCGTTCAACCGGAATGTGCCGCCAACCGCCGTCGCGAACGCCGCCAGAAAGCAAGCACACATGAGCAGCGGGGGGTAATTCGGCCTCTACAGTGCTGGGTGGGTAGCTCTTTGCAACTTTTAAGCTTATGGGGGGAAAACCAGAAAACAGCCCACTTATGGGGTGGGATTTGCATTTACCCCTTTATTTTTTACATGGAAAGATAGATTGCATTGTTATATATATTGATAATGCGAGAGTTGGGTAACAGATAAATAATACCACAGCACAAGAATTTTGTTTATTCTGAACATTTCATGTGCGGCAAAAACTACCATTGGTGACGTGCCCACATGCAGCAGTGTGCACGCTAGTGTTCCTCAAATGCCACGTGAGCTCTCTTGTGAGAAGACTTGCAGTCACCGAACCAACAGATGCACACTCTCTAGCGTGTGCAGCCCCAGTCACCACAAAGTAATGGCGTCCGTTGGACACATGCTTTGCTTTTCCCTGAGCGGACATGAGCCTGTCATCACCAGGGCCTGCATGCTCTTCTCGAGAGGTTTGTTATCCAGGTGGTGGTGCCCGGTGGCCGTGTCTCTGGTGTGTCCCCGGCGACAAGCAAGCTCTCCCTCGCGCTTGCGCTTCCTCTCATATATTCCTACGCAACAGAATTCTGGGACGCATATGCTTGCTTTTCCCTCACTGGGCGAAGACGTTGTGAGGTGCCTTTGCGTTACTCATCACCCCGGTCGCCTGCTCTCTCTCCCGCATCCATTGGATCACGCATGCTTCCTTTTCTCTGAGTGGACTTGCGCTTTTCACTCTTCTTGTGAGGTTTGTTATCCAAGTGATCATGGCCGAGATGAAACGGCGGATTCTTCAATCCCGGCCGGCATGGCGACGGGAGGACGTGGTCGGGACTCGGGAGAGGCGAACGTACGTATACGGACGGCCACAGCGGAAGAAACGACGTGTCTGCCTTTTGTGGACCTGCTGATGTTATATATTTTGTTTTGATTTGTGGTGAACAAGTACGACAAGAGTTTCGTTTATGTCTTGACCACTTGCAAAGAGAAATGAAGAGTTGTCGTTTCCCAGGCCGGGTCGCGCATATGCATGCTATAAAGGGAAGGGAGACTAACCGCTTCTTGTAAAACCATGCGCGCATGCACATAGTTTCTAGCCCTGTGCGAATTGAGTTTTTTAATCTCGATTGTGTATTGTGTAATGCACACCAGCTTTACGGATGTGGATAGTTTTAAAGGGAGCTTATATATTGTTCCATATCTAGATTGATCTTATGGGTTCAACTCCTTAGGATTCATTAAAGTCTACCCCGTCACCATAGAGGACAAATTGGAGTTTTTCAACATTTGACCCTTTCTTCTTTCCCTCCTTTCCTCCCCAAGTGTGTGTGTGTGAGTGTGTGTGTGTGTGTGTGTGTGTGTGTGTGTGTGTGTGTGTGTGTGTGTGTGTGTGTGTGTGTGTGTGTGTGTGGACTTGTAGGTGTGTATATAATTAATTTCATGTGCATCAATCAACACCAGATTCTGCTAAGCTCCCGAGTGTCAGTAACATATGGGACCACAAGTTGACCTACAGAACACATATCTCTCTAACCACATCATTAAGAAGGCCGCATGTTCTTTGTCAGAGACTGGGTATGAGGTTTTGCTATACAAAGAAATGTATCCTTTCCATCCACCGATATCCTTGGTGGTGAATCGATGGTGACTCTTGGTTAGCAGATTGTCAGGAGAGAAAGAGGTGGTGACATCAAGATCTGTGAGCATGGTCACATATAGAAGTGAAGGGGTCATGCCGTGGCCAAACATGTATGCATTCAATGCTTCAGACCAGAAGTAAGATGAAGTGATTAACAGGGGATCATTTCTCTTCATCTCAAAAATAGAAAGATTGATGCAGTGATCTATGCCTAATTGGATCCAAGTGTTTATCTTGGCACGGTGGACCCGATGATACCAGTTTTTCCAGCCAGCACGCTTACTAGGCCAAGATCTGAAACTATTGGTCCAGTTGGAAGGATCTAGGTGAGTGTTCTTGAAAGGAACCCTAAAAGTTTCAGATATGATGAAATCAATGGGATCTTCGCTACCCACTGTTCCTAAGAAATAATGCTTGGAGACTGCAGAAGGGATCATGATCTGGGCTCTAAGGTGCTGGAAAATAAAGACGAGAAAAAAACGAAATGAGATTCGGAGGCAAGAACAGAGGCAAGAAAGAATAAAGACTGTGGCAGATTCGAAGGGGGAAATGATTTACTACGGGGATAGGAGTATCAAGCATAGGGAGAGGCTGCACCGGAGCTTAATTGTCGTCGAAATTTGAGGATTGATGCGCCATTTGAGAGATCTCAAAGCAACGGCAGCGCAGAGGAGAGAGAGTACACGCAGTGGCTTCCTTGAGAAGGAACTAGAGGAGGAAGAAGATGAGGGGTTGATGAGTATTTATAAGAAGTGGTGGTTGGTCACTTGCTATAAATGTGCGAGAGATACGAGGAGACAAATTCAACGCACGAAGATATCGTACCCCGAACATGGGGGCATGTATCGACACCAGAATTTGGAAGGCTCGAGCCACATTTGAAGAGTGAGGTGCCGCGTTGACTGGAAACTAAAGGTCCTGCTCATGGTGGGGGTGTGTGTGTGTGTGTGTGTGTGTGTGTGTGTGTGTGTCTTCCACGGACGCAGCTGCTCCATCGCAATGCTCACGAGTAATGTTCAAGCCCCGCACTCCTGCGCACACAAGACACCATATTACAAATATGAAATTGCAAAGACACATGTGTAGATGCATTAACCATATAGATCTGTATGTAAATACAAATTACCTGAAGCACAGTAAGATTTCTTGAGCGCTGTGTGGGCGCCGGTCGGGGAGGGCGACGAACACTGTCCTGGAGTCCTGGGGCGGCGTCCTCGCCTGGAAGACGAACGGCTCCAACAGCTCCGGCGCCGATGGCCTGGGTTTCCCCTCGTCTTGGAACTGGCGCATCAACACGTCCAGCCCAAGATAATGCGAGAGTTATATATATTGATAATGCGAGAGATGGGTAACAGATAAATAACAGAGAATCGGTAGTTATTACAAGGCACCACGTCATTGCAACAGCACCCTCATGTGCTGCAGAAACTACCGTTGGTGACGTGCCCAAGCAGCAGTGTGCACGCTAGTGTTCCTCAAATGCCACGTATGCTCTCTGGTGTGAAGACTCGCAGTCACCGGAAGCAACAGATGCACGCTCTCTAGCTTGCGCAGCCCCAGTCACCACAAAGTAATGGCGTCCGTTGGACACATGCTTTGCTTTTCCCTGAGTGAACTTGAGCCTTTCATCACCAGGGCCTGCATGCTCTTCTCGAGAGGTTTGTTATCCAGGTGGTGGTGCCCGGTCGCCGTGTCTCTGGTGTGTCCCCGGCGACAAGCAAGCTCTCCCGCGCGCTTGCGCTTCCTCTCGTATATCCCTACGCAACAGAATTGTTGGACGCATATATGCTTGCTTTTCCCTCACTGGGCGAAGACGTCGTGAGGTGCCTTTGCGTTACTCATCACCCCGGTCGCCTGCTCTCTCTCCCGCATCCATTGGACGCATGCTTTCTTTTCTCTGAGTGGACTTGCGCTTTTCACTCTTCTTGTGAGGTTTGTTAATAGTCCGAGTGATGGCCGACATGAAACGGCGGATTCTTCAATCCCGGGCGGCATGGCGACGGGGGAGAGGCGAACGTACGTACACGGACGGCCACAGCGGAAGAAACGACGTGTCTGCCTTTTGTGGATCCGGCGAACGTCGCACACTCGTTCGGCAAGCCATATTGCTGGGCCCGCCGCGGCCGAGCCAGATCGTGACGGTGCGCGGCCAATGTGCCCGTGGCCGCGGTAGAGACAGATCGCGACGTGGTGCGTGCCTGCGGCAGAGTCTTGACGGGACGACCCGCCTGCCAAGCGAGCGTGGTGTACACGAGGGCCTAATTGGTCGTCCACTACCAGAAATCCCTGTTTTGCCGAGTGCCTGGGGCACTTGGCAAAGGCCCCGTTACACTCGGCAAAAGATTTGCCGAGTGTAACACTCGGCAACACGCACACGGGGAGAGAATACTCGGCAAATACCACCTTTGCTGAGTGTTTTTTGTCGGGCACGCAGCACAGGCTTTGCGGTGCGCCGGGAAGGGTACTCGGCAAACAAAAGTTGACGGACGACGACCTGACGGCGCGAATATTTCCGGTAGCGGTCCCAGTACGCGATTTTGTCAAACAGGCAGTGAGAGTGGTGTGGCACGGAGCATGCACGCTCTCTAGTGAGTCTCCGGCGACATGCATGCTCTCCCGCGCGCTTCCATCTCACCTCGTAATGCAACAGTATTTCTTGGACACATGCTTGCCTTTTTTTCTTTTAAGTTTTTGTACATAAAAAGATCAATTGCACTGCTAATATTTTCATAACGGAATTCACTACTACAGAAAACGCAATTAGACTGACTCCATACCAAAAATAGGTCTTAAAATCCAAGTACCGCCCTCCAACCGATGACCCAAATGCCTTACCCATTTTAGGAGGGCCTCCCACACGACACACAAATGCATCACATCGTGCCTCGAACCCAGCCTCCCCCCCCCCCCCCCCCCCCCCCCCCCCCCCCCCCCCCGCCCGCCCAACCTCCGCCCCGCGCGCGGCACCTATATCACACCCTTCGGAGCATTTACTACTGCAAGGTACCGTACGAGTGGGTTTCTTTTATGTCAGCAAACAAACATTATGTAATATTGCTTACAGAATTATCGCTACATAGAAACAGAAAACATAGATAGATTATTGTTACCAATCATGTTTCAGGTACTTGTCCACCCTTCGTGGGATGTGATCACCATTGTTGATTTTCACGTATTGGTGGTCTCATTCTCCGTTCCGCTTTAGTATTGCGGCCACGAAAGCGTCCTCCAACCAAACTTTTGCACAGGACCACTCCAAAAGATGGTCCTGACTTGATCTTACGCAGTGTATATAAAGACTAATAACATGTACGTTATAATTTAAAACATGTTGAATCATACGTGCATCTATAGTTATACTATAGATTCTGACTTCTAGATAACTGATGAAAATTACGGATTAGAAAACGCGTCAGTTGTACTTACAGATTCGTTCAAAAGTGCATCCAGCTGAAGTAGACATTCGAAGTGGTACCTATCCACAAAGGCAGTCCCTCATCTGATACTACCTTTGTCCCGGTTTCTCGTCTTACAGGTTCGATGATAGCAAGTCATCCCTCGTGCAAACATAGTCGAAAAAAGATAGTCACACGTAAGGTACAATAAGTGCCACAAAATATTTATTCTTCTTCTACTTCTATAAAAGGTATAGGAATTTCGAAAATTAAACGGCACCTTCTGGCATAACTCCGGCTGAATAGGCCCTCTTAGGCCTGTTTGATATCGTTTGGAACAAAGAGGTACACTGATGGTGTCGGTAATATAAATTGATATTGATAAAAAGAGGTTAAATAGCAATTTATTATTTGCCAAAGACAATCTTATTCTCAAAGAGGGGCCCGGTCGACAACTTCAGCTGTAATCTCAAGAGTACTCAAACTCTATAATTCATAAGTTGATCAAAATTATTATTTATTATGCATGAAAATGCCAGGTGTCCAGTACATTGTGCCCAATCTAACTCCTTCATTCCAACAATGGGGATCTCATCATTAGATTCATCCGATACAATCACATACCATACAATTTCAATAGGAGTAATGATCCGATTGATTCGAGGACGGGGATATAGTAAGCATCCGATCGATTCGAGATGGACGGCAATAAATGTAACTGAAAAGTAGCATCATTGCATGATAATAAGACGGACGCCGTTGCAGGTCATTGCCGTGACCATGGGTCTCGTCGCCCCGTTGAAAACTATACATACAAACAACAACTCTATAAATTATCTCTGCTACCAATATTTTCCCTAGTTCTGTTCCATTGTATTTGTTTGTTCCACCTGTGCACGTGTGTCACGTTCCCATTATTACGATAATGTAACTGAAAAGTAGGATCATTGCATGGTAATAATAAGAACATGCCGCATGTGCACAGGTGGAAGAAACAAATACAATGGAACATAACTAAGGAAAATATTAGTAGCTGAGATAATTTATAGAGTCGTTATTTGTATGTACAGTTTTCAACAGGACGACGAGAACCATGGTCACGCCAATGTCCTGCAACAACGTTCCTCTTATTACCATGCGGTGATGCAAATTTTCAGTTACATTTATCACCCTCGATCTCGAATCGATCGGATGCTTACTCCCTATCTCCGTCCTCGAATCAATCGGATGATTACTTCGATTGAGTATAGTATCTTAGTAATCCGAACAATGTGATTGTATCGGATGAATCTGATGATGCGATCCCCATTACTAGAATGGAGGAGTTAGATTAGTCATAATGTACTAGATACCAGACGTTTCCAGGAATAATAAATAATATTGATCAACTTTGAATTACAGAGTTTGAGGACTCTTAAAATTACAGGTGAAGCCCCTCTTGAATAAGATTATCATTGGCAAATAATAATTGTTATGAACCGCTTTTTATCAATATCAGTTTATATTATTGACACCATCGGTGTACCTCTTTGTTCCAAACCATATCAAACATGGTTTAAAATAATAGGAGAGTCATTGAAAAATAAATACAATGGAACAGAACTACGGCCAACTATAATAATGAAATTTCCATTTTAGACAGTTTAAAACCAAAGGTGTTAACAGTAATCACAAAACGTATAAAACTACACAATTACAGAACTACGGTAAACTATGATTCAGTCACTGTAAAGAATAAAAAGGCAATTTAAAAATCATGATGTGTTTGTATCTCTACATTTATCCAGCAAAATTACTTTCTACCTCTGACCACAGATTTATGACAGAATAGTAAGATTTACGTATAATGACAAATGATATTTAAGCTGCAATCGAGATAGCAAAAGTCAAGAATAACAGCGTTGGGGAGAGCAATAGTCAATGCGGCCGAGGGGGAGAAAAGGGGCTGGGGAGGGGTGTATATATAGACAAGCAAGAAGCATTGCCAAAATTAAAAATAGGAAGCTTTCAGAAATGGCAAGTGTGATCAGTGGGAGTGTTTTCCATGCAATGATAGCAAGTATCAAGTACGGATTGATTTCCAGGCTGATCAGCTCTCTAGTTACTGCGCCTGCACGGCCAGATAGTTTTTGAACATGATTCTTCACGGGTAAAGAAACAACATCAATGTATATTAATATTGATGAAACAAATACATTCAAATGATATGTAATTTATTGTTGAATCCAAAACATATGTGGCACCTCTCGTATCTTCCTACTAATTTCTACAAAATAAAATTATTTCATTGTAAATGAAACTCAAAAATCACCAAAATATCATTTATATTACCTCAAGTTGTAGCATCCCGCCTCAAATAATGAGGGGTTTGCTTAACAGGATCGAGATCGGGTGACACTTGACGACGCAAGAGTCCAAAAGTACACACATATGAGCATAAATAAAATAGAGTACAAGTGAAAGTTAGTTATTACCACTGAAATTCAGATTTGATTACATAAAAGAGTTTGAAAAGCGTAGCGGAAGCGATATACATCTCGACGATAAATTGTCCTACGATGAAACACATCGAGCCCGTAGATGTGCCTCATTCTCCTAAGCCAGAAGAGCACCTGCAAAAAGATTTAAACAACAAACCCTGAGCAACTAATACTCAGCAAGACTTACCCGTCAAAAGTGGCCTTCTAAGACCGACTCCTAGCATGCAGGGGGCTGACCAAGGTGCTGGAATTTAATTGCCAAAACAGCACTAATACCTGATCCTTATTTTCAAGTTTTAGCCAAATTAAAAGGGTTCTTGCCTAAATATAAATATTAGCAACCTATACTAATACATACAAGGTTGCAAGCAATTAATTAAGGTGCAAAACAGCAATATATCCATATACATGTGCACTTCTTACTACGATGTGACGCAGTGAACAAGTGGTACTCAATAACCGCGAGGAACGGCGATTCGAATCGATTTACGCACACTCAAAAGAGTCACGCACGACAACCTTTCGCAAGACACCATAAAGCCGGGCCGCTTAACACCTCTCCCGAGTACACATCCTCCACGCGATACCCACGCGGGGGCTATCCGTGGTTAGCCCGTGCACCCTCCCACTAGCACATACCCATGAACCACCGAGTCTATCATCATCACTAAAAGAGAGGTGGGTTCACGTCCAACAATACAGTAATCGAGTTACATCGGTTTACTAGTGCCCATATCACTAGCATGCATCCGGTACGTTCAAACTTGCTCAAGCAGGGCCACAACGAACGGTCCTCAACCGACACAGACGGGGCTACCGCACACAAGACCTCCATGTCCTGCTGCAAACCTACCAATCCCCGTCTGGTCTCCAATTATCATCATCATGTGAGATAGCATCAAGTATAGTAATTCTCCCAAAGGAGTCCTATAGCTCGCGAGTAGTGTTCCGCACCACTCGACTTCTACCGATGAATCAACATTTAAGCATAGTATAAAATAACGCGTGGCTGAACAACCAACCCATAGGAAAGCCTATAGATACATGCAACTAAGGTGTCATTCAACTCCTGAATACCTAATGCACATAACATGACTCGCATACATGTGAGAAAGTGAAAACATTTCGAAAAGGGGTTGAGATGCACCGGGGCTTGCCTTGGGTTTGAGCAATGTTAGCACATTCCAAAATGTTAGTAGCAGCACCAAGTTCACCATGGCGATGATTCCCATCTCTTCGGTTCCACCTTCGTGTCCTAGATGATAATATGCAATTATGCGATGCAAAGTTAGAATGCATGAATAAAGAGTGAATTGTGTTCTATTTGATTTAACTAACAACAAGGCAACATTCACAGCGACTAAATCAAAACTGAACTCTTTTAATGGTTTGGTGAGGTTGAGGTTATAGTTTTCTCACATTTCACTTGAAGCATTCTCTTCAAAGGAAGTGAAAGTTATTTTCATCATTAAACATTGGTAGTTTTCTCTTATTGCATAACAGTGGCTTGGGAGATGATTTTGGAAGTCAAGTGAGGTTTCTCAACGTTTATTCAACCTTATCATTAAGTTTGGACTTTAACCAAGTATACGTTATTTACTGAAATGTAGATTGGCGGATCATTACGTGGTTTATCATGGAAATATTATTCGAGCTCTATGATTACGAGGGAACCTATTGGGATTTACCTTGCGGTGATCATTCGTTTTACGATATGCTCTTGGCCTTATAAGGACCATATTCACCTAGACAAAGTATTTATCTTACAGTTTTTCTTGAAAGGAAGCAAAGTATGACATTAAGTACAAACCTTTATTTACTATAAATCCCTATGGTGAAAAATGATGTCACACATATGTTTTACTAATGGTGATTGCGTGCATATCTATTATGTAAAGTCTATATTCTGAGTACTAATGAGCATGGGGTTGTTTCAAAGGAGCATGAGTAAATAAACTAGATTTACATAGCACTTAAGCCTAGGGTGGTTTCCAAATGGAAAGAGGCTATATGCTTCTAGTGCCTAGGGAGACATTCTTATGCGTTAAGAAGTTTTCTTTATACATTTAAGAAGGCATGCATAAATTAATTACTTAAGTCGGAGTTATATGTATGCATATGATGGGCAACCTATATATACTCAGGGCATGAGATGCATGGATACCACTTATTTAACTATAACGGTTAAGCTAGAGTATAAAGTGTAAATGAACTTACATGCTCATGCATAGATAATATGTTCCCTTACTTGGACTAACTAATTTCCATTCAAAGTAAAACGTGTACAAACTATCGTTTTAGTATCTACATGTGATGATAAGGGTAAGATCTATATACGTTGTTTGTAGCAGTTACACGTACAACCATCACGTAAATATGCAAACTATTTCTAGTAGGAATATATAATTTATCATACGAAACATGTATGCATCAAGTTAATTACTATTATCATTATTATTTTGAATGACATGTCCTGTGACGTGATACTGGAAAACAATGGCACAGGATACTAAGGGTGTGATTGGTTAGGTGGCCTAGCAGGGCCCTGCATAGGGTAGTAGCCAGGATAGCCCAAGCCTGCCTTTTCTTGTGCAAAAACCCAATTCACCTGTGTGTTTGGTTGCTTGCACAGCCCACTTTTGGCCCGGCTAAGATTTTGATTGGTTGAGTGCATTTCGGCCTGGGTTGCATTGGGCTGGCCAGGTTGCTGTTGTTTGGCTGGGTGCATTAGTCCGGATTTGATCACCGCGTGGCCCAAATGGTGAGCATACCGACTCCAGCTCCTCCTCATAACCATACCCGCAATCGCTCGACCGGTCATTCTCACCTCCACGCGGCTCTTCGCCTTCCCTGCCCTTCTCCCCGCCGCCTTTCCTTCCCAGCCTCCCTCCCATCTCCATCCCCACCGCCAACGACAGTCGCGTCGCCATGGACGGCCGCAACATGCTCACGGATGCTCTGCGCGGACCTGGGCGTGAGGAGATCGTGTCGGTGGGCTCGTCCAATCCGACCCTCCGCGCTCTTCGAAGGGCGCAGCTGGTGGGGAACGTGACAGCGGACGGCGCCGAGCACTCGAGGACGGGGTCGAGGACGCACACCGTCGTTTCTCAGGCCCCCGTCGATGACGTCGCGCAGTACCTAGTCCCTGAAACGCCGGTGAGTACTTCGTTGATTTCTTGCCTAGATCTAGGGTTAGGTTGCGCCATGTTTGTTTGCTGACGATTAGATGCTCATCTAGCATGATAGGAGTGGTCGATTTCATCTTGCATAGGTCGAGGGTTGCGTTCGTTGGGTTTAATTTACCTTTGCTTGTAGCCCGACTCGATGACCAACGTCCCTGAAGGCGCCATATCTGAAGATGGGGATATTGAGGGTCCTGGTGAGAGGCTTTGCCACCACATGGATCCTCCCGTGCGCAAGTACTGCTGGGATGGCAAGGACACCGGCCGTTACTACTACGGCTGCCGTCACAAGGTGATATCATAAATATCATTTTCACCATTTTAGACACGTACGTGCCGTACGTGCATTTGTACTAGTACAGGGAGAAGCAGAGAAGACTAAGGCACGTTCGTCGCCGCAGGAAGAATGAATGAGGCGACGCGGAGCATGGCGGCAAGGCCTTCACAACAAGCTCGTTGCCGCAACCAGAACGAACGAGGCTACTTATTAGAGCGCAGTGGCGAGGGCCATGAGCCCGCGATGCATGCAGTAATGTGAAGATAATGCGATCTATTTTGACGCCAAAGCTATTTAATGAAGAGGCGGAGTACCTTTATTCCAAATAAGACCGTCATCACCGTAGGTCGGACGACAACACCATGGACACTAATCCCATAGCCCATCCATTCTCATGAAAGAAACCACAAGAACGAGATGGATAAGGAACTAACACAAAACGATTTATCATATCCACCTCTATTGCCAAAGAAGATAGACAAAAACTTGACTCAAACTACTAGATCTAGGATGGCTCCTCACTCCCTCTTCTCACCGGTGGCTGACCGGAGAGGAAGAGGGAGGGGGATCAAGGAGCGACTGTGGCTACGACTTTTTTATTAGGAGCGGTTGTGTCCGTGACCCATTCTCCAACATAGAGACCCTTGCGAGATGATCTTCTCTTGTCTTTGCCTCTAGAGCTTTCCTTCTTGACAAACCTCTTTCTTGTCTTGTACTTGCTTCTAGGGTCTTCTTCTTCATCATCGCTTGACTCTTGAGTCTTCTTCTTGCTCCTTGATTGGCTTGGTGCATTCCTTGGCAAAGTGACCATTCTCCCCACAATTGTAGCACTCGGCATCTTTCTTGTTGATGAACCTTCTCTTGAAGAAGTTGCTTCTCTTCATGAGGAGTGCTAGGTCATTTGGATGGAGTTGCAACAAGTCTTCAACATCTTCTTCAACTTCTTCATCACTTGAATCTTGAGTCATCACCATCTTCCCCTTTTCCTTGCTTGACCCCTCGGATGCAAAAGCAAGATTCTTGGAGGGTTTCTCATCAAGCTTCATGTCAAGGTTGTAGCTCTCGAAAGCGGTGATCTTCCCAAGTAGCTTGTGGGTTATGAGTCCTTGAATGTCGGTGTTGAAGAGACATGTGATGAGTGGTCCATATTTCTTCCTTGGGAGAATCCTCATGATCTTCCGCACAAGATCACCATCATCAATCTTGTCCTTCACACCGAGAGAGTTGATATCCTCTACAAGCACATTCAAGCGAGAGTAAGTATCATTGATTAGCTCATTTGAAGACATGGTAAAGTCATCATATTTGTTCTTTAGCACATGGTATCTTTCCTCTTTCACATCCATGGAACCCTCATGAATTTGTTGAATTTGTGTCCATACTTCATGAGCGGTACCCGCGGACTTGACTCGAGCAAAGACCTCTTTAGTGATAGCTTCAAACAAGGCATTTTTAGCTTTAGCATTTGCCTTTGCAAGATTCACATCAAGAGCACCAATGGGAGTTCTTAGAGAGATACCGGAACTCGTCACCTCCCATGCGATAGGATCGAGAGCCTCGAGGTAAGCTTGCATGCGAGCTTTCCAATAGGCATAGTCGGTCCCATCGAACGGGGGTGGTCTACTTCCTCACGGCATCATTACTCAAGGCGGTTAAGCCTTATTTGAGCAACGAGGCTCTGATACCACTTGAAAGGATCAAGGGCACCTAGAGGGGGGGGCGAATCGGTGTCTCAATAATTTCTCCCAAACGTACTAGAGGCGTGAAGCTAGCAAGACTAGATATGGTGACAACAAGAAGCTAGCGATGCGCGCACACAATCTAGTCTAGCAGCAAGCAACACCCTAACAAGCAATTCTACCAAGTAACAAAGAGACAACCTATCATGCAATTCTACTAGCACATAAGTAAATGTGGAAGCGTAAATGCTAGTAAGTAAAGGAGATAGAGATAGGAATGCTCATGATTTTTCCCGTGGTCTCGGAAGGATGGCGCCTTCCCCTACTCCACGTTGGGTCACTCCCGCCGGAGTCTCGACCCCGTCCCTCCGCTCGATGGCGATTCCTCCTAGAGCACACTTCACCCTCCGAGTGAAGTCGCGGGCACATCCCGCCGGGCTCGATCCCGGGTACTCTTCCGGAGGTAAGGCTCCGCACTTGATGCGTGCCAAAGGGCGCTCCACTAGAGATGCTTCTTTCGCACGGGAAGCTCCAAGACTGTGAACAAACTTGTGTCGGCTTCCACAATCTCCTTGGACAGCTCAACACCGACGCCTAACCGGTCTAGGCCTTGCCATAGACTAAGAGTAACAGCTCAACTTGACTGTCTCAAGTACTCCCTAGCCTAGAGATCAATGGATGCAACTTGTTACTCTTTCAAGCCCTAGGATCACTCCAAATCCTTCCCAAGTGCTTCCTCTTCTTGCTCTTGGCTTCTCCCTGTCTTCCTCAACTATTCCAGTGGCCAAGATACCCTCAATGGGGTAGGTAACCAGCTATATATACGCCTCCAACCTTAAACTAGCCGTTACCAAAAAGCAGTCTGTCGACAGAGTCACCGTACCATCCACCGTATCATACGGTGACTGAAGCACCGTATCATACGGTGACTCCCTTGTCGCCTGCCAGAGAAACTCATTCTCTGGACTTCATCTCTTGGGTTCACCGTATCATATGGTGACCCCCACCGTATCATACGGTGACTTCTTCTCTTCAGCTTCTAGGCAACTTCCAAGTCTCTGGAAATCATACGGTGACCACCGTATCATACGGTGACCACCTCTCCGTATCATACGGTGACTCCTTCTCCTCTGCCAGATCATCACCTTAACTGGTCTTCTCTTTTCGCAGTCACCGCATCATACGGTGACTGGCACCGTATCATACGGTGGCTTTTCCAGAAGCTGATCTTGATCTTCTCTTCGATCCTCGACTCCAACTTCATCCTTTTTGGTTCCTCCACTTCTTCTCTTCTACTCCAAGTGTCTGAGAGACTCACCATGCATCCAAAGATCTCTACACTATTGAGTACCTAAGAGAACCAACTTGAACCCTCTTGATAGTCCGGTTTTTCCTATGGACTCAAGTTAACATCTAACCAAGCAACACTCGCTTGGATCTAGCATGTCCTTAGCCTTGATCCATATCTTCTCCGCGACTCCATCAAGTCCGTTCTTGTGTTGATGAAGGGAACCAATCATCCTTGACATTTGAATTAGGGTGTGTCAGCGTACACCACCAACGGACGGAGCTTTCTTCACATATGACCATGATCAATATCCTACATGAAAATGTTAGTCATACAAAGGGTCATCCGATCACCAAAACATTCGTACCTTTGGGGTTTCCAAACACTCCAATGGCCATGAAGCTTACAGCGAACATGTTGTTGAGGAGTTTGTTCGCCGCCGCATTTTCCCTCTGCAACTTCGGGATCCTTTATCCATGATGCACACCGAGCCTAAGGACCCCAGATGGCTACCCGAGAATGGTATGATCAATCCTTCAATTTCTTCTTGTAGCAACTTCTCAAGATGCTTGTCATCATAATAACTTGAATCTTCTCAATTTCAGTGGTACTGATAGAGGACATGGTGATCAAACGCGTCCGAGACGTCTTGGACGCAGAGTTGCAGCCTTGGCCAAAGACAGTCCCTGCCCATACAACGCCACAAATCCTCCACCTGAGGTAAGCACATAACATCTTGCTTTCTCTACTGTATTAGGACTTCATCTGTAAACTTCTTTCATCTCAGGACCCCTTCGATGCCGATCCCGATGACGGCCTTCCCGAAGACGCCATGGTGCTCAGCAGCAGCAGCGAGGAGAAAGAACAAGAAAACACTTCAAGCCTTGCTGCTGACCAAGCTCGTCCTGATCTTGACATTCAGGTAACACACTAACACTTTCTCAATACACTTCTCTTGTATTCTTAAATTCTGGTTTCTAATACGCCAGTTCTTTCAAAATAGGATGTTGAAGTTGACAAGGATGCTTTGGATAAGAAGGTCGCTGACCTCAAATCAGCCTTATTGGGTGACAAGATTCCACTGGTTTCTTCAAAACCAGAATCTTCCAACCCCAGTCAGGAACTCTCTCCAAGGTCACCAGGAAAAGGAAATACAGAGCTGCAGCGTCAACTCCAGCACCCAATCCATCACCTACTCCCTTTCCTGATGTTCCTGAAATCCAAAGTCTTCACGATGCACCTCGACCTGGAGATCAGGTATCTACAGAAATCGCCTTTGGGACATCATTTGCTAGCTTTTCACGTATCTCTCAAGCTTGTATGTCTCAGGGCAAGAAATCTGATTCTGGCAAAAAGAGACGCCGTCTTCAAGTCGTTGCTGCCCCAAAATCAGCTTTGGTTGAACAACCGGCTCCTTCTGTAGCTGCCCCATCATCATCACCTCAATCAGCTATCTTTGAAAAGGTTTATCAGGAGATGCAGGCTGCTGAAGCATAGCATCTTAAGACTTGCAGGGCCTTCAACTCTCAGATCAAGAACTTGCAGAATGAAAAGGCGGAGTTGCAAAAGAAGTTACCACATTCTGACTGCACTCAAGCCTTATCAGAGAGGGACAGAAATATTACTCAGTTGGAAGAGGATCTTCTGGCAGTTAACAAGACCATTGATGAACTGAAGGAGAACCATGCTGCTGCATTGAAGACTCTTCAAGCCTCCAATGCCACGTTAGAAACTTCTCTGGCAGGTTAGCATCTCTTGTACTTTGCTTGTCACTTTCTTCTGCTTCTCTTCATCATCTCTCAATAATTTCATGTTCTCAGATTTGAACAAGAAGGTTCCGCTTCTGGAGAAGGAGATCCTCTTCAAGGGCCAAGTCATTCAAAGACTTGAGAAGAAAGCAGATGCTGTGCAGAAAGAGAACAAGAAACTGGTGGCTGCCAACGAAGAGCTGATTGAAGACATCTGTTGGTGGTTCCTATGCGTGTAAATTAAATTCATTAATTCCGTAAGCGCACGCATCATCATTGTAGCATTTCACCTTGGAGTATTCCAGGGTTATCGTATTTATAATTCCGCAGGGAAGTAGAGCAAAAGGAAGCTGAATAGTAGCAATGCATTGTATACATTGGAGAAAATAACATATCAACTATACTTGAGACGGGGGTTAGGTTCGCATGATATATGGGTGGCACACACCATCTAATCCTAAGTGATAAAAGAAAAAAACGTACTATACATTTGGGAGAGCAACGAGATAGAGACAAAACTTCCTATATGTTTATCTGTTAATTACTTTTCCTAGCAGTCAAGTCTACAAAGATTATCTACTCTAGCTAAGCTCATACATATACAAGTCATGTCGTTTCGGGGCACGAACATGCTAGGTCATATGAACCGATGCTGCTAGTTCATCCTAGAGAACCGTCCGCTATAATTAAGACCCTGCCTGCCCAACCCGGGACGTGGTGGATTACAGAGATCGGTGTAGCTGTCACATACACTCGCGGCTACCATCCTCCGTGGGGTTGGGTGCCAAACGTGCATAGACCAAGCTCTAAGTTCCATGCTTACAACCCGCCTAGAGGAACTACTCTTGATCAACGGAGCAGTCCTATCTAAGAATAGAGCACAGACTTCACCAAGCGCGCACGCCATCTCCGACGGAGGCACTCTCTCGTACTTTTTAGACAACAATCATGAATCCCACAACAAGACTTCTACGAGCACTTACTTAATGGAATAAATAAACTAAATAGAAAAGAACTACTAAAAGAAATAAATAAAGATAAAGCTAAATATAAATATATAAAATAATATCTCTAGAAGAGTTAAGATACAAAGAGCTATACCAAAACTTCGAGAAGACTCCGGAAGCCCGAGAGAGCTCTCACTCTACTCTACTCTACTCTAACTCCCAAAGTAACTACAAAACAAAAAGTAAACACTTAGATGAAGTGTGGTGCGATTTTATTCTGAGCCGACCAGGGGTATTTATAGCTTGATCAGGACCAGGGGAGCTTTATAGTGGAAGGTTGAGTGGCGAGGCCGCCAAGGCAGGCCGCCGGCCAAGTAGGGAGGCCGGCCAGCCGCCCGATGTGGCGGTTCGCCACCGCCTTGCTCCTGAGCGTCCCTGATTGCCTCCTGGTGATGGTTGTCCAGTCGGTGGCGTCGTGGGGGCGGCACAGCTGGAGTAAGGGCCAAGTTTTGGCCCATTGCCCATCTTCTAGAATGGCGGTGGAATCTGCTGGGCTGGGCCTTCCATTATGAGTTATGGGTCAGTTTCCAGCCGACTGGAGGAAGTTTGGGGCCAAGGGCCACCAGGTGGGGCCGGCCGGCCTATGGTGGGGCCAGCCGGCCAGGGATTTTCCCTGGCTGGGCCTACTTTCCTCCATTATTCACTCCTGCATCCAAATATTCACCAAAACTTGTGGAGTAGTGTTATTCCTATCTACTATGCATAGAATCTTGGTGACATGTCGTTATTTACCGGTAGGGTGGCGGTCAAAACATGGTTTAACGACTGCCAACAACCTTCCCAAGCTTAAACTTTGCTCGTCCCGAGCAAACTCAACTCAGGGTACCGGCGGATCAGAAGTTACAAAGAAGCGCCCCATGGGTAATGAAGATGCAACAACATACTCCCTTAACAGTGGTAAGTTTACGAGAGCACAAAATGTTCATGAGTGTTGCAAAAGTCGTGGGGCTTATATGTCACACCTTGTCATGTAGCATTGAAGATTAGAACGGTACTTTCGGACAAGTAAACAATTCTAGCAGGTATGCGTCCAGAGTTTTTATGTGCTGCAAGGTAAGGTGTAAAATATTCTCCTTTGTTTTGGATGGCACTTCTCTTACCATCCCTCATGTGAGCCTATTCCTACAAGCTTCACTCATCCTACCTTCTACCAAATGAGGCTTTGTATGTGGAGCTTGGAAGGTAATGCTCAAATGTCATGTATATATTGTAAAGCTAAAGAATGAGTCTCAATCAACATAGCAACTCCTTGTACTTTGGTCATAGGGAAAGATGTGATGAAGAGAGAGAAAATGAACTCACACTTGTGGAAGGGGGTTTTGAAAACATTTGTCCTTTATTTTGCTCAAGATGTTTATGATAAGAACTATATATAGCTCTTTTGCTTGTCATGCAATCATAGAGTTTTTTTTAACTACTCCATGGTGCAAGGGGGCATAATTTTGTATGGTTCAAAGAAAAACTTTTGAAATATTCTTGAGCTTTTGGATGGACCAATGGTTTTGCAAACTCTGAAAAATGTTTGGATGGACCAAGGGTAGGCGTAGTGACCTGTCTGCAAGCTGGAAGCCGCATGGTCGTTAGGGATAATGGATGGTTTAACCCATCATATATCGCCTTCGGCATGACGCTTACACGTGCTCTCAAGTCACATAGCGCTCGAGCGAAGCACCGGTCGTTGACCAAACACAGGATGGTCGGACATCTGGTATCGCTCCTGATAACATCATTGGGAAGTGTAGAGTCCATCTCGCTTTCCTCACACCTGATGGTAATCGCATTTACACTCTTCTTGGGGTTAACCTCTGGTTGCCTAGGAAGTTCACCCTCACGGGGAGGCTGCACAGCTGAAACTATTTGAGCAATTTGCGTCTCTCTAGCACCTTGTTATGGCTTAGCTGATTTTGCAGAGCAGTGCTGAATGATTCTACCTTCGATGGTACAAACTTTAGAGAGTATAATATTCATACTTTTTAAAATTTTGGCAATAATAGCTAGCTAGAGCTCAAATTTCGTTGCGACTTAATTTGTTTTGATGTAAGCTTATACTAGGAGCAAAATCATTGGATACGGACGGCGCCAACTTGCCATGGCATCACGTCGCTGTAGAACACTATAGAACCGTGCATGTGGAATCAATTCACAATTCCAATGTCAAACCGGCGAACTCATGAGGAGCAAAATCATTGGATACGGACGGCGCCAACTTGCCATGGCTAGAGGTGGGCGCGGTTAACCGTATAACCGATAACCGAAGTTAACCGAACTGAAAAATCTAAAATTTCTGAGAATTCCGGTTAACCACAAAAATTTCGGTTTTGATTTTTGCCAAATACGGTTAACCGTAAAAGATTCGGTTTTAGGCTTGTATTAACCGAACAACCGAGAAAACCAAAATTTCAGCCCAATTGTATCTTGCAGCCCATACCACCAAGGCTCACCACGCTGGCACATAACACTAAAGCCCACTAACTGACCCACCCCACCAGCCCATGCACCCACACCAGCCAATTGAAGCCAACCTAACGTCGAAGTCCCCAAGCAGGCAAGCAGGAGCTCACGGCGGCGCGCAGGCAGCTGCAGCGCGGACGCGCGATGGCCGAGGCGCGAAGTCGGCGGACGCGCGGCGCACCAGCAGGGCAACGAGGCAGAGGCGACGCGGCGAGGTGAGTTCGACGTGGGGCCGGGCGGGCGGCCATTGACGCGCGCAAGGCGTGGGCTGCCGGCGGCGTTGCGCATGGGGACGGCGAGCGACGCACGCGAGCTGCGCGGAGGGTAGGCCGCCTGCACATGGCTCGATTTGCTTGATTTTCTCTCAGATTTGCTTGATTTCTCGCGATTTGAGCGGCAGGGTTTGGGGACATTCGGTTGATGCGGTTAATCGGTTAATTCACCGAATTAACCGACCACCGAAACGTGCGGTTGTGCATTTTTATGGAGAATGTTCGGTTGCCACTTCTCCATAACCGAAGTTTCTGTTAACCGTATTAACCGAACCGAATTAACCGGATTAACCGAAGTCCCAGCCCTAGCCATGGCATCACGTCGCTGTAGAACACTATAGAACCGTGCATGTGGAATCAATTCACAATTCCAATGTCAACCGGCGAACTCATGATCCGTATCCAATGATTTTGCTCCTAGTATAAGCTTACATCAAAACAAATTAAGTCGCAATGAAATTTGAGCTCTAGCTAGCTATTATTGCCAAAATTTTAAAAAGTATGAATATTATACTCTCTAAAGTTTGTACCTTCATCAATCTGAATTCCATCTAGCATGTGTGCTTTGGTGATGCAAAGGCCAATAATGTAGAAACTATGGGCAGATGTTATTTTCGCCAAAGGATTCAACGTCAAGAGCACAATGAATACATTGCTACATTCCTCTGCATTGAGTGAAGTAATACATAAGTCTCGAATCAATGGAGTTAGCATTGTTTGGGTTGATTATGTAATCTGGGGATGTAATATGCTTTGATATCAATGAAATTCCCTTTCGCAGAAAAGTAATACAAAAGTCTCGGATCCGGCATAATGAATTACACATCAAGCTGAAGAATGTCATTACTACCTTAGTTCGTCCGGTCATCAATGTTGAAATCACCCATCGGCAATCGGAGGGGAAAAAAAAGAAAAATTACCCATCCCTGCAACTTCACATTTTAAAAAAAAAAACAATTATCAACAAATGGCCATTATGGAAAAGATAGCCAAGATAGCCTCTACATATATTTTAAATTCCAAACCATTATGAAAAATATTCTAAACTATTCTATATATAATTTTATAAATTATCCATTTGTTGGTTATGAATACGATCAATTAAAATAAATATTGGTAAAAATAATGAGACACATACTAATTGGATTATTGATACAGCCGCGCAAATGTGCGGGCCGCCATGCTTGTTACTAACTTACAATAAAAACCCAAAAAGCACTAATAATACTCAAATTAGCTCGCAAATTGTCCACTAGTTATAAGAGAACTAGATGCAGACAGAGAAGTATTGCAACATGAGCTAGTCTAAAAGGTACGGGTACATGTTCAGAATATCTATTTGCTCCCCCACCTTGTACGTTCCGTTGTTCCATACTTCCATTCCTTCCATCCATGGCGAGTCCAACATTTCGGCCGATCCCCAGACCAGCAGATCATATGCTCTCGAGTAGTACTACAAAGCGCAACATAACCTGCAGTGCATGCTCGGATCCTGGAGATTCAGAACGAAAAATGTTTGTCTCACCACGGTACACATCATTGATTGATCTCAAGCGTGCAAGTACATTGAACAGTTGCGTCAGCGTGCAATATAATGCTGCGAATGACATGAATTCCTCATCACTTCACCAGTAACAACAATATCTCGATAAACATTTTTTCCTAGTAAAAAAGAATGCCATCATCTCTTTAATTTTCTTCACATGACGATGAACAGACAACAATGACGTGGTACTAGTTCCCAACGGCATTTTCATTGCAAGAGCAGCGAGTGTCTTTGGCAGCTTGCCACCTGCCTCAAATAACACTCGATCGGCCGTCAGCCTCGACCCCTCCTTGATCTAATGACGCCCGAACTGCAACCTAACACTAAGCAGTTGCCATTGCTGATTGATGCAGCTGTTCCTCTCCTGCAGCCGGCGCTAACGCACTCCGGCTCCGTTGTTCGTGGCGACGAGCTTGGCTAGCGTCCCAGTCGCCGCACGGTCCAATGATTCACCGACGGTGTCGGCGGTTGTCGCCGTCGCTACGGCAATGGCGCCGGGGGCTCCTGCCTGCTGACATGTGGTCTCTGCGAAGTGCGAACTCGATCCTCGCCTGACGTATCACCTGCCGACTAAGGCTCTCCGCACTGGGGAACGCTACCGGTTCCTTCAGTAGACAGATAGCGGAGATGGCGCTGCACCGGGGTCCTCTACGGCTTCCGCTATGGACGAGGAAGGCGGAGGCTTCCTCTATTCGTAGCGAAACCGAGGGATCCCGCTATCGCACGTGGGGCCCGCGCGCCCACCGCTTGCCACGCTGCTCGCGGCGCTCGGTCCGATTGGAAGCACAAATCGACTGGAAGCACAAATCGGAAGCAACCCCAGGCACAAATCGATTCGATAGCGCGAACGGGAGGAGAATCGAATGGAAGATCGAATTTTTACCGGTTTTTGCTCACCTGGTGCGCCCGGCAAGGTGGAAGGAGGGAGGGATCGACAGGCTGCGGCGACGACGATGAGGAAAACGGGAGAAGGGAGGTGAGAGATCCGCGGCGGCGGCGGCGGCGTCTTCTGGGGAGCTGGTGGCCGGCCTCGGCAGCGTGCGTGGCCCCTCGCCGCCCGTCCGCCTCGATGCTGGCGCCGCCCCGCCGTCCGCCGCCACGTGCCCGCCGCTGCCGCCCGACGGCGACGCGGACGAGGACGCGCCGGCGGTGGCGCTGGCCCCGGCGTAGCCGCACCGACCGCGTGCTTTGGTCGGAGGGCGAGTCGGGGTGGCGTCGGAAGGGGGCTCGAACGGGACAAGCTCGGCGGAACGCGCCCGGCCTCCCCGCTGTCCGCCGTCACCCGCCTGGCCTCCCCGCCGCCACGCGCTCGCCCGACGGCGGGACGAGGGGCGGCGGCAGAGGCGGCGCGCGCCGGCCCGAAGCAGAGGCAGAGCCCGCCGCTCCAACGCCTTCCACAGCCGTCGTGGCCCTTTCGCCTTCCCCGTATTGCCGCCGCCGCCGCCGCAGCTTCGCCGCTGCCCGCGCTGGAGAGATCGAGAGGGAGCCGGCCGACGCCGTCGACGCCGCCGACGCCGCGGCCCCACCCCTCAGCTTCGTGCCGCCGCCGTCGACGCTGCAGCCGATCGACGACCTCGCGGCGCCCGCCGTCGGGATCGATGGCGAGAAGGCGCACGATGCGGTGGGCTGGGACGGCGGCGGCTTCTTGTGCGAGGAGGAGGCGGACCTGGCGGCGGCGGAGGCGGCACGCCGCGGCGGAGTTTTTGGAGAAGGCGGACCTGGTCGCCGGCGGCGGAAGCGGCACGCCTCGGGAAGGTTGTAGAAGGCCAGGAATAAAAAGAAAAGAAAAAGGAAAGAGGGGGAGAGATGAAAGGAGATGGTTGAATAAAATATTAAGTAGTTGGGATAGAGGAAAGATATAGAGGAACGATGGGTGCGGGAGAAATTGGTTTAGAGGAAAGAATCTCGATGACCAGGACAGAATATTCCTTTTAGAAGAAGCAAATAGAGTAACATGAGTGCGGAGAGCCTAAGCGGTAGGTCTGACATTTATATTATCGTGGACCATATCGCGTTTGCGTCTGCATTTGATCAACGCAATCGGCTGCCGGCCCGCGCCGTACGCACGCCGCGCCGGCCTCCTTGTCTTGATCCTTCCTTCGTCAGGGTCAACAATACCCGCAGCCATTGCGGCGATTTGTCAGACGCGATCCGTGATCCCGCCTGCTCGCTCCGGTAAGCACTTTGATTCAGCAGCCTGATCCTGTTTAAGCGAACGGTTTTTGACCCGCAACTCTCGTGGCCCATACCACGCCTGCATGGCAAATTGCATTGTTTGTACTTTCTCCAAGCGACTTGAACCTGCTTGCCATGTAAGCTGCCGACTCGATCGCCCGCAAGTCTTGTGCACTGTTGATTCGAGGTGCAGCGAGCCAGTGAGGAAGTGACAGTGCGCAACACAAACCGGATTCGAGGTTATCCTTGGCGTTCGTGCCGTCCTCTTCACCTGACGCCGGCCGCGCTCGTGCATGCATGTCCTGATCTTAATTAGCTGTCGATTGCGGGCTGTTTCCTCTAGTCATCTTCAGTTCTTGATTTGGATTTATGTGCGCATGGACGAAGATATGGACCTGCCGCTTACACTGTATTTCGCCGCACCTGCTAAGCTGTCGTCTTCAAAATAAAATGCCACTAGCTCTGTCTTCAACCGAACGTGTTCAGTGAAGCTGCAATTCATACATAATACATATACTAGTACAAACCTCAGTTACACAATATCGAAGCATTCTTAGAAAACTTCAGATCCGTTGTTAGCCCCTGTGAAATTCAACCGAGCTAGCACAAATGGTCGAGCTGTGCCATCTGCCCAAGGTAGCAGAGTCCGGCGCCGGATGTCACTCTCCAGCCAATGATGGCAACGCTTGGACCTCCATCAATCCGAGAGGTTCGCGCTCGCCGCTGTCGTGGCGCTTAATTGCCGGCAGTTGAGCTTGCCACATTCGGCCGTCAGAACAGAATCCACTGCTAAGAGTAATTCCAGCAGTCTCCTAATAATTTGCTTCTCAATATCTTCTATTGGAAGCCTCCCAATAGCTTTTTCAGGATATTGAGAGGTGCAGCTCCGGCAGTCTCCCAATAGCCTCCTCCTAATAATCTGACATGTGGGTTCTTTTTTTTCTCTTTCTCTCTTTCCTCTCACTTCTGAATGGGCCCTACCTTATCCTCTCTCTCACCATCAGTCCACCCGCTCCCTCGCCATGGTCGCCGCCGTCGCGCCTCGCACGCGCTCGCCGCGCAAGGCCCATGCCCGCGCGCTCGCCGCCGAGCCTGAGAAGCCGTGGGGAAGGGCAGGAGGACGGAGCTCCGACGACGCGGTGGCGGGGCGGGACGGCGTCGCGATGGAGTGACGCGGGCTTGTGATCGTCGGTGCGTGTGGTCGAAGGGCAGCCTGGCACCGGACGCAGCCACGTGCAGGCGTGGAAAGGCGGAGAGGCGTCGTCGTGGCGGCGACCTCGGGTCCGTGTCACCGCACGGGCTGCCTCGGCGGCGTCACGTCTCGACGGCGTCAAGGCACGGGCGCGGACACGGGAGGACGGCGCTCGGCGGCGTTGCGTCTGTTGGGGTTTGCACCTCCGAACATAGAGAGAGGGAATAAGTGGAGAGGGAAGAGCAAGTGAGCAAATGGCCAAGAGTCCCCTCCCCCTAGCCCTTGGGCTCTATTTATAGGGGGGAGGTGGGATGCCTCTTCTCATTTATTCCATTGGTGGGGATAAATATTACAGATAAGTCCTCAGACTTTACAAGTAGGTCCCAAGATGCTACAAAGAAGTCCTTAGAGCTTACAAATGGACCCCGGACCTACACATTGGCCTCTTTTACACATGAAATGGGGGTCCTAGCGTATGGTACATATATGGCGATCCCCAACAGTAGCCCCTCAGCTATTTGGTCTTGGCTGGAACAACAAAACCTAATAGCTGATTCTATTCAAAGAGGCCAATTACAACTTAGCCTGTGGTTCTAAGGATTGTCCTTAGCAACCAACCCATGTGCGTCTCACTAAAAACTCCATCCCAAAAACCCGGTGGGAAAAAAGGGTATGGAGAAAAGAGCACGCACACACTTGGGTTTATACATGTGTTGACTCTAGACTTCTGCATTTTGTAGCTTCACACGATGAGAGCTTCCGCTTTTATGATGACCTTCCTCGCGCCAATAGCTTCATAAGAAATCTTTACTTGGCAAACTTGATGCAAGTGTTGATGTAGACAAAGTAGTCGAAGTAGTTGTGGACGAAGGTGGATGCCATGCCTCGAAGTCTTCTATCACGTGCATCAGGCAAGACTCTGCCTTTTTGGGTGATTTGATTCTCCGGTACCACCCCTAGCCCCTCTTGGCTGGTGTTCGTGAGAGAAAGGTCCTGCAAGCTGCCTGATCTGGCAAAATGGAGAAGGCAAAAAGTCGATGCTAAAAATGACTACGAGCCGAAGAAATGGCGGAAGCAAAAATCGGAGCCCAAGATTTTGGCGAAGGCGAATTCAGTGCTGAATTTAACAGCGAAGGCCTTGAGCCGAAACAATTGCGACAGCAAAAATCGGCGACAGCAAAAATTGGAGATGAAAATTTTGGCGAGCCCCTTGAACCGAAAAATGGCGAAGGCAAATTCAGTGCTGAATTTGACAGCGATGGCCTTGAGCCGAAACAATTGCGACAGCAAAAATCGGCGACAGTAAAAATTGGAGACGAAAATTTTGGCGAGCCCCTTGAACCGAAAAATGGCGACGGGAAAAATTCATGCCGGAAATGACGGCAGGCCTGTTGAGCCGAAAAATAGCGTTAGGTAAAAAATCGACGCCGAAAATGACGGCAGGCCCGTTTATCCCAAAAATGGCGACGCGAAAAATCGATGCCGGAAATGACGGCAGGCCTGTTGAGCCGAAAAAATGGCGACAGGTAGATTCAGTGCTGAATTTGACAGCGATGATCTCGAGCCGAAGAAATGGCGACGGCGAAAAATGACGGCGACGAAAAATCGGAGCCGGAGATTTAGGCGACCCCATTGAGCTTTGAAAATGGCGAAGGCAAAAAATGGAAGCCGAAAATGACGGCACGCCCTTTGAGCCAAGAAAATGACGAAGGCAAAAAATGTAAGCCGAAAATGACGGCACGCCCTTTGAGGCAAGAAAATGGCGAAGGCAAAAAATGAAAGCCGAACATGACGGCACGCCTTTTGCGTCAAAAAATAGCGGAGAAGTATTTGAGAAAGTCCCAATACAAATGAAGTATTTGAAGAGAACCCATATATTGTGCTCCAATTCTTGACTTGGAGAGGGTAATAACCCGACGTGCCTGTGCTAGCTATTCCAGCGATTAGAAAACCTTGTCAACTTCAATGATCATTGCAGTTAACAGGTAGCTTAGGCACTGAGATTCGTTCAAGGAGAAAACAAATTGTCTGCCAACTAGCTTCAAAACTATTGCCGGTTAGGCTAGAGTGTAGAAAAAAGAATAGCGGCAGCTTCTTAATGAACTTCGCAGTTCACCAAAGTGCGAAGCTGATTGCAGTTAGCTTCGCTGATTTATACACATAAGGGATGCGATACTTACGGGAGTAGTAAAAAATCATGAAGCCCGAAGTACCTTAGTGATTGATAAGGACACAGATATATTATTGTTAATTAAACCCTACAAACTAGCATCTTAGATGCAAATCTGCTCTTGGTACTCAAGGTGTCACGGTAGATTAACCCTGCAGTGCACAGTAGTGTGCAATGACAAAATTAAAGGCGAGATGCATGCCTCCTGACCATAGTACGCAAGTTATAGCAACTAGTTTCGGCGAAGGATATAGACACTAGCTAGCTTCGGGAGAAAGAGAAGCAGTGCTATTTTTTCTGAATGGAGTCGCTGCTAGTTCGCTGATTAAATCAATGCGCGCTAGCCGTTTAAAATATTATTAAAATTCGGAGCAATGTATTGCTTCGCAGGACAGGACGCCAGGCCAAAGTTTCGTCGTCGCCGCACTTTGTGGCCGTTGCTTGACTGTTGCATGCGCCACACAGGAAAAAGCCTGTGACGCTGCAGCTCGCCGCACTTTTCTTCAGTCTCTCCCGCCGAACTTGTGTTGTGGATTGTTAGCGCCGCATCTTTGGCACCGCCCCAATGACAGTGTGGCGCGCTATGGCAGGCTATCGAGCACAAAGACCAGTAGGTTTTAGGTGAATACCAATTATTTTACAATCTTCAACGAGACCCCAGGAGTGTTCGAGCCCCTGCGGCCGGAAAAACAATGGCGGAGGCAAAAAAAATGACGCCGTTGAAACTGACGGTGAGTCCTGAGCCGAAATAAAATGCCGAAGGCAGAAAACCGATGCCGGAAATGACGGCAAGCCTTTTGAGCCGAGAAAATGGCGAAGGCAAAATCGATGCCGGAAATGACGGCAAGGCCTTTTGGCCGAGAAAATGGCGAAGGCAAAAAATCGATGCCGGAAATGACGGCAAGGCCTTTTGGCCGAGAAAATGGCGAAGGCAAAAAATCGATGCCGGAAATGACGGCAAGCCCTTTGAGCCGAGAAAATGGCGAAGGCAAAAAATCGATGCCGAAAATGACGGCAAGGCCTTTTGGCCGAGAAAATGGCGAAGGCAAAAAATCGATGCCGAAAATGACGGCAAGGCCTTTTGGCCGAGAAAATGGCGAAGGGAAAAAATCGATGCCAGAAATGACGGCAAGGCCTTTTGGCCGAGAAAATGGCGAAGGCAAAAAATCGATGCCGAAAATGACGGCAAGGCCTTTTGGCCGAGAAAATGGCGAAGGCAAAAAATCGATGCCGGAAATGACGGCAAGGCCTTTTAGCCGAGAAAATGGCGAAGGCAAAAAATCGATGCCGAAAATGACGGCAAGCCCTTGCTTTTTTGAGAAATGGCGGCACTGAGCCCCTTGGGGCTGTGATTCGTTGGTCCATTTTTCCTTTGGAAAAATCGACACTGGGCCCCCTTGGGGGTTAAACATGGGTCGACCTTTTTCCTTTGTGAAGAAGGGGACGATAAGCCCTTGGGCTTTTGATAAATCTCTTTTCTCTGTTTAGTGAGAAAGAGTGAGTGTTGAGCCCCTTGGGGCTTGATTTCTCTAAGTTCTTGATGAGAGAAAGAAGCCTGGGAGAAGGGTGCAAAAAATTTTACTCCCTTTGAGTGGCTTTGGCCTTTGGGTTTGAACCCAGTGTCGATGTGGCGACGTTTTCTCCGAAGGTCGCATCGACAGTCAGAAAGACGAGAGACTCTCTTTTGTTGGGGGAGTAGCATTATATTGCATTGCTTGAGTTACAAAGGTTTCAGTCTGTTAACCATCTCACCCGTTGATTTTGGGGTTTTCCTGAGATCATCAATGATATAGAATGAAGAGGGCATAGGCATCGACATTTCCTTGGAAAATCTTGATCTTTGCCTTAGACAAATAGTGCTTGTGCTCCAAAGGAGAATCTTTCTGTTGGAACTCTCTCCCACTTAGTCAAATACGAGAGAGCAACCAATTCTCCCATCATAAGCCGGCAAGGTCAAAACAGGATAAAGAAATGGCGGCAGCTTCTTGAAAGTGCTTCGCTATTCACAAAAAGGTGAAGCTGGTAACAGTTGACTCTGTAGCATTTGGTTCCGGGCTTTGTGTTTTTTTTTTTAATTTCTATGGAGGCAAGACATGTCGAGACCTACAGCGTTTCTCAAGGAAAAAACATGGGCATGTACTAGATATAAACTGTTACTTATCTTGTTTTGATAAGACTTGTCTGAGGAACTTGTATCTCAAAATACCCATGTCGGCCATCTCTTGCATAGAGCAGATGTTATTTGATGAGGCATTTGTCTGGGCCTTCGCCTTTTGCAGAGGCCATTAGGTGATAATCTTCAACGAAATCTAATAGAGCGGTGAGCTTTGTTGAAAGACAATAAGGCGGTGACTTTCTCCTGGAGGTTGGATAAAATGCCGAGACTCCACTATGGGTGGCTTCGCTATTGTTTGGAGAAAAAGCGGTAGGTACACTATGCTTGTATCTCAGCTTCGCATTTAGAGTAGCCATAGTTGCCAGGGCTTGTCGAATATATAATATTATCCAGTGGACGGAAACATGACCTTCACTTTATATTTGTCTGCACACCCACAAATTGCTGTAGCCGAAAAAATTGCGAAGGCAATATCGGTGTCAACGCCGAAATTGACGGCAAAAAATGGCGATACCGAAATTGACGGCAAGCCCTTCAAGGCGGTGAAATGGCAAAGGCAATGTTTCTGATGACACTAAAGCTGATAGTGACATTAGTTTCAGAGAACCGGACCAGATAACTAGAACTTCCTTCCACTAGAGATAGACGATAGCAACATATAACAAAATAATCGTGAATTGCCGAAGCTTCTGCTTCTCTTCGTTAGTGAACTATTTCCAGAGATGAGATATATTCAACAATGATGCCGAGGTCCAATATTGGCGTGGCACTTGTCTCTTGCACCAGGAAGTGGATAAAGGCGACACCTTCGCTGTTAATATTTGGCTTTCGCAAATAAAATTGCTGAGATGACCTTGATTTCCCAATCAGATAGCTAGCCGCTTTGCTTCCATAAGAGACCATGACAAAGAATGAATAGAATAATCCCGACGCTTGGCCATGAAATGCCGAAGCTTTTCATTGGGCAGAAACCATCATGAGAATAGAATGATTTGAAGTCACGGAGACATACTAGCTCAGCGAAGGTGTAGAAATGATTCTTTTGTGCCGTGGTGAGATACCCGGCACTTTGTTAACTGTTTCTGCAGATGGAATAAGTTAAACAATAAAGCCGACGCAGCTAGCAAAAGCTGAAGTCCAGAACTAGCAGTGTATGTGCTCCAAAAGAAAATCCTTCCTTGGGACCTTGTAACTGAGACAACCGTGCCGGCCTTCTCTTGCACGAAAGCAATGCTTTTGCTGAGATATTCTTGTAGACCTTCGCTATTTGCAGAGGTCAAATGGATATGAAAAACCGAGAAGGTGTGACCATGTCGTGATCTTCTCCATTTTTGAGGTTAATAGTGATACAATAGTGATGGTGAGAGCCCTTTCTAACAATCAATAAGGAGATGACCTTCGCCAAAAAGCCAATAAGGTGGTGATGTTCTTCTTACCAATGAGCTGAATGACCTTGGATGAATACCAATGAGATGAGAAGCTTCATCGAGAAACAAAACAATGATAACTTTCATTGAAAACCAATAAGTCGATAGTCTTCTTCTACTTTTAGAGTTAGTAGAGAAAAAATTGAGCATGATAATAAGCATCATAATAATAATAAAAATTGAGCACTAGCATCATAATAAGCGGCGGGGGCCGAGGTGGAAAAACTCTTGTCACTTTGGACACCCTCTTCGGTGAGCATGAGGCCAATAGCGGCAGCTTGGACTTGATAAAAAGCGAAGTTGGTGGCGAGCCCCTCGCCAAAGGTGGTAACAAGCAGTGAAATGTGCGGAAGTCTCTCATAAAATGCGGCGGCCTTCATAAAATGTGGCGACTTTGGTAAAATGCGACAGGCAAAAAATTGATGCCGGAAACGACGGCAAGCCTAAGCCAAAAAATGACGACAGACAAGAATAGATGCCGAAAAGATGACGGCAAGCCTAAGCCAGAAAAATGGCGGCAGACAAGAATAGATGCCGAAAAAATGACGGCAAGCCTAAGCCAGAAAAGAAAAATGGCGGCAGACAAGAAATCGATGCCGAAAGAATGACGGCGAGCCTAAGCCCGAAAAATGGCGGCAGCCAAGAAATCGATGCCGAAGGAATGACGGCGAGCCTAAGCCCGAAAAATGGCGGCAGCCAAGAAATCGATGCCGAAAAAATGACGGCGAGCCTAAGCCCGAAAAATGGCGGCAGCCAAGAAATCGATGCCGAAAAAATGACGGCGAGCCCAAGAAAGAAAAATGGCGGCAGCCAAGAAATCGATGCCGAAAATAACGGCGAGCCTAAGAAAGAAAAATGGCTGCAGCCAAGAAATCGATGCCGAAAGAATGACGGCGAGCCTAAGCCCGAAAAATGGCGGCAGCCAAGAAATCGATGCCGAAAAAATGACGGCGAGCCTAAGCCCGAAAAATGGCGGCAGCCAAGAAATCGATGCCGAAAAAATGACGGCGAGCCCAAGAAAGAAAAATGGCGGCAGCCAAGAAATCGATGCCGAAAATAACGGCGAGCCTAAGAAAGAAAAATGGCGGCAGCCAAGAAATCGATGCCGAAAAATGGCGGCGATGCCAATGCCGAAGCAACCTGATTCTTCTCTGCCACTCCGCTCTCTCAAAAAGAAAAAATTTCGTGCCGAGCACGGTGGGCGCCAATGTTGGGGTTTGCACCTCCGAACATAGAGAGAGGGAATAAGTGGAGAGGGAAGAGCAAGTGAGCAAATGGCCAAGAGTCCCCTCCCCCTAGCCCTTGGGCTCTATTTATAGGGGGGAGGTGGGATGCCTCTTCTCATTTATTCCATTGGTGGGGATAAATATTACAGATAAGTCCTCAGACTTTACAAGTAGGTCCCAAGATGCTACAAAGAAGTCCTTAGAGCTTACAAATGGACCCCGGACCTACACATTGGCCTCTTTTACACATGAAATGGGGGTCCTAGCGTATGGTACATATATGCGATCCCCAACAGCATCCTCGCAGCGTCGGCCCAGGGGAGAGTCGCTGCCGCGGCGAGAAAGCTTGAGCGCCGCCGCGGCAAGAGAGGGGGAGCGCGGCCGGATTTGGCGCCGGATCAGGCTTCGATTTGGGCGGCGACAACGCCAAATCCGGGTCAACGGGGCCATAGGGAGGGCCACGCAGCCATGTCCGCCCGCCGCGACGGCGAGGGCGACGGGTTGGGGGCCTCCGGCGAGGTGGCGGCAGGGCGGCGCTCAAGCTCGAAGGGAGGGAGGCGAGCAGGAAGGGAAGAGGAAGTGCGCGTGTCGCTCTTGAACTGGTGGGTCCCACAGGTAACTGCTATTGGGAGGGTGCGAGAGTTGGAGCAAATGTTGGGAGGAGAGGGCTGGTTTTTGGGAGGGAGGTAAAGATAGGAAGGTTTTTGAGAGACTGCTGGAGCTCGTTTTTTCCTCCCAACCTCCCTATATGACAGATATTTTAGGATTGGGAGGGGGATTGAGAGACTGCTGGAGTTACTCTAACTACGAGGCCTCCATGCCCCCACATCCTGAAACTGACACGATCCATGGACCGATAGATCGATCGATCAACAGCGACGTTTTCCTTGGATAACTTCTTCGTCTCTGCAGAGTTTTGCATCCGAAGCCACCACAACGATAGTATATCGCATCGCACACAGCAAACGTCTCTTTCATAGGCCATGCTCGGAGTGAAGAGGTTGCAGAGGGAGCACGTAGGACGTGCGGTGCCTGCCCCTGTTCTCACTCTCACCTCGAGAGATATTTCGCGCCGCCGCTTCTGCGCGCGCCCATGTCAGCACAGCAGCGTTGGCGCCCGGAACTGTGGGCTTTGGCAATGGCGGTATTGGCGTTCCGAGAGCTTTGTTTGGAAATGGCGGGGGCCTTGGTGTGGAGTCGCCCAAGCGTGAGCGGCGTGTTTGTTGAGCTCTCGACGAATTGCGGCGTGTGGATGGGAATGGGATGGGCACGGGCGTGAAGAAGCATTTTACTACCAACTGCCTATCTAAATGCAAAATATTATAGGCGGGTTGGGTTCCAAATGAATGTGCCATGGGATCATTTAGAATTCGAACCTGCCGATGTTGATGGGGGCTTAATTAGTTAATGTTCATTTATTGGCCGAAGATAATGTGAGTTAGTTGTGCTAGTGTCATCAAATGGAGCAATTCTTTTGAGGGAGTGAACTGCATATGTGCCAAGAGTTGGGGTACGTGGTTGTTCTTTCCTGGGAGAAGCAAAGCAAAGAGAACTTGTGAAGACGGAATTCCATCGGGCAGTTAGCAACGGCACCTCTTCAACCTTTTGTCATGTCAGTCCAAACAGATATTTGAGATGACGGAGAGAAAAATAACAAGATGATGGTGAGCTCTGAGCAGGTAGAGCTACAGCGTTTTATATGCGAGAGCAGCATGGTGATTCAAACGCCAGTACAATCGGGACATCGTTGTCAACTCAGCTAAATACTGAATTGCCGACAGGGACCTTCTGCTGGGTTGCACTTAACAGTCAAATCCTGCGCCAAACTTCGTGAACCACTTGCCCGTTGTTGAACCAGAGTATCAGAGCCACGGATGACACCCAGTGGCGGACCCAGCGAAAAACTTTAGGTGTGGCGAAGCAGCAAGGCCTGTAACATGATTTTTTTTTTCACGCTAACACACAACATAATTAAAGAGAAATACTTAACGTATCAATTCAAGATATAAATCAGATAGTGATGATAGCTAAAAATACCAATAACTTGCAAAAAGTTAAGTAGTGCACCAAGCATGTATATGTTTATGTTTGCTGGGCACCACAGCCGGACATGTCTTCTGCTGGCTGTTGGACCACTGTCTACGGTGCTAGGGTTAGAAAATTTTAGAGATTTTGGATTGTTCGGCGACGGGAATCATCAAAGCGAGCTGCTACTATCGCCAGGACAGGATAAAACCAACGCTTGAAGCTAGTACTACTCGAAGCTACGAATATCCTTGACTTATATGGGCTGGCAGGCTTAGGACGACTTAGACCATATGGGCCTTTCTCCTTTTTCAGAACGTCTAGAATTAGGCCTATAATGCCCATACAGGATACCGTTTCGTTTGGCCCACTCAAGGTGCTTCTTCCTCAGGCAGCCGTCGGACAGGAATAGAGCACAAAAGCTCCAACCATGGCGGGTCAAATACATGTCCTAGGTGCAGATCCTAGGGGGGAGGAGGGGGATCGATCGCGGAGTTAGGTATGGCGGCCGCCATACCTCGCCATATTGACACCAGACGCTCGGGCAACTCGCGAGATCAAGTCGCTATCGTGACTCCACGAAGTGTACACGCGTACTACCTCAATGATAATTAAAGCCACTCGGATGTCTTTCGCCTATTTTTATTGTTATCACATCGTGGCCATTTGATCAGGAACATGATAAATATCTCATGCTTTTCAGGAAAAAAAGCAAACTGGTATTGTACTCAAGTTGTCACCACCAATATTTTTTTTTTTTTTTTTTTTGCGAATGAAGTTGAAACCAACACATCTATACTACTGGATTTTTTTTTTTCCTATGAAAACCCAATTGCTGATTCTGAATTGTGTTCAGTAGCATGACACATACTAGCATCATATACATTTCCGGAGAAGAAAAGGTTAGTGCCAATAACTTGTCCATTCTTCTGCATGGATTGCTGAACTTGTCCAATGGAATCTAACACTTGCAAATGCTGACAACATCGATTACTATACCTCACATGCGGATTCTGGATTTCAGGGCTCGTTTGGTTCGTAAACATATGTAGTTTACCAAAGTTTGCATGTTTTATGCGACATCTGTTTGTTTCACTACTAGTGCAACAGTTTCGACGGGCCATAGTTTTCCCGTGACTACATATCATAGACTTGTTTCTTTGTCAGACAGTACTTCAGGTGTCGCGAGCAAATTACTCAGAAAACACGTTGTACTGTACCAAACACGTTGCCAAAATATATATATTCAGAAAAACTTTACCCGGCACCATGGAGTTCGATTGCAAACGTTGGATCGAACACCAACAAATCAGCAACTTGAGGTGTACAGTGCTCTGTGCTCCAGGCCTACAGAGTGGTAGCTGCTGCACCACATCGCCCCAATTTCGCAGGGCACGGCTACACCACGCGACGCGACGTCGACTGGCCGAGCAAAAGCGGCTAGTGCTGTGCTGATAAGCAGGTACGATACGAAGCGCGCAGTTTATACGCGCAGTTTATAACCCGGCGGGGACAAATCACAAAACCGGCGGCCACTATTTATACGCTCGCGACACCACGCCGAGCCGAGACACACTCACCTCTCCAGCTAGCCTCTTCTCTTCTCTGCTTCTTCGTCCGCGAGCGTGCGTGCGTGCGTGCCAGTTTGCTGCTGTATTGGCAAGCGATCGATACTGTGCAGTCGGTGTCCGTCTCCGACGGCCTCGGCTCCTCAAAGATGGACCTGTTCCCGTCGATGGCCGGTTCCAGCTCGCCGCCGTCCTCCGCGCCGGAGCAGCAGCGGCGGCAGTGCGCCGGCCTCGGCTCCGCGGCGTGCGGCCTGGCCGGGAGGGTGCTCTGCGGGCTGGTCACCTGTGTCTTCGCCGCAGGTACCGTTCGCTGCCTCGCTCGATCGCGCTCTCGTCGATGACCCAACAGAGCGGCATGCGTGTGCGCGTCGCTGACCGGATTGCTTCGATCGCAGTGGGGTCGGTGGTCGGGGCGGTGGCGGGGTCCATGATCGGGCTGGCGACGGAGAGCGGGATGCTGCGTGGCGCCGGCATCGGCGCCATCTCCGGCGCCGTCTTCACCATCGAGGTCGCCGAGTCGTCGCGCGACCTCTGGCATTCCGGCGACTCCAGCGTCTGGAGCATCATCTACATGGTACCCGTCGAACTGCTCTCTCTCTCTCTCACTCACACACACACAGAATTACCAAACCAGAAGCAATTCTTGCTGTAAATTCACCCGTCACGACAACTCCTCCTGCATTCACCCGTCAGTGTCCAAAGCGTAATAAAATAGAGGTGGTGTTCGTTTCTTTAGTCCTAAATGTCACATCAAAAAGAATTTTAGTATTTAGAGTATTAAATAAAGTTTAATTATAAAACTTTTTTACATATGTGTGCTAATTTACGAGATGAATCTAACGAGCCTAATTAATCTATGTTTTGCTACAGTGATACTACAGTAACTATCGTCTAATCACATCTTAATTACCCTTATTAGATTCGTATCGCGAATTAGCACATAGTTCTGCAGTTAGTTTTTTAATTAGACTTTATTTAATACTCTAAAGAACAAGATTCTATCAGACCTAAATTTAGGCCTAAAGAAACGAACAGGCCCAGAGCCAAGCTCTCCTCTTCCTCGTAAAGTCCGTTCACCAATTGGACCGCGGTTTGTCGAATTGGGAACAAATCCAGTCAAGTGAAAGCTGATTAATTTCAGCTTGATGTGCTGTTGGCGACCGAGAGGTCATGGTCAGGACATGGACGTTTGCTGTTTCCGCGCGTGCCTTTCGCTTTCACAGCTTGTTTTGGCTTGAGTGATGTCGATGACGATTACGTGCGCCCCAAGGATTCCGTGGGCAGGAATTGATGCCACCAACAGTCCTCCCATGGTTTCTCTTAGGGCCTGTCTACCTGCAACCCAGGTGTTTCTGTTCCTGTTCAGCACCCGGGTGCTGGGGCAGGACAGAACACCCGAATTTTGAGGCCAGAAATTCAGGTGTTGGGTTGGGTTCCAGCACCTGAATTCTGAGCCCTTGATCCAAGATTCAACAGGCCACAAAAAACACAACACATACACAATGCAGATTATACAACAGCTCCATTTTCATACAGAGAAAAATTGTCAGATACGAACAGCAAACACAGAAATGAAACAAACTCTTATCCTAGAAACTTACTATTTCTTTGCCACTTGAAGACCCATTTGTTCCTATCCAAAATGCATAACAATAAGAACAAACACATCAAAATTTGCCCAACAGTGCTGTAATGCTGCAAGAAATATAGCAAACCTTCTGGTATCTAAATGGCAACATGGAACAACTGTTTTGATCACCAGAACACTGTTGAGAAAACAACACATATTTTAAGCCAAATTCATGCAAAAAGAAAAGACAGATCGGATGACAACAATTCAACACATCATAGTCTAGTTCATAGCATTCCATATAGTCATAGTTCATGGCATTTTCATATTAGTCCAGGTTCTTAGAACATCACAGATACATCTTATCACATATAACCTTACTCGCTCTGAAACAGCTTCTTCACGCCTGGAAACATTTTGAAGAACTCAGGGTTGACATTAACTTCTTCTTTGAACTGCACGACACCTCCAAAAATACAAGAGAACTCCTATCCATCCAGCATCTCAGCATCAGCTGCAGTTTCTATGCAAATATACATGTTCCCATGGTAAGATGGGAAAGCCTGGGCGCATTTGACCTGGAATATCAAAATGCAGTTAACCAAGAAAAAATGACAGGCAGACTATGCTAAAATTACACCGATGATAAGATGTAATTTCGTATGATTGCGGCTGTGACTTATACATGGAACTAATATTCTAGGACAAAGTTCAGAAAGAATAACAAAAGGAACTAATTTACTAGAGAAATCCAGAATAATAAATTAAAAAAGTGACCAAACAGATTATAAGTGGTTAATTACACATTTTTTTAAAAAATACAATCAAATATTACTAGAATGACAGTTTGATTAGAATAATAGTTACAACACTAGCAAGATGTAATTAGAACCATAAACACCTGTCAGCCTGTACTAGCTAGCTTTCTTAAGTTATCATAAAATGGAAAAGTAACATGAGGGCCAGTGTCTCAAAAAATAGATATCAACCAGCCAAAAAACAGTACGCTATCTTGGCTGGTAATCTGTCACATTGTGACTGCATGGAGTAGGAAATCTGTCACAGTAAAAGAATTCAATTGGAGACCGATGAATCCTGACTAAATATAAGTTTCTTGTAAAACACATTGTAGCAAAACAGTCTGAAATGAGACATTTTAAAGATGTTCCAACACAAACTAGCATAAGATTCAATGAATTAAGCTATTGAATAGTGCCTATCTGACACACAATAGAGGTTGGAACTAAAAATATTTGTTAAGCAAACAGGCAATTACTTAATACACATGCTAGAATGACAATCGAAGTATACAAGAGTTACAGCAACCTACAGGTGTAATTTTAGGAAAATGAGACTGTAACGACATATGTTTGAATGCAATAAAGTAGTCTAAAAAACGCAATTAGTACCCTGAACTTAACATAACATGTCACCTTATGGTTGATGAACTAGTTACATGTAGCCTTATTATTTATGATACAATCAGACAAGTTTATTTGTCAAACTCCCTTAATTGACACTAAATTCTACTCCTAAACTCAAACTATTATATAAACTGAACATAGCATAAATATCAAATGATCTGAAACAAAATTGGGAATTGACAAAGAAACTAACATTATATGTTAACTTGAACCATAACATCATATGATACAAGAGGTTGTTTTCAGAAAGAAAAACAGAAAAAAAACTATTTCATAACTACATTCAGATATTACTTGAATGCCATTAGTAGTACACTATATTTACTCAAAAATGGCCAGATGAAATTCAGAGTAATTTAGACTGTAACTTACAAAATCCCTTTGATGCCTTAACAAATTGGTTCTTAATGATATGAGAAGATCAAAGTTTTACATGACTTTAACAAAAAAAAGATGCTTGATACAAATGACAAAAGCACTGAATAAAAAAGCGTTGCAACAGGAAAAAAAAAAGGTTTACCTTGTGGGTTTGCTGGACCTTGAGTTAACAACATTTCCTTTGCTTACATGGAGCTGGCGGCTAGCGAGCAAAGCGAGAGAGGCAGAGAGAGTGAGCAGAAAGAAATGTTGTTTGGGGAGGGAAAGGGGCGCATGAGCAGAGGCTTTATTACCTCTGACCGAAGAACAAAAACTGTGACCAAAAAGTATGTTCGAAAATAGGGAAAAGAACAGTGACCAAACAAATTATAAGTGGTTAATTATACATTTTTTTAGAAAATACAGTCAAATATTCTTATTACTAGAATGACAGTTTGATTAGAATATAGTTACAACACAAGCAAGGTGTAATTAAAACCATAAATACCTGTCAGCCTGTACTAGTTGAAGTACGAAGTACCGATGGTGCTCAAACAATATTGTGAGAATCCAGCATCACAGATGGCGACTGTAAAAAATAAAATAAAATAGGAATCTGAAGGTCGCATTATAAAAAAATGTTTGCTTTAAACTTGGTTATAAATACTAAGTCATTAGCTATCTATTCCGCAAAGTTAAACTTTCTCTGCACCCATATGCGAAAGGTATATTGCAAATGGGGATGTGCAATTTACCAGTCACGAATCATCATCCATCACTCCACCATCCTTGCTTGAATGTCCTCCAATCAATACCTGTCTGACACAGCAACGAATAAGTCAAACAACAAGAGTAATCTTGCAAGCATTTCCTGCATCACTTCTCTAATATGCCATTTCCCTGAAAGAATTTGGGCCAATGAATGAGGAAAGGGAGCACACCTTATAAATCTTCTCGAAAGAATAGGTTCAATGTGGAGTTTTAGTTGTCCATGCACTCGGGTAATGATAATAAGCTTTATTTTTTCCTACATAAAGAAAGCATGTGAGTGCTGGTGTTAGATTGGAATGAAGTGCATGGTAGGAAGGTATAGCGAAGAATCAACACGTGGTCTCAAAATAGTCATCCTGATACTACATTATCAGGTAAAAAGAAAAGGATCTGAATATTAAAATATTAGCAGATACAGGATGTGCAAATCATAAGATATATGGCTTCTACTATACATTCTGAATTCTAGCCATTCGGACCATGCTATGAAAAAACCAAGTGGTACCTGCTGACACAAGTGGGAGAAAAATCTGATTTGTATTGTCAAAAAAGGGCAATAAAGAACTCCATAAATTCAGTGAACCTGCACCAAAAAGACATTCAGTTCAACGTTTGTATCAGTAAAAATATATATTCAGTAAAGCAATAAATTTGAACTGATCACCATTAAATTTCTACAAAGAAATCATTGAACAGATCACCAGTTAAATTTCCGCCAGCTATTCCATCCATCTGAACATGCAGAAAAATCATTAGGAATTAGAGCCACAAAATTGCCTGGTGCCAGCAATATTTCCATCCCCAATCACAAGATGCTTGACGATGATGGCGCTAGTACAGCTGCCACATCGTCCCTGCAATGGGCCTCAGATCCAGGGTATGCTGGGAGCGCATGGATGTTTTTTGGAAAAAGTCCATTTAACCTCCTCAACTCTTCCTGGAGTTCGATTTTCCTTCCGCAATTACAAAACCAGATATCTGTCCTCCTCGAACTCACGAAATCGGTTGTTTTTCCTCCCTAGGCGGTTTTAGACGGTGGTTTGGCTGATGTGGTATACACGTGACAGTAGGGCCCACATGTCAAATGCCTTCCACTCAACTATGTGGGCCCCGCTGTGCATAATGTCTCATCCTCTCCCTTGCCGTCCACACGCTCGCCGCCGCGCCGCCCCGAGCACCAACGCGGGCAAGCTCCCCACCACAACCTCCATCCCACGTGGTGCCGGCGCCGCCACCGGCTGCCTCTCCAGACGCGAATCAAGCACAAGGTGGAGCACATCGAGGATGGCGTCAAGCTTGGAAATTGATTGAGGAAGAGGGTGAGAGCAGTGGAGGGTAGCACGGGATGGCCGGAACCGAGAGGTTGGAGCAAACGCACTCGTGCTCCATGTCGACCGCCCTCTAGTAGTGCAGCGGGTTTGACCTCCGCCTCGGTCAGCCGCCGGTCGAGCAACACGGCCGGAATCGACCACCTCCCTTCCCTAATCGAACTTCAACTGATGCGAATTGAGCTTGTGCATGAACTCTACTAAGGTGTGTGAGGCGGAAGTAACCAAAGCCTCCTCCTTTCATTTGATTTATTCACGTGCGTATGGTATTTGATTCGAGTTCTTGCAATCTTGTGTTCATTTCGATTTCTTAAATACTTGTTCCACTCGCGTGGTGCAGCCTAGATGGAGTGCTAGTGGAGCCGTTGTGGGCAGGACAGGGCGATTGTTGCTGGACAGGGCGATTTTTAGCAAAACGGCTTCACCAGCAGTTTTACAGAGAAAGACGGATTGGGAGAAAGAAGCCAGTGAAGCTACAATTTCGTGACTTCATGTTTCACCTCCTTTTTGAATGCGACTTCCTCTTTTCTTTTTTTTTTTAGGGAGGAGCACATGAAAAAACACCTTTTTGGTTGGAAATCATGTGAAGCCATTAGAGAAGCCAACAAAAAAGACTTATCAAAAGGGCACTAAGGCAAAGGTTAATAGACGACCTCTACGGAATTAATAGATTGGTACATAGGTATATATTGATATTAATACATGACCTCTATGAAATTCCTAATGCCATGGATTATTTCTGTCGTGAAAAGCATCGCAATTGAAAGGCAAATTAAGTTTAGAGAATTGGAGAGGCATGCCAGATTATTAAATGTATATATTTTTAATCACGAATACAATCGTAGAAATTAATTGCTAATAAGTGGTTGGAGATGCTCGCGAATATCCATGCATTAAGATCGCCTTGGCGGCCGGAACGATTGAATGCGTACATGTAGAAAATCTGGACTTGATTGCCGGCAGCAACGGATGCATGCATAGAAGATCTCGACTGAATCACCACCAGCGACAGACGGGTGCATGCAGATCTCCAAAATCTCGCTCTATAATTTCCTATAGCAAGAAACACTACCATCTTAAAAAAAGGTTCCAAAGAATAGTCACTCAAATATAAAAAGTTCCAAACAATTGGTTAATTAATTCTCAGTTTTTCCTAAACCAAAATATGCTTCCATTCTTAAAAAGGTTCTAGAATTCGCGAGTACCAGTATATATATAGGGACAAAGGAGATCCATTCACCCTACCCCAGCGTGACTGCTTATATCGTCGGTACTACTCACCAGGCCAAGCAGCGGATGAAAATGGAGATGATGGGTGGTAAGAAGTGGAAGAACCTCCTATTCCCGTTGATCCTCCTGATCGTCATCCTCATCTCTTCCCGTAAGTGCATTTTGACCTCTGAATTGTACTGGCTGTTATAATCCGCTAATTAACCCTATCTCTTCATCTGGTTGGGTACGTGGATTGATATGAATGCAGAGGGGGACATGGTTATGCTGGTCGGCGCTGATTCGGATTCATGCGGCGTCTTCACAGATCCAAACTGCCTGGGGCGTTGCTTCAGGCCAGGCAAGTGTGACGAGTGCTGCAAAAATCAAGGATTCCACCGCGGCAAGTGCCATACACTCGGTTGCTACTGCTGCAAGGACTAAATGAACTATTTGTATAAATAAATCTCTTGTTACCCGAGGTGGCATCTCGCATGGTACACAACGAAATAAAAGTGGAATGTTACAAGAATTCTGTATGTTCCCCTATTCAGATGTGTACATATTCAGGTTGTCTTTACTATATTTACTCATAAAAACGCTAGTTCCTCGCTTGCCTCGTCGATCGTCGTCCGAACTCCGACTGCAGATGGTATTTAGTTCTCTGTTCGTCTCTCGATTTTTATTTTTTATTTTTTGGGAAAAAAATGTTCGTCTCTCGCATCGCCCTACCAGAAAAAAAAAAGTTATCCTGCTCCCGCGCAGCAATCCCGCTCGATTCGCGACAGATGATCCCCGGTGGGCTTCGTTCCTTTGCCGTGATTTGCTGCAAATCCAGTGGATCCTCCACGTGCTTGATTCGAGATTGTGGCTCCACTACGCTGGCCATATGGAAGATGAAGGCCATGGAGCCATGTGCTGGCGGATCGACGGCGGCCGGGGAACAGCGATGAGGAAGAGGGCACGGATACGCTGTCCCCTGCCGCCGCTCCTCCTGCATTCACAGGTCTCCCATTCCTCGTCGGAGAACCCGACTATGTAAGGCTTCCGAAATTCAATTTTTCTGAGGCCGGTTTCGAAACGGCCCCGCGCTGGATACACCGCCTGAAACATCTACAGCAGGATAGATTCAATTCTATCTAAGGTTCCCTGTAAGGCCTCGTTCGGTTGCTTTGTTTTCATTCCATGCATGATTTCATTCAAGGCCTGGATCAAGTGGATCCATGCGTGTCACTTGATCCATGTGATCCTCCCATCGACGTGCAGGAACCGATCCTTGCAGGAGTTTTTGCCGTTTGGTTGAGCAGGAACATATAGAGGGAACAATGAGGAATATCAGGCTCCGATTGTCCTTTTTATAATACTTACTATACTCTGTCTTATACTCTTAGATCAAGTTCCGAACACACTGCTGATCCTATAGCATTAGGCACTCAGACCGAGTAATAGCAAATTACTGATTAGAATGTTCTAGAATTCTTATAACTCACCCGATAGAAAAATGACCCAGAAAAATGCTTGCCTGATACAAACATGCAAAGAAAAATGCTTGCACATTCAACTGAATTGAGTCGGCCAACATAACTTTCTTTTTTTCAGAAACAGAAAAATGAATTTTGGAGTGGCACATATGTCATTCACCAGACATTATCACAAGACAAAGGACAATACAAATACAGCAAGTGATCTAAAATCATTGAGAGCGACATGTTGCTTTGATTCATCTGTAACACAAATCCTACTTTAACCAACTGAGATCAGAAGTTTGCTCTGTGCCAACAACGTCTTTGGCTTGATCTTTGCGATGATGCACTGCTGGAAATGCGAAGAAAAAAAAAGAGTAGAGTCAGCATTGCACTTCATAATGCATCAATCAGCCTACTCTAAAATATTTCACTGGTTCTCTACTAAACATGCAAATTCTTGTTAAATTCAGAGGAACTCAAACAATATTTTCAATGGTTCAGATTTCATCTACTTAAGTGCGTACATAATCTGGCACTGGAATGCTATCTCTCTGTTCAATTCATCCCTCTGGAGGTGAGCATTTGCATCTTCTGACGGCTTCCCACAGAAAGGACTGGCCAGGATCATGTTGATCAGGGCCGGCTTGAGCTCGTAGTCCTTGTTGGTGATGCGCGGGTTGGGTCCCACGTGGATGTTCTCCGTGGTTGGCGCGGAGAAGTCATTGATCGTCTTCTCAACAGGATCACCCATGTTATTGTTCGTTGATGAAGACTGAGGGCGATCAACGGTCAGTGGAAGGGATCCTTCGAGAGCCAGAACGTTCGATTGAGCGTGGGTGGGAGGAGGGGTGAGCGTAGCCCTCACCCTTCTCAAGAACTGTTCGGGATCTGGGTGGAAATTTTCTGGTCGGTCGAAACCAGTCATGCACCGTCCTGTTTAATTTTCTACAAGAAGAAAACAGGACAAGGGTAAGCCCGCAAAAGTAAGTGATAATTATTTTCTCACAAACACAATGCATTTATTCAGAATCCTAGCTGCTACTTCCTCGGCAACGGCGCCAGAAATGCTTGTTGGCGGTTCTTATGCGTGTACATTAAATTCATTAATTCCGCAAGCACACGGATCACCATTATAGCATTTCACCTTGGAGTATTCCAGGGTTATCGTATTTATAATTCCGCGGGAAAGTAGAGCGAAAGGAAGCTAAATAGTAGCAATGCATTGCACAATTTGGAGAAAAACAATATATCAACTATAATTAAGACGGTGTCAGGTTTGCATGATATAAATGGGTTGGCACACACCATCTAATCCTAAGTGATAAAAAAATAAAAGCGTAGTATACATTTGGGAGGACAACGAGATAGAGTCAAAACTTCCTATATGCTTATCTATTATTTACTCTTCCTAGCAGTCAAGTCTACAAAGATTATCCACTCTAACTAAGCTCATACACGTGCAAGTTATGTCATTTCGGGGCACGCACGTGCTAGGTTATATGAACCGATGCTGCTAGTTCATTCTAAGGAACCGTACGCTATAATTAAGACCCTGCCTGTCCAACCCGGACGTGGTGGATTAGAGAGACCGGTGTAGCTGTCACATACACTCGCGGCTACCATCCTCCGTGGGGTTGGGTGCCAAACGTGCATAGGCCAAGCTCTAAGTTCCATGCTTACAACCCGCCTAGAGGAACTACTCTTGATCAACGGAGCAGTCCTATCTAAGAATAGAGCACAGATTTCACCAAGCGCGGATGCCATCTCCGACGGAGGCACTCTCTCGTACTCTTTAGACAACAATCACGAATCCCACAACAAGACTTCTACGAGCACTTACTTAACGGAATAAATAAACTAAATAGAAAAGAACTACTAAAAGAATTAAATAAAGATAAAACTAAATATAAATATATTGAATAAAATAATATCTCTAAAGAGTTAAGATACAAAGAACTATACCGAAACTCCGAGAAGACTTCGGAAGCCCGAGAGAGCTCTCACTCTACTCTACTCTACTCTAACTCCCAAAGTAACTACTAAACAAGAAATAAACACTTGGATGAAGTGTGGTGCGAGTTGTTCCTCCGGCCACCGCCCATTTTTATCATGCAAAACCTGACCCCCATCTCAAGTCTGTTGCAGTATTTTGGTAGCAGTAGTGTTTACAGAAGGGAAGACTTGCTGTCCCATGTACCAGAACTTCCCCTGAACTGACGCGAAATGCACCGAATAAAAATCGAGCCTGGAAAGCATATGTGTTGGCGAACTGCGGCGGCCACCAACGCCACGGCGGCGAGAGATCGCGGAGCTAGCTGGGATTTTCCATTTGATCCCTTCTCGGAGAAGCCTTCTCTGGGACGCCATGATGACGGGGTTAGTCGGCCGGGGACCCTAAACGGATCAGTTCATTAGCACTAAATGAGGCTCCACATCAATAATGAGCACGTTCAAGATTCCCTTTTTAGACAAATCTCTATAGATGACGTGGCAGTCTTGAGACTGACCTACGTTCACGGATAGATTGGTGACAAAACAGTTGTACATCGTTGGACAAATGATTCGTTTGTTTGTTCTTTCATCGGACAAAAATGATCTACATTCACCGGATAGATTGGTGACAAGACAGTTGTATTGTATTGTGCCTCGTTTGACAAATTATTGTGCCTCGCTTGACAAATACAACTACTATGAAGCTTTCTACTACGGCTGGTCTCAGCGGGGGGTTAGCACTAAATGAGGCTCCACGTCAACAATGAGCACGTTCAAGGATTCCCAACTTTAGACAAATCTCTATATAGTTGATGTTGTACTCTCGAGACTGGCCTACGTTCACCGGATAGAGTGGTGACGAAAGAGTTGCATCATCAAACAAATGATTCGTTTATTCGTTCTTTCAACGGACGCCTTTGCGGCAGCGGAACATCTGGTGTTTAAACACCGGCAACAGAGGATTGTCCGTTGCATACGTTCAAGGCTTCACAACTTTAGACAAATCTTGAGACTAGCCTACATTCACGGATAGATTGGTGATAAAACACGCCCGTGTTGCACTTGGAATCTGACTTGTTCGACAGAGTGCCGCACATGTCAAATTAGTGACATGTGGCCCCCGGTAATGTGGGACCTACTTCTCCGTGAGAGCGACCGTGCCGGAGCTGGCGTCAAACATACATGATTCGAGCGTTGTTCGGCTGCAAGGACCAAGTCTGCAAATATCACCTCACTACAGACTCTCTCTGCCGCTTCTTTTTTATCGTTCCCGCCGAGAACCGCCGCCGTCGCCGCACTTCTCCTTCATCATCTCGCTCCGACTTCCTGCGCCATGGCTCATCCATCGATAACGTCCTCAGGCAACCCTGGCGGCAGCGGCATCGACGCAGGTGAAGAAGAATGGTCTAGGTACCTCCTTGCCAACTCTGACGAGGCGTACCCCGGTGGCCGCGATTCGGCGTCGCTCCGTTCTCAGTAACAGCGGGTCCAGGAACTCTCCACTCGGCGCAGTGAAGGAGGCGGCCGAAGAAGGTGAAGCTCCGGCAACTCCGACGGCCAGCTCACAACCCTCGGTAAGTTCGATCTCCTATTTTTAATTAGGCTCCATTAGGTTCGATCAGGTAGAATGGGTCTATTTTTTTGAGATTAGGGTTGATATCTTTGTTTTTTCATCGAGTACTTATCACAGCTAGGATTTCCACTGCTGGATCTGCTAGATTTGTTGTCAATAGAGATTGATGCATAGGTTTAGGATTAGAGTTGCTTCTACCCGCACAAAAAAAAAAGAGTTGCTTCTTAAATTTCGGATGGGGAAATTTTACTTTCGCCTCGCCTGTGGACTCTGTTTATGCAGTTGACCGATGATGACGAGGTGCCGTCCGACAATGACGTGCCGCCGTCCTATGATTACGTGCCGCCGTCTGACGATAAGGTGCTGCGTCCGACGATGACGTGCTGCCGTCCTAGTGTGGGGTGTCGTCTGAGGCTGAGGAGCAGGAGCAGGAGCAGTAGCTGCCGCCATCTGCGTTCGTTGAAGAGCCGGGTTGGCGTGACATCGATGAGGATAGCGAAATGGTCTGCTCCCATGGCTTGCCTCTAGGGTGCAAGGTGTGGTGGGGAGGAAGGAACAGTGGCCGGTGCTTCCTGGGTTGTCAACTGGAGGTGAGTTCATTCACGGGTACTTCTTCACGGTCACGGCCATGCTCTCTTTTTGTACTAGCATAATAAATTGTTGTGCATGTTCATGAATGTGCGCAGGTGTCTCCATGTGCATTCTTCTGTTGGCATGATAACCCATGGCGGCGAGGGTTCAGAGGACCATGAACAACCTGTGGACGCTGGGGTCAGTCACCGTCCATATAGTGACAGAGGCTAGACAGCAGCTGAGGAGCAAGGAAGACGAGCTCGAGGTTGTGAAGAGTAGCAAGGAGGAAGAGCTCAAGGCGGTGAAGACGAGGAACGCGGAAGAGCTCGAGGCGGTGAACAAGGCATTTGGTAATGTCATCGCTGTAGCTAACACAGTCGGGATAAAGCGTGCATGGATGGCCGCCACTGTCGGCCTTGGTTTGGCCATGTTCGCCTTTGGTGTTTCGGTCGTTCGTCCACAGGATGTCAACCTCTAGCTAGGATAATATTTAGTCGTTGTAATTCCAATCAGTCAGCGAACTAGCTGTCGTGATAACCCAGCCGGTGGGCCTTTTGAACTCTTCTTACTTCTTAGAAGCTAAATCCTTATATAATTAGTGTTGTACATTTTCCTCTGTTTGTGCGTGAAATGGATCCAAAAGACCAGAACAGAGGAAGTTGACACTCCATGCGAGGATGCAATTGACCCGGTCGTTCCTTCTCTAGCTGCACCTTTCAATGAGCGCATGCAGTTGACGCATGAAACAAGTTCCTCACTGCTTTGTGGGTCCCGCACGCCTCTGTTCCCGTATGTCATTAGAACGGTAGGACGATGCTAGGTACAGCCTCCCTTTTCTACGGCTGCAAAAGAAACCAAGGTCCACAGAGTTGGCCTCACTACAGACTCTGCTGCTTCTTTGTCCCCATTCCCGCCGCGCACCGCCGTCCTCGTCGCCGCACTCCTCCTCTAACCTCGCTCAAGCTTCTTGTGCCATGGATCCATATTCATCGGCTATGTCCTCGATCAAATCCGGCGAAAGCGGCAGCGAATCCTTTAGCGACGCCTCCAGCCACAGCAACACCGCGGAGGAAGGATGGCGCGACTACCTCCGACGACTCCGACGAGGCGTCCGGGCCGGGTGAGACTGTCCGCACTGACGGCGGATCCAGGAACCTTCAACATGCTACGGCGACTCCTCCAGTCAGGCCATCCGCGGTAAGCACGCCTCTCTAAAAAACCCCTACCCTCTGTTTCAACTAGGCTCCATTGGGATCCGTTAGTGTACTTGAGTGGAGTCGATTTTGACAAGATTAGAGTCGATTTTGACAAGATTAGGGTTTACTGGGGTCGATTGAGACAGTATTAGGCTCGGTTTTGTTTTCAGCCAGGTTTTTTCTGCTAGATTTCTTGTTAACCGCGCTCGGTTACACAGTTCAATTTGGTCTTAGGTTTGGGATTAGTGCTGTTTCTGAAAATATGAATGAAAAATGTTATGCAGCCCGATGATTCTGATGACAACTCATTGTCTTGTGAAGAAGAAGAAGAAGAAGAGTCATCGTCTTCTGATGACGATGAAGAAGACGAGGATCAGCCTCGGGGGTGGAGGTGGACCGATGAACCTGGATGGCGCGGCATCGATGAGGATACCGACTTAGTCTGTGACTATGTCATGCTCCACGGCGCAAGGTGTGGCGGAGAGGGTGTAACACCGGCCGGCGCTTCCTGGGTTGTCAACTGGAGGTGACTTTCATATGCAAAGCATCGTTCATCATCATTAGTTTGCCATTGCTTTCTTTAAGGTTCAAATTGTTGGATCGCTGTGCGTAGGAGGTTCCGTGCGCTTTCGTCGTTTGGCATGATGACCCATGGGATGAGAGGGCTCAGAAGGCCATGAAAGGAGCTATGGGAGATCAAGGAGGTCAGCATTTACTTAATGCACAAGGGTTATCGGTGACTGAGGAGGAACAAGGCAGAGCTCCGGGCAGTGAGAACGGCATTCCGTCATGGCATGGCTGGTGCTAGTGCTGCCGAGATTACGCGTGCATGGATGGTGACGGCCATCGTCCTTGGTTTGCTAATCTTGTTCGTCCTTGGGTTTCCCAGAAGGTTTCTAGCTTTTAACTTTGCTAGAGGTAGCAACCTTCTCTCTCTTCTTTATCTATAATAAACAATTCTATGAGCTAGCTTAAAGTTAGCCTTTGGGGATGTCAAGCTCAAGCTAGCTATGAACAATATTTTCTTCAATTAGTCAGTTGCATTTAGCTGTGTTTGTTTTTCCTCTGTTTTTCATGGATCCAGAACAGCGGAAGTTATTAGTAATTGTTTAATGCATGACTCATCTGACTCCCAAACGCACTATTCTTGACTGCAGCGGAGCCGAGGGAGACGCACGGTTTGGTTTCGGCAAACACTACGGGTTCTCTGAGATGGCTTCCACCCAAGTTTCCGTTAACCCACTGACATTGGACCCGCTCTATTCCACGGACCGCGTCATATTGAGATGGCTAGAACCATGCATCGTGTAAACACTTCCGCGTGCCTGGCCGTCTCCCCCGCGGCAGCATCGTAGTACTACAAATGAGACCGCTTCAGTCCCAAGTGGTGCCTCACTCCGCACTCTCCCACTTCGTCGCACTCCTCCCTCCTCTGTCGTTGCTCCGATCATCCATGTATCCAGCGGGGCAGCCCTTCAGCTGGCGTCACGCCCATCGTGACCACCGCGGAGGCGGAAGGTCTACCAGGGTTGGCCTCGTCCTCAGTAAAGTTGACACATGTCGCTCCCCATAGCGCTTTTGTTTTCCACTCTTTTGGGCTCTGCTAGAATAATAAGCCTCTGCCAAGTTCACACATCTCAGTCCAAGGATGATTATGGTCAGTTACGATAGGATAAAGGCTAGTAGGTTGGTCGATTATGGTTGATGTGAGTGTACTGTTCATCATGCAGAACAACGGCGGTTCCGCGGTGCGCACGCATGTTCCGGCGGTTCCATGGCCCGGAGCTTCATCCGGTGCTGCCATGGCTCCCTCCAACCGCGCCCACAACAGGGACGCCCAGCAGCAGGATACGGCTCCAGTAATCTCGCCATGGTCTCCGTGGCCGGCCTCGGCGCGCTCGACGCCGCCGTTTCAAGTCCAGGTTGCTCGCCGCCTCCGCCTCCGCGTCCGATCCCGGCGGACCCAGTCCCTACGGCCCCGACCTCACCGCGCTCCGACGGCTACGTGGAAACCGACTCAGAGGATGACAGGTTCCACGGTTATCGGACGCCCGTAATCTAGTATGTAGTAGTAGTAATGGCAAATGGTGGAACGGTTGGTGGTGCCAAATAATTATATTTTGGAAAAGACGCTCTTCTAATCTACACTCAACGGATTTGGTGTGATCATCTGTACTACTGCACTCTGGTGGCATGCTATTTTATCTGGTGAGGTTTATTCTTCAGCAGCGTACCTTCCGGTGTGATGAAAAGGAAATTTGCACACATTTGACCGCTTAATTGACTGTTGCACACAATGTTATGTTTTATGCACGTATCTATCCGATGGTTTATGCAGTTGGCAGAACTAATGACACGCAGGAATCAGACGAGAGAGAGACACAATGGAAAATTTTCATGAAATTGGACCTCATGCTTAGAATCCTCCAAAATCACTATGAAACAAGCCATTCCATATGAATTTTATAGGAATCTACCATGTGCATTCCTTTGTTGCAAAGGGCTCTTGTAGGAAACATTCCTAAGGATTGAAATCCTCCAAAATATGAAAAACCCTACAATCCAAAGGAGGCCTAATTGGTGATTCAAAATTTGCAGTGCTAAAATTTACTTGAGACTATCCGGAGATTGAAATTCAACCTACTCACCGGGATATCCTTTTCTTGAAGGTTGGTTGAGTGGTTGGAGCAGTGGCACAGTACCAACTCGTCCCCGTGAGGCCGTGAGTAATTTGACAAGAATGGACTATGCTGCCAGCCGCCTGCGCCTCCCTCATGAGTGCCTCAAGGACTGTGAAGGAATCACACGCTTTGCAAGACGCGGCTTGACTAAGCTACTACTAGTAGGAGTAGTAAGCTAGTAGCACCGGAAAATCCTGTGGTATAAATTTTAGCGCACCCATAAATTCATTCCTTTAATCCTTTCGTTTGGAAGGTCAGCTAATCCGATGGTTTTGTATCAAAATCAGGCTAAATCACGTCTTTGAAGGCCAGCGATTTCGTGGGAAGCTTCTCGAATGTCAGTACACGACCAGCAATTGTGTACCTCCTGCACACCGACATTTTCTTCTGGTGGACACGCAACCTGCATGCAACACTGGCACCAGAAACGGCTCCCTCCCGTGCTCGTGCACCCATCACTCGCACCAGAAACTCCTGCCTACGTTTTCTTTGCGTCTCCCCAGCATCGAGCTTGAGAGATTCGCGAAAAATGGTATCCATTTGCTTGTTGTTGTTCGATTTCCTCCATCACCTTATTGCATTTCTTTTTCATATATTTTGGTCTCTTTACCAGTTTTGCTTTTGATCTATTTAGGAGAAACATGGACAAGGGGACGAACGAGCAAGTGATGGAGGGCGCAGCCGCAAACGAGAGGAGCAATGTGAGCCCGGTGCAGGAGCATGCAGTCATAAAAGAAAGGTTTGCATTCTCTTGTCAGATGTTTCGATTCCCTTCATTGACTTCTTCATGAACATCATACTAGTTACTAGTAGTTATTTTTTGCTGCTACCGACCTGTATGTAGGGATCATGTAGTAGTAGAAAGTGTGCCGCACCATGGGCGTGAGCAAGCTTGCACCGAGTTGAGTTTTGTTGTGAGCCCGGGGTAGCAAAAATAGTCTGTTGCGAGGTCGAGGATGAGATGTCAGAATCAGATTTCTTTGGTGACAATATGTGGGACATAGGGATCCGGGAAAAGCGGTATCCGTTTTTGTTGTTTGTTGTTTCGATTTCTTTCATTGCCTCTGCTGTCGATTTCTTCGTCTTCCTGAATATGAGTATTTATTGGTCAAGTTCTGAATCTCTATGTAGGATAGAAGTCATCAAGAGGAAGATGAAGGCTACGGCTGATGACCAGGGGAGGAATATGCGCATGAAGGACAGCGAGGAAGTAGCAGACGAGGCCGTGAGAATGGTCCATGAACGGATCGGGATTCTTAATGATCTCCTGAAGCTCATGGAAATTTCACACACAGAACTGGGGCTCCTGGGGGAAAACATGCGGCTCAAGGGAATAGCACTCAGCAAGATCATCTCCATGTGCGACATGCATCTGGCAAATCTGGAACATAGTAAGCGCATTGTATCACATCCAGCGGACATTCCGGTGTTTGAGATAACAATTCCCGTAGATTAATGTCTGTTGTTTCCAATGAATAGCTCGGTTCAGGCAAACGTGTATGATTGTTTCTAGCTAAATTTATTGATTTTTTGTATAGGTGTCAGCAATCTCAGCGGCTTCTGCGACAGGATCACCAATTTCCTGAACAATCTGAAGACGATGAAAACAACTGCTCCTGAGGGCGAAGACGTTGTCGCAGACGAAGACGCTGATCGCGAGGAGAAAGACACTCAGCACAAGGAGATAGACGCCGCCGCCACCGCCGCCGCCGCCGAGGTCAATGACCCTGCTGCCGAGAAGAAAGACGCTCCTGCTGAGGAAGACGCTGCTGTCGAGCAGAAAGACACTGCTGCCGATGAGATGGATGCTGCCTCCAAGGAGAAAGATGTCGCCTCTGCAGCGGCTGCCGCCGTGCCTGCTGCAGAACATGAGGCCGAAAACATGGCTGCTTAAGTCGCGGCACAAGACGACTAGTTAATGTCGGCCGGCATGGCGAACCATCTCGTATCATGTTAGTTATTACATGTAGTTCGATAATTAGTAGTAGTACTTGGGTCCCCCGAACGATGCTTATTTTGCTGTAGCGTGATGCTGGTCACCACCTGCAGTGCGCGGACACCGACAGGTCCTTGTTTGACACTTGTCCAGTGCATTCCATATCTGTATTCAGGGTGTAATTTATGTTGTGCGATGCATGTCAGTTGGATGTTCCAGTGCGTTCCATGTCAGTTCAGAGGATGTTCCGGTGTTTGAGATAGCGATTCAATTTAGAGCGTAGACGCGTAGTCCAGAATAACCTTCCTCCTAGAGTTATCAAAACTCTGTATATATCTTTGCTCTATTTTATCCCATCCAGTCTCTACATTTGTTGACGCCCTTCGCACTCCTAATCCAGCCAGTCTCATAAAAAGGTGATGTGGCAAACCAACAATTAAGAATTGTTATAGGAGACGAGTTTTTATTACCATGAAAGTGTCTCAGAAACTCCTTAGATCAAGGTTTATCGACTTTTTTTCTAGAGATGACTAAAGTGCTTGGCGTTTATGCGCGTGTAAATGATAGTTTCTGCCTTGTACACGCCCCCTCGCTTGAAAACGTCACAAACTCAGAATGGATTTGCTGGTTCGCATAATAAATGTGGCTGCAGCCTAAATTTTCATTCGCCCGCCGAAACGAGAGTGTCTCTTTCAAAATTTCCACCACGATGGGGAAAGTCCATGTTGTCCCTTCCTCTCCAAATCCATCCACTCTCTTTTCCTGATCCGCTGCCAAGGGTGTTTTGGTAAACTATGCCAATGCAGCCATAAAAATACGCCGAATCTTGACCTCGCTGCCATCCCAAACATTGTCTCGCCGATCCCGCTTGCTGCTCGCCGGCGTTCCCGAGCTTCACCTCTGCCGCTCTACGTCCCTGCATCGTTCGTGATCCTGCCCCATCGTTGTCGTATGCACCGGAGCTCTGTCCTTCTCCAAGACTTCGATGGCATCAGGGCGGAATCCGGCGACGACAGGTATATTGCTTCCCTATATAGCTCTATGTACATTGTTGGGGATGTTTTCTTTTTGAGACCTACATTGTAGAAGATGTTGATCTGTTTATATTTGTCGTTTTGGCATTGGGCATGCAACTAATATTTTTGTCGACTTGCATTTGAAACAATCAGTCACACAGAATATGTTTTACGAACGTGCAGAGGATGGGCTTCACCATGAAGAGGAAGAGACTAACAAGTACGCGCTTCAACGACTGAAAAGAGTTGCTGCAAATGAAGAAATCCTCAGAAACCTTGGTCTGCCGGGGACCCTAAACGGAGGAAGTAGAAATAAGGTTTAAATGTTTTCTTTCCATTCGCAAGTTTTTGCAGAAGTGTTACCGTGTTACTTCTAAGTACCGTACACATTGCAACGGGATTTGTTTTCTTTAAAAGCCCTTGATTTCACCATGTAAATGTAACAAAATTTCTAATCTGCCCCCGTCTTGCTAAGCTTCTAAACCTATTGAGCCCCCCCCCCCCCCCCCCTCCCCTCTAAATTGATACAAGCTCCGTTACTGCATTATTGCAAAGCTAACTTTTCTTCCCTTTTGGCCGTCAAGGCCTCACAGGTTCTTAAGGGGAGAGGGCAGAAGAGTTCCACGCAGGAGACAACCAGTCCTGTTACAGGCGGAAGAGGTTCCAAGAGAGTGGTGGCACCTCCTCAAGAAGTCCCAAGACTAACTAGGCAGCGGGCAAGGGAGTTGTCCGCTGTAAACTCTGTCGAAGGAACACAAGAGGACAGCACCCAAATGCATGATGACGGCAAGGATCATATTTTTTGTTGCTAAATATTATTTACTCTTTGCTGATAGCCACTTAATGATTAACACGTGATTGCAATTTTCTTAGGGGAAGAAATCAGAACTACTCCAAAGGGCACAGCAAGAGCCGGGAAAGATCTGGAAAGGATTAACAAAGGAATGGACAAAAAGATGCGAATCCACATTTCAGAGGGGATGAAACGGCCTGAAGTACCATTGCAAACTGCAAAGCTTGCAACTGAAGCCGGCATCGTACTTCGGCGGCACATACCAGTCCTTCCTCACTGGAAGATGTATAGGGATGAGCACGAGCGGGAACATCTTTTAAACTACATCAACGAAGTTTCCGTAAGTATATCAAGTCATGCCCAACACTGATGTGAAATTCCATTTTAATTGCTGTACCAAATTAACCTGATAAGTTAACTGGTACCCAATCTTTGTATGAGAGATGGGTAAACTTTTATTTGCCGTAATAGGTCCAATTTTCCATGGACACCACCAGCAAACCAGTGATTTCAGCATGTGCTGACATGATGAAATGCGGATAGCGTCAGATGAGATATAAGCTGAAGAAGAAGTTCTTCAATAATATACCAGCGAATGAAGTGGTTGCCAAATCTCCTGTGTCATCGATGAATGACGATCAATGGGAAGCACTGCTGAAGTTGTCGTCAAGCCCACAGCACAAGGTACGGCAGGACTTCAAATTGCCTCGTTCCTCTTGCGTCGTGTCGGTCAACCTAATGTCAAATACAGTTGTAGATTCAGGATGCCGTCTGACTTCAGAGTAGACATAATTACTGCGTTGTACCTGAACTTGTTCTGTTCTACTTGATCCCTCTATCGTGATTTAATTGATCGTTGTAGACTTAATTCTTATGTTATCATTGTTCTACTGTTAATTCAATTTGTTCATTGTATGAAACTACCTGAACTCAGTACTGTCGATAGAGTGTGTATGGACACCCCTTTATCCAATTCTGTGTTTGTTGAACTCAAAGGATCATCCGGTGTTGTCATCATTTTCAGCACCGTGTTTATGATCTTGGGCATTTGTCCGTTGTTCGTTTTACATCATATCAAAAAGCATATGCGTGATGCTGGACATTAGAAATACTGTATTTTTTTCTATCACTCACAGAAATGTACTTTCTGCAGAAAATGTGTCTTGCAAACCAGCAGAACCGTGAGAAAGTACAGATGAATCAGCGCACAGGCTCCCGGTGCTACATTGCCCAGGCTCATGCCTTGGTAAGGAACTAGTCAGTCGACGCCTTTGATTTCTTCTATTAAATGATGATTAGACATTTCTTTGCACATCATTTCAGAGAGATAAATTCGATGATGAGCCCACCCCTGTGGAGCTGTTCAGGGAGTTTCATTCATCACAGAAAACTGGTTCTGTTAGTGAGACAGTTCAAAAAGCTCTTGTAATTGCTTTTTCCTTTTCATGTCCTCTTATGCATGTACGGCACGGTAAAAATCTGTTAACATGATGGAACTTTGACCTATCACCCTTTTTTGCTAGGATGATATGGAAGAGAAAATGGAAGAATATATACAAGAGGGAGAGAAACCGCTGTCTCCTGGTCATGCTGTTCGTGAAGTTGTTCGAGCAAGAACCTTTTTTGAAGTTGCGGGCCTTCAACCGAAGAAGAAAATCAGAAGTTTTGTTTCTTCCTGGTTGGAAGCACTGATGGCTGAACTTGTGCGCGCAAAAGCTGAAAGTCGACTAGTTGAACAAATAGTTAAACAACAGAGGAGGGAGATTGATGCCTCACAGAAGCAAGGGCAAGGTGCAAGAGACTCAAACTGCACTCTGGAAGCCCAGTTTGAGGACTTGAAGAAGGTAACAGCACGAAATGGAACCTTGATGGCCTCTCTTATTTCTAAATTCAAAGGGGAAGGTCAGGTGCATCTTTCATCTCCGACATCTGAATGATCTTCATTTCTAGTCTGATTGGTTTTGGAGTGATTACTCAACTCTTCTGTGTGTTGTGTTCGTGGGGCACCATTTTGTAATGTGGCATGATTTCGTGATCTGGATGGAATGTGAACTGTGGCATCGTTTCGATTTATGTGATGTATATCTGACTCATCTATGAATTTAACAGCGGATAAATTTGGCATATGTTTGTGATGATCCAACCTGATATGAATTGTGACGAAATAGTCAGATCGCAAATGGGCCCAACAAAACGAAAAGTGGACCATTTGGGAGAGGACGCGTGGACCAATATAATAATGGCACGCGGACCTCTGGCAACGTGACACACGTGGACAAATTGAAAAATGACACATAAACCAATGGCGCAGTGACACGTGTGCAAGTCGCGAGAGGGGGGGTGAATCGGTGTCTCAATAATTTCTCCCAAACGTACTAGAGGCGTGAAGCTAGCAAGACTAGATATGGTGACAATAAGAAGCTAGCGATGCGCGCACACAATATAGTCTAGCAACAAGCAACACCCTAACAAGCAATTCTACCAAGTAACAAAGAGACAACCTATCATGCAATTCTACTAGCACATAAGTAAATGTGGAAGCGTAAATGCTAGTAAGTAAAGGAGATAGAGATAGGAATGCTCATGATTTTTCCCGTGGTCTCGGAAGGATGGCGCCTTCCCCTACTCCACGTTGGGTCACTCCCGCCGGAGTCTCGACCCCGTCCCTCCGCTCGATGGCGATCCCTCCTAGAGCACACTTCACCCTCCGAGTGAAGTCGCGGGCACGTCCCGCCGGGCTCGATCCCGGGTACTCTTCCGGAGGTAAGGCTCCGCACTTGATGCGTGCCAAAGGGCGCTCCACTAGTGATGCTTCTTTCGCACGGGAAGCTCCAAGACCGTGAACAAACTTGTGTCGGCTTCCACAATCTCCTTGGACAGCTCAACACCGACGCCTAACCGGTCTAGGCCTTGCCATAGACCAAGAGTAACAGCTCAACTTGACTCTCTCAAGCACTCCCTAGCCTAGAGATCAATGGATGCAACTTGTTACTCTCTCAAGCACTAGGATCACTCCAAATCCTTCTCAAGTGCTTCCTCTTCTTGCTCTTGGCTTCTCCCTGTCTTTCTCAACTATTCTAGTGGCCAAGAGACCCTCAAAGGGGTAGGTAACCAGCTATATATAGGCCTCCAAACTCAAACTAGCCGTTACCAAAAAGCAGTCTGTCGACAGAGTCACCGTACCACCCACCGTATCATACGGTGACTGGAGCACCGTATCATACGGTGACTCCCTTGTCGCCTGCCAGAGAAACTCCATTCTCTGGACTTCATCTCCTGGGTTCACCGTATCATACGGTGACCTCCACCGTATCATACGGTGACTTCATCCCTTTAGCTTCCAGCCAACTTCCAAGTCTCTGGAAATCATACAGTGACCACCGTATCATACGGTGACCACCTCACCGTATCATACGGTGACTCCTTCTTCTCTGCCAGATCATCACCTTCACTGGTCTTCTCTTCTCGCAGTCACCGCATCATACGGTGACTGGCACCGTATCATACGGTGGCTTCTCCAGAAGCTGATCTTGATCTTCTCTTCGATCATCGACTCCAACTTCATCCTTTTTGGTTCCTCCACATCTTCCCTTCTACTCCAAGTGTCCGAGAGACTCACAATGCATCTAAAGATCTCTACACTATTGAGTACCTAAGAGAACCAACTTGAACCCTCTTGATAGTCCGGTTTTTCCTATGGACTCAAGCTAACATCTAACCAAGCAACACTCTCTTGGATCTAGCATGTCCTTAGCCTTAACCCATATCTTCTCCGCGACTCCATCAAGTCCGTTCTTGTGTTGATGAAGAGAACCAATCATCCTTGACATTTGAATTAGGGTGTGTCGGCGTACACCACCAACGGACGGAGCTTTCTTCACATGTGACCATGATCAATATCCTATATGGAAATGTTAGTCACATACAAAGGGTCATCCAATCACCAAAACATTCATACCTTTGGGGTTTCCAAACACTCCAATGGCCATGAAGCTTACAATCTCCCCCTTTTTGGTGATTGGTGACAACATGAATGTAAGACATCAAAAGATGTAAAGGATAAGGAAATAAAACGCAAGGATTGATCGAGATGAAAGGATATGAGATAAAGCACAAGGTAGACCGCTCATTAATAGAACATGGTGAAAGTAAGAGCAAGGCGGCATCTCGAACAAGATAACAACTATGCATCATGATATAGGATAGATAAAGCAATGATCATGATGAATAGAGAAAGCGTGGGTCATAGCTCAAAGAATGTATCACCTGCAAAAATAGAGTTAGTGCACAGTTGGTGATAACTAAGGAATAAGTCAAGTGAGCTATGACCAACACCCCTGCAACGACATGATAAAAGATAAGTCCTGCAAAAGCAAGTTAGTGCACATATCGTCACAGATACACAAACATACTCAAGAACATCTCAGGCATATATATATATATATATATATATATATATATATATATATATATATATATATATATAACAAGAACAGAGTAGTAAATGAAACCAAGTGCATTCTTAATGTGCTAAACACCGAGACAAAGAAATCCAAGCACATCAAGAACCACAAACTCCAAAAGAATATATAATAGAACATCAAGGCTCCCCCTGAATACAAAAACAATCTCGATCAAGTCTCACTCCCAACTCCCCCTAGACACATTCTCTCCCCCTTTGGCACCAAGGACCAAAAATATCATAGAGAAGAAGATATGCTATCCTACGCATCGGTGTCTGGAGGTGGTGCAGTGACAGCATGTGCTGAAGAACTGACAGTAGGCTAAACGCTGTCCTGCTGCTGCTGAGTAGGTGGTACTGGAGGTGTCCATGTCCAAGTCCGCGGCATCCCCAAAGACTCCTGTGGCTGAGGAAGTGGTGTGTACACCACAAGCTGCCTGTAAGCTATCCCAGAAGAGTCTGTCTGAAATAGGGTCTGCTCAAGCCGTGTCGCATACTCGACTACCTCTACGTCTGAAGCTGAGTGGACTGACGGAGTAGGAGAGCGACTGAGAGTCCAAGAGAAGCTACCAGAAGGAGAGTGTGTCCTGTGTGGTGGATCCTGTCTGGTAGCGAGAGCCTCATCTATCTCCCCACGAGAGTAGCCAAAATCAGTGATATCCACTATCCCGGTCATCTCCTCAGACACTGCAACTGTCGTAGTGACCACTGCCTCTGTAGAAGTGGAAAGTGGAGCTGTACCTGAGGCTGTCTGGGCTGAGACTGAAACTGTCACTGTCTCACTAAAGTCAAGTGATCGTGTAGCTAAAGGAGACGAGAACTGAGCATCTGAAGTAGCAAGTCCCTGCCCACGAACTGGAGTGGTACTCATCAGAAAAGCAGACGGTGTCATGAACTGACCTGGTGACAGAAAAGGAAACGAAGAAGGTCCTGCCTGAGAGGGACCAGCCTGAGAAGGTCCTGCCACCCCTGTCACTCCAGCAAACACCGAGCTCATCAAACCCTGAGAAATCTGGCCAGAAGGTGTAGCTGGGGCTGAGAGCATCGAAGCAAAGAAACCTGGCGCTGCTGGTGGCTGCTGTAACTGGAAAGCTGGAGGAGGTATCATCGAAGGTAGAGGCACCGGTGGGAAAGAAGGCATCCCTGGAATGAACTGACCCACGTACCCAAAGGCTGTAGCAAAGGAACCGAAGATAGTCTGGTTGGTCAGCTGAGTGGCCCTGAGAGTGTCAGCAACCTGCCTGGTCAACTCTAGGTGAGTGGCATCTCTCTACTCCTGCTGAGCTCTCCACCTGTCCTGCTCCTCAACCCTCTGTCTAAGCTGCTCAAGCTGTGCAAGAAGGAAAGGATCAGTAGCTGCTGCTGGAGCTGAGTGTGGTGCTGTCACTGGAATCTCTGGAGCTACCTCTGATATACCATGATGAGGCGCAGGTGAGGCGTGTGAGAAATCCTGGTCTGTCTCCTGTGTAGCTCCACTGCCACCAGCTCCATCCCCTGCTATAGTCTGAGAAGCACTACCCTGTGAAGCGGTGGCTCTCCTGAGAACTCGTCTGTCTGAGGGGGGTAGGAGCACGTACTCAGTAGTAACGTCTGGAAGAGCAGAGTACGTCTCATAGGACATGTAGCCAGTCATCCAGAGAAGGTAGCAGATATAAGGACCAAACGGGAGAACTCTGGAGCCCACTCTCTCTGCAAGGATGTCCTCCATCTGGCTCAGAATCAAGTCAACAAGATCAAAGGCGATACGACTAATCAGTGAATGAATACCCCACTGGAACAAACAAGAGATCCTGTCCTGGTATCCACCTCTGAGAATGATGGTCCTGCTGAGTAGTGCCCTGACTGCTCTGACCTCGTGTGTCAACCTGTTGGGCATCCTGCTGTAGTTCTCCGGATACGGAGGGGGGAAAGCAACTGACATATCCACATCTGGAGGCTCAACTCCTCCTACTGGTCTGCGAGGTGGCCTGACTCCCTCATTAGCGAGCCCGTGGAGGGTCCGCTCAAACGTATCAGCATTCAGGGCTGCCCTGATCTCCTCTCTGGTCCACCTACAAGGCTGTCCATTATACATGAACCATGCCTCTGTCCTGTCCTCAGCAATCCAAAGAGTGGAGTAGAACTCTCTGACAATGTTGTTCCTGAACCTCATCGGAGTGGTCAGCAAAGTCTGTAGTCCTCTCATGAAGGACAAAGTCTCAGTCATGTCCTTCCCAGCTGCAAGAGAGAGACGAGCTGCTGTAACGTAGGAGTGCTTCGCATACATCTTGTCTCCCTTGGAGGTCTCCCTCCTGTGATAGGCCTCACCTATCCTCCTCTGCAACACAGTCCAGTACCAGGGTCCTGCCTCTGGATCTCTAGCTACTGGTGCCCAAGTAACTCTGTCAACCTGTCTGGCTGCCTTGATGGTTTCCCCTTTGATCTTGAGCATATCTGACTGAAGAAGTGCTGGGTAACCAGAAGCTCTCAAGGCTGCCATCTCTGCTCTCTCTGCCCTCTTCTTCAGAACCTCTGGATCCTGGTTAGGAGGTGCATCTCTGTAGAAGCCTCCAGAATCCTGATTGTCTGAGCTGGAGGTGGAGCTGGAGCTGAAGCTGTCCTCTGCAGGAACAGCCTGTTGCTGCGCAGTCCTCGACGAGCCAATCTCAGGGATGGCCGGAGTCTGCTGCGGTGCACCTCTCTGTCTGGTGGACCTCCTCACAGGGGTCTGCTCCCCCTGGACTGTACCAGCTCTCTCCCTGATCTGAAACCCTGTGCTCTCACTAGGAGGAGAGTAACCTGAAGTGCGTGGGAGATCGCTCGGTCATCTGCTGGGTTGCCAGTGTGAACAACAACCCTCGGCTTCTTCCTCTTGGGCTGCTCGACAATCTTGGCCTTGCCCTTCCTCTTGTCCTCATCACCTCTGCCTCTGCCCCTGCCTCTGTCTCTGGCCATACCTGCCAACTGTCAAGCTGCCGCTAACAAGATAGGGCGAGTGAGCTTGGCTCACCAACCCGTCCACTGACAAGTGACTGCCAGAAAGATAGGATCAAGGGCTTGGCCCTAAATCCGTCCACTGAGAACTCTGCACTGTCAACTGTCACTGTCCTCTGAGCTGCTCAACTGACAACTGCCACTGCACGATAGGAGATAGACAGGGTATATGAGTATAGAATAACCTACTATAATCTACAAGCAAGAATCGTAGGTAAGCGCGTAAAAATCTATGTGAAACCCTAGCGCTGAGGTGAACGACACAATGCCGGCAATTAAATGCAAAGGGGAACTACGGCATTGTCGATTATGAGTGGAGATCAACTAGTGCACATATAGCTAGGCAATAGACACAATGTGGCACTAATTGAGGAGCATATCTAGTAACATGAGCAATTTAGATGTCAATGTGCTGGAATCATGATACTAGGACCTGCATGCCGCAATAAAGGAATGAAATTTATGACAATTACGACATATAGGAGGACAATCTGCTATACTAGCAATGGAAGCACAAGAGCATAAAACTAAACATGCTAGATATAGAGATGATCCTAGGTAATCGGGCAATTAGACGATGAATGGATAGAAAGGCTATCAATTTGCCCTAGGTATGTACTCCTGCTACTGTGCATTGCGAGCAATCGAAACAATTTCTTCGGGAATCAAACAATTTCGGCCGGAGCCTCACTGAGAGAAGAAAAGACGACGACGTCGACGGCGAGGTCACGAGCTCGGTTCCTCTTCTTCCAGAGCGCGAGCAGCAGCTCGAAGGCGCCCAGGGAGTCGACGGCGACGGCCAAGACGATGGCTCAGCCCGGCGAGGTGGTGCGGCGACGCGGCGGCGCGGGTGTGGTGGTGCGGCGACGCGGCAATGGTGGAGGAGCGGCTGCGCATGGAGCAGTGGAGCGGGCGCGGCTGCTGGTGGTGAAGTGGTGTGCGGGCGCGGCGAGCTCGTCGGCGGCGAGGGGGAGCACGGCGGCGTACGGCGACGGAGAGGGCGAGCGCGCGCGCACGGCGACGGAGAGGGCGAGCGCGCGCGCATGGCGAGTACGGCGGGGGCGATGTGGGCACAGTAACAGGCGGAGTTACGGTGGTTTAGGGTAAACCCGAAACGGACGGCCGAGATTTGATCGATTTTGAATCAACGGCTCAGATCTGGAAATGGATAACGGTCAATGCATAGTCACCGTATGATGCGATGATAGACACTGTAGGATGCGGTGACCTCCAGGAGCTGGGCGCAGAAGCCACGGTCACCGTATCATACGGTGACAGGCACCGCATGATACGGTGACAGTAAAAGCCAGCTCACAGAAGATCAGAGGCACGAAGCCTCACCGCATATTACGGTGACCACCACCGTATGATACGGTGAACACCAGAAAAGCTGAAATCAAGGAATTTCTTTCTAAGTCCATACATCTCACACAAAAACCAAATAAACACCATGCATGGACTAGAAAGGGAACACTCAAACACTCCTTTGAAAATAAACCAATATAGGTTGCACATAGGCTTATAGTAATTTTTCAACGGCAAATAAGATGCATCCAATAAGATCCAAAAGGGATAAAACCAAAAGAGGGGTATGTATGAGCCCTTTGCCTATGATCCGTGCAAGTAGATTTAACCTTGAGGATCATTTAGCAAGACTCAATGGGCATGAAGCGCAATTCTTTTCTTTTGTCACACTTGTATGAGATGTGAGGTCATATTAGGAATGAAGCACTTCCTCATAGTGTGACCACTCCTTTGTGATTTCCTATATGCAATGCATGAAACAAGCATATCATACAAGTGCAAGGGAAAGTAAATATGCCATGTGATATGCAAGCAAAGTTAAGACAACGCATAAAGGAAACCTACTCATGGTCAAGTTTGAGCCTCTCTCAAGCTTACTCACTATGAGCCAAACCTTGCCTTGAGTCCATCGGACCACCAACTCAAGCATCCCCCTTGCTCATAGCTATCTTGAGAAAGTTAGACCTCGAACTATTTTTTTTGTTCTTTTCTTTTTAGTTATTTACATATGCATGGATGCAAACATACTAGTTCACAAAGGAGCACCTAGCTACCATGCAAGCAAATGCAAGAAAGAAAACCTACTATGATACAAGTTACCTCCTTGAAGAGTAGATTTGTCGATGAAACATTCAAAGCTTGTGGTGGACGTTCATGGATCATCATCATGGCACACGGTCCACCACCATCACCCTTCTAGGTCTTGTTCTTGGAAGCCCACTCGCACTTGGTTGGCCTCTCAAGGTCAACTATGCATTTGGGCACCCAAATCTTCCTCATCGTTCTCCTCTTGTCGGGATCCAAGAGCCTTTGCCTTCACTCTTCCTTTCTTGTCCCTAAAGAGCTTGTAGTGTGCATTCTCATGGAACAAGTTAGCGTTAGGCAAAACTTTGGAACTTCTCACCTTGGGACAATTCTTGCTAGTGTGCCCGGGGTAACACTTCTCACAATAGTAGTCGTCCGCCATGAGGGGGACTACCCAAGGTGGAATGTCATCGTCCTTGCCGACGAGGTTGATGACGGCCGGGTAGGAGCCGAGTCCTTTGTGCCCGGAGTTGTTCACAAGGTTGCGACCAAGTATCTCCTTTTGGATGGTCATTCCCCTTGTGAGCCTTTCGAAGCCGTCCGTCATCGAAGCTCTCTCCTCCTTGAGTTGATGATATTCCTTCAATATGTTCTCATCAAGAGAGGTGTTCTCAAGAGAGAGAGTTAGTCCATCACAAGTAATATATGAAGAATCGGAAATAGATGAACTAGAAGAAGAAGTGTTACTCTTTTCGAGGATGGATTGATGTTCTTCCTCAAGAACCTTGAACTTGTCGTTGAGCCTCATGTGATCAACCTTGAGCTTGTCATAGCTCTCATCCAAGGTTACGAGAGAAGTGGAAAGGTGCTTGATCTCATCCTCTAGTGACTTGGACTTCTCCTTGAGCTTCATGTGGTCCTCTTCAAGCTTGTCATAGTCCTCATCTAGAGCCTTGTGTGAGGTGGATAAGCCTCTAAGTTCATCCTCAAGTTGATGGACTCGGAAAGCGGCCACTTCATGTTCCTTCTCCAACCTAGCAATGGTCTTGTCCTTTCTTTTGAGCATCTTGCCGGTTAGGAGAATACTATCCAAGAGTTCCTCATAGGTGGGCTTATCCTCCTCATCAAACTCTTCCTCGGACTCGCTCTTCTCATCCTCATCACTACTATCATCATCTTTAGTCATCAAGCAAGTAGGAGGCGGAGGTAGAGTCTTGGACATGTTGGTGAGAGCTATGCCGGCCATTTTCTTGCTCTTGGAGGATGAGTCATCACTTGCTTCTTCATCACTCTCATCGTCCGTGACCCACTCTCCAACATAGAAGCCCTTGCGAGATGATCTTCTCTTGTCTTTGCCTCTAGAACTTTTCTTCTTGATAAACCTCTTCCTTGTCTTGTACTTGCTTCTAGGGTCTTCTTCTTCATCATCGCTTCACTCTTGAGTCTTCTTCTTGCTCTTCTTGACTGGCTTGGTGCATTCTTTGGCATAGTGACCCTTCTCCCCACAATTGTAGCACTCGGCATCTTTCTTGTTGATGAACCTTCTCTTGAAGAAGTTGCTTCTCTTCATGAGGAGTGCTAGGTCATTTCGATGGAGTACCAACAAGTCTTCAACATCTTCTTCAACTTCTTCATCACTTGAATCTTGAGTCATCACCATCTTCCCCTTCTTCTTGCTTAACCCCTCGGATGCAAACGTAAGATTCTTGGAGGGCTTCTCATCAAGCTTCTTGTCAAGGTTGTAGCTCTCGAAGGCGGTGATCTTCCCAAGTAGCTTGTGGGTCGTGAGCCCTTGAACGTCGGTGTTGAAGAGACATGTGATGAGTGCTCCATACTTCTCCCTTGGGAGAATCCTCATGATCTTCCGCACAAGATCACCATCATCAATCTTCACCTTCACACCGAGAGAGTTGATATCCTCTACAAGCACATTCAAGCGAGAGTAAGTATCATTGATTAGCTCATTCGAAGACATGGCAAAATCATCATACTTATTTTTTAGGACATAGTATCTTTCCTCTTTCACATCGGAGGAACCCTCATGAATTTGTTGGATTTGTGTCCACACTTCATGAGCGGTACCCGCGGACTTGATTCGAGCAAAGACCTCTTTAGTGATAGCTTCAAACAAGGCATTTTTAGCTTTAGCATTTGCCTTTGCGAGATTCACATCAAGAGTACCAATGGTAGTTCTTAGAGAGATACCGGAACTCGTCACCTCCCATGCGATAGGATCGAGAGCCTCGAGGTAAGCTTGCATGCGAGCTTTCCAATAGGCATAGTCGGTCCCATCGAACGGGGGTGGTCCACTTCCTCCCGGCATCCTTACTCAAGACGGTTAAGCCCTATTTGAGCAACGAGGATCTGATACCACTTGAAAGGATCAAGGGCACCGAGAGGGGGTGAATCGGTGTCTCAATAATTTCTCCCAAACGTACTAGAGGCGTGAAGCTAGCAATACTAGATATGGTGACAACAAGAAGCTAGCGATGCGCACACACAATCTAGTCTAGCAACAAGCAACACCCTAACAAGCAATTCTACCAAGTAACAAAGAGACAACCTATCATGCAATTATACTAGCACATAAGTAAATGCAGAAGCGTAAATGCTAGTAAATAAAGGAGATAGAGATAGGAATGCTCATGATTTTTCCCGTGGTCTCGGAAGGATGGCGCCTTCCCCTACTCCACGTTGGGTCACTCCCGCCGGAGTCTCGACCCTGTCCCTCCGCTCGATGGCGATCCCTCCTAGAGCACACTTCACCCTCCGGGTGAAGTCGCGGGCACGTCCCGCCGGGCTCGATCCCGGCTACTCTTCCGGAGGTAAGGCTCCGCACTTGATGCGTGCCAAAGGGCTCCACTAGTGATGCTTCTTTCGCACGGGAAGCTCCAAGACCGTGAACAAACTTGTGTCGGCTTCCACAATCTCCTTGGACAGCTCAACACCGACGCCTAACCGGTCTAGGCCTTGCCATAGACCAAGAGTAACAGCTCAACTTGACTCTCTCAAGCACTCCCTAGCCTAGAGATCAATGGATGCAACTTGTTACTCTCAAGCACTAGGATCACTCCAAATCCTTCTCAAGTGCTTCCTCTTCTTGCTCTTGGCTTCTCCCTGTCTTCCTCAACTATTTCAGTGGCCAAGAGACCCTCAAAGGGGTAGGTAACCAGCTATATATAGGCCTCCAACCTCAAACTAGCCGTTACCAAAAAGCAGTCTGTCGACAGAGTCACCGTACCATCCACCGTATCATACGGTGACTGGAGCACCGTATCATACGGTGACTCCCTTGTCGCCTGCCAGAGAAACTCCATTCTCTGGACTTCATCTCCTGGGTTCACCGTATCATACAGTGACTTCATCTCTTCAGCTTCCAGCCAACTTCCAAGTCTCTGGAAATCATACGGTGACCACCGTATCATACGGTGACCATCTCACCGTATCATACGGTGACTCCTTCTTCTCTGCCAGATCATCACCTTCACTGGTCTTCTCTTCTCGCAGTCACCGCATCATACGGTGACTGGCACCGTATCATACGGTGGCTTCTCCAGAAGCTGATCTTGATCTTCTCTTCGATCCTCGACTCCAACTTCATCCTTTTTGGTTCCTCCACATCTTCTCTTCTACTCCAAGTGTCCGAGAGACTCACAATGCATCCAAAGATCTCTACACTATTGAGTACCTAAGAGAACCAATTTGAACCCTCTTGATAGTCCAGTTTTTCCTATGGACTCAAGCTAACATCTAACCAAGCAACACTCGCTTGGATCTAGCATGTCCTTAGCCTTCATCCATATCTTCTCCGCGACTCCATCAAGTCCGTTCATGTGTTGATGAAGAGAACCAATCATCCTTGACATTTGAATTAGGGTGTGTTGGCGTACACCACCAACGGACGGAGCTTTCTTCACATGTGACCATGATCAATATCCTACATGGAAATGTTAGTCACATACAAAGGGTCATCCAATCACCAAAACATTCATACATTTGGGGTTTCCAAACACTCCAATGGCCATGAAGCTTACAACGTCGGATCGCCATCCGAATTGGCCAGTGGTTGTGTTCGGCTCAGTTTATGACAACTAAAAACCCGTCAACGTCCTGTGGTATACGTCTAAAAAAGGTCATAAATCATGATTAGCCACGCTTGACTGAAAAACCGTCACTATCATGCGGTCGCGATTTATAACGAATTTCTCATAACTAGCAATGGTTAGTGACAACCAAAAAACGTCATTAATCAATAGATTTGTTCTAGTGTTAGGAGGGAAAGGGTTATTGTAATATCCCAAATATTTAACAAAAATAAATAATTAATAAAGAAAGACTCCTGGAGTTGACCAAAATTTGACTTTTTGAACCGTATGTCAAAGGGACGATCGGAGACCGTAATGCGTAGAGCTCGTCGAAACGATTTCGTTTGACTACTCATATACGGGATTTGGTTGTCGAATGAATCCGTGGCAGTTAGAGTAATCTGGACCATTGGATGGCTAGGTTTCCTAATCTAATACTCCATCCAATACAAAAAAAAATGTTTTGAGGTTGTACTAAGTCAAACATTTTAAACTTTGACTGTAAATAATTTTTTATGTATTAAGTGTAGGAATATAAAAATGACATGAGTAGATTCGTATAGAAATATAATTTCATAAAAGTGTATTTTATCTATATTTTTATAAATATTTTATATCAAAAAGTTTTAGTCAAAGCTATGTTTTAAAGACCATGTCAATATCCAAAACGACAGTTTTTTTGATACTGCAAGGAGTAAGCAATAAACTCCATTGTTTCCCATTCCCTTCAAGCGTCGCCTCCTCCCGATGCCCCTGTTCTAATTGCCACCGCCTCCTCCTTTTGCCCAAGTTACAGAACGCCACCGCCTTGCCATTGCCTTGCCCTCGCTTTGCTTGCGGCTCCAAGGTTGGTCCTCCAGGCTCTGCTAGGCTCTACTGCTAGCTGCCAGGTCCTGGTGTGCTGGGCAATTGCTGCTGCTGCAGGCGGTGGGTGAGCTATGCGCACACAGCAAGGGGGAGGAGAGAGAAGGTAAGAAGGGTGCCCTGTTGAACTTGCTAGTGCTGCTGGTTACGCACTGAATTATTCAGTGCTGCTGCTGTGCTGATTTCAGGGGCGCAAGGAGAGGGAATTAGAAGAAGGGAGAAGAAGAGGGGAGGTCGTGGACTCATCAATTTCCTTTCAAATTGGAGTTTCTTGCCCTTTCCTGCACAAGGTTTGTTCCTAAATAGTCCCTAGCTGTTCATAGATGAGGTTATTTCATCAGACGCCTACGTCACATTCAAGCAATCAGATTTCTGACTGATTGATTAATCCTAAATCTGGTATTAATTGGTTCAGATTTTGATCATCGATCAATAATAAAAGTTGTAGATAATGTTTTTATCTTTCCAACGGCGTTGGTCTCACTCAGTTCCGATAAGTGGTTAGGGAGAAAAATGTATTTTTAGTACCACTATCTCAGGTTTTCTTAATCTGCGCAGTTTCCTACTTAATTATTTTTGGCCCAGTTAGCTAACTTTGTAGCAAAACTCGCTATTATGAAAGTTGTGAAAAATTCTATGTAGATTCCCAGAATGTATTCGTTTGTAGAATTTGCTTAAGGAGTTTGAACGTTAAGTATTGAACAGCGAGGAAGTAAGGTTTTTGGCAGATTCTGGAATCGTGTAAAAAACGTGTTTTTAGCTTTTTTCTGAAATAATTCTTGGGGAAAGCGTAGTGTAGTAGTTTTTGGTTCACAAGTTTGAACGGTTCTGGTGTCGAGAAAGTGTTGGGTTCTCGCCAAGCTTGATTAAGGCAAGTGCAATGACGAACTTGTTGTGATGTGATTATGACTGATGGTTCTATGTTGTTCCTCATTGAATATGCTCCATTGGATGTTTTTGATTTCATATGTTTGTTGCTTCAAGATTTCTATTCTTCTGGTTGAGTTTCAAGGTTCATGTGTTCCTTTTCATATTATTCCCGAGGGTTTGTATGAACACCGGTTGTGTTCTCTGGTTCTTATATTCAGGTTTCTGTGAAAGACCTCACTTGTTTAGCTTTACCGGTAAATGCAAGGAAGTTCATGTGACGTCTGTTTCAGACGAAAATTACTATTTTAGTGATTGTTTCAATGGGACGGTTTCCTTATTCTGGATTTCTATTGTTCATCATATTGTTGTATCTCTTCTTTTAGTTCTAATTTATACTTGCTGAGTGTTTTTACTCACTCGTGTTTCATTTGGTTTTTAGGTACTCGTCGGATTGAGACGAGAAAGCAATCTACGCAAGTACTGGATGGAAGTAGCATATTTTTTAGAGCACACACATAAGAGCATCTCCAACCGATGCGGTATCACATTCTCTATCTAACATTTTAGAGGATATGAGCCAAAAACTGTCTCCAACCGATCCTCTATCGGAGCCTCTATCCCTGTTGCAATCGGTATCCCCTCCCCTCCATGCTCTAGAAGTAGAGTTCCAAACCTCGTTCGCTATCGCCAACCGCTGCCTCGATTCGGCCGTCCGCGCCAGGTGAAATTTCCTCCCGCTCGTCTCGCCTCCTCCCTCCTCCCCTCCCGAATCCGCGATTGCTGAGGATCTTGATGGCAATGGCGCTCAGATGGCCCGCCGTCGACCCCGCCGCTAGCTGTCGCGCGCCCCTTCTCCCGCCGCCGCGCGCTCGCCGCCCGCCGTCGACCCCGCTGCCAGCTGTCGCGCGCCCCTTCTCCCGCCGCCGCGCGCCTCGCCGCCCGCCGTCGACCCCGCTGCCAGCCGTCGTGCGCCCCTTCTCCCGCCGTCGAGCCCGCAGCCGCGCACCCCGCCGCCCGCTCCCAGCCCGCCTCCCCGCGCGCCCCCGCTGCCCGTCGACCCCGCCGCTAGCCGTCGCGCCCCTTCTCCCGCCGCCCCACGCTCGCCGCCCGCCGTCGACCCCACTGTCAGCCGTCGCGCGCCCCTTCTCCCGCCGTCGAGCCCGCAGCTGCGCGCACCGTCGCCCGCTGCCCAGCCCTCCTCCCCGCGCGCCCCGCTGCCCGTCGACCCCGCCGCGCGCCCCGCCGCCCGCCGCCCAGCCCTCCGCCGCGCGCCCGCCGCCCGCCGCCTCGCCTCGCCTCGCCAACGCGCCCGCCATGCGCGCCGCCTTGTTCCATCCGTGATTCTTCATTGTTCCAGGCATGGCTATTCATTGTTCCGGCGCGTGGGAACAAATGTTCCAGTTTGGAGGGGAGGAAGTAATTACAAAATAGTAATAAAAAAGTGATGAATGGATATAGAGATTGTGATTTAGAGTATCGGTTGGAGTGTGTTGATAAATAGATGATGAAAACAGGATAGAGGATCCTCTATCCAGCCTATAGAGGATGAAAAATAGAGGATCAGTTAGAGATGCTCTAAATACCTTCAACCCCGAAAAAACAAAAATACCTTTAAATTTAGTTAGTTTATTACGAACTTTCGAGTAATTATTAAGTAGTTGAGATGGTCACATGGTCGGGTGAGGTGCCCGCAGCCGTGCTTCAAACCCCGCCTCTTTCCTGCTCTGCCCGCAGCCGTACGCGCATGCGTATCACGCCGCTAGTGGCCCTGTACGCGAGCCTCATCCAAAGCAGCACGCTACTTCGTCGGCCCCGCCGTCCCATCTTTGCCGATGAGCTCTTGCCTCGCCGCGCCCCTATAAAATCCAAGCACCGCGTCCAGTCGCCATCACCACGGCATCGCACCAGCCACAACACCCTGCCACAGCTCTGCCCGAGCCGGAGTTCGCCTTCTTCCCCAGCCTCGGGGGCCACTGGTCGCCGTCGATCTCCTTCTGCAGCTCGTCCCTACTCCATCCCAGCCGCAGGTGAGCTCCCCCGTGGTCGAAGCTACCTCCTCAGCCAGCCTCCGTGCCGTCTCCCTCTCGCTCCCGAGCCAGCACCGAGCCCCACACGCCGCCGCTCTTCTTCCCCCGCGCCGTTGTTGTTTCCAATGGCCGCGACCCAAATCATCTCAAATGGAACCGCAGCGCGTAGGGCATCTGATTCCCCCAACTCCTAGCCGCCCTCTCCCCCTTCCCACATGCTGATTCGAGCTTCCCCTCGTCGTCCTTTTTTTTTTTTGACTGTCCCCTCCTCGTCCTGGCGAACCAGGACGGCAGAACGCCTGTTCCGCTCGCGCGCGCTCTCTCTCTCTCTCTCTCTCTTCTGTGTTGGGCCATCATCCGCCGCAACCCAAACGAGATTAGCACATTTCCCTTGTGAACCGAACACATCATTCGAGCCCAGCCATATAAGGTCGGCACTAGAAAATCCCTATCTCACTCATTCGAGCTCCAAATGACTTGATTCTTCTTCCTAAATTAATAAAAAATCAATCTCTATCAATTCCATGAAGTTTCCTAATTTTTTGAGTTCATTTGGTATTTATTAGAATTGCTTTGCTTGTTTGTTTGTTACTTGCGCGAAGGAAAAAGACGGAGAGTTCGAGCAGGATCTCCCGAAGACGGCAACGGAGGCAAGTCTTAATCTTTTTTTCTTGTGATTCTATTGATCCTATGTTTTTTAAATGCAACCCATAACAACTATTTTGTTGCGTTTAATGCTTGAACTATTGCAAAAACCATTGTCGTAGTATGACCAGACCTGCGTAGCCCAAATATGTTACCTTTTTATTACTTGTTAAAACTTGGATTTTAGGTTGTGACCACGGTTCGGTTTCTCCTCACACTGCGGGTGCTCTTATAGAATGCTTGGAACTCTATATCATTAAATGCTTTGACATTCATATCTAGTATTTTATAAATGTGGACTAATTAAGCAGTGGTAGTAAGGATGGGTGATGAACATGAATGAACTTGGGTTAGAGATGAGGCAATGATGGTTGGTTAAGCGCCTATGTGGTAGGCCTATAGCGATATGATTTATGGAGGATAAATGCTACGGCCAACAACCCCATAATAACTTTATTTAATGCTTTCGCTACTCTTACCTTATAAAATGAGCACCTAGCCACCTATACACGTCTAACATGCTTTACGCAATACTTAGGTTCTGTTTGGATCCTCTAGCCAGCTAAAATTTTTAGCGAGCTAATGTTTCGGAGGTATGTGTTTGGATCCGTGACTAATGTCTCTAGTTTTTAGACTTTTCTTGCCTTTTTGTGTGTTTTTTTGTCTTTTTTATAGTTTAATCACTTTTAGAAGGGTGACTGGAGCTAAAAGTTTAGAACTAAAGTTGCTTGCCTGCTCGGATTTAAATTGACTAAAATTTAGCTAGTTAAAATTTTAGAAGGTGGATCTAAACTAGGCCTTAACCTGATTGACTTATCCTTGATACCGTTGAATGCATACATTTATCCTTTGATGGTATGGCAAGGGTTGAGACTAGGACTCTTTTGGTAGGCTTCTTCGATGGCTTGTTCAACGGCTTTACAGGATTCTAAACCAAAGAGGATTTTGAAAGATCAAACCAAAGAGGATGCTTTCTTAGGTGCTTATCCTTAGCACTGGGCAGATAACCCGAAACCCGCAGCCCGAACCTGAGAAACCCAACCCCGAACCCGAAAAACCCGAAACCCGAAAAATCGGGTGCAATTTCGGGCAGCGAATCTGAAAACCCGAAATTAATTGGGGCAAGTCGGGTTTCAGTCCCGGTACCCAAAAAACCGAACGACCCGAACTAGCAGCAGCCCGTTAGCACTTTGGCTTTCAGCCCAGCCCAGTACCTCCCTTAGGCAAACCATAGCAATAAAAGGGCCCAACAAAAATCCCACACCAGACGCTCCCATCCCATACGGTGGCGCACCCCAATCCCCAGCACCGTGAGTCATCCAGTCTCGTCCCTGTCTGCTGGGAGCTCTTCGATTCGCAACGACACCTCCCCGCCGCCCCTTGCTGAGTCGCCCACGGCACCCGACTCGCCGCTACGCCCTGCTACCTGCTCCGACGCTCCCGCTCCCAGATCGACCGGCCGTAGGCGCACCCAGCATCCCCCACGGCCCCGTGACTAGTTGCTCCGCGGCCGCGCGCCTGACGCCGATGTGCTCAGCAGACTCGCGCCGGCAGAGGACTGCCGCATCCCCCTCCACTTTCCTCCCCTCCCCGCAGCTCCCAAACCTGTGACGGGCCTGCTGCTGGCAATCTCGGGGAATTCGGGATTACCCGAGTCCCGAACCCGAAATTCCGGGTACCCGATATGTCGGTTATTCATTTTTTCGGGTGAATCTCGGGTGTGAGTTTGGAAAACCCGATATTCTGAAAACCCGATTTACCCGACCCGAAGTTTCGGGTTTACCCGAACGCCCAGCCCTACTTATCCTTAAAAAAGGAGGAAGCCGCTCCAAAAAAAAGGGTGAAGCTGTAAGCCATAAAATGGTAGTTTCACCGGCTTCTTTCTCAAACCGCGTCTTCATCTTTACATATTTATTTCTAAAGATAAGTAGAAGTTGCAGGAGAAACCATTTTGCAAAGGGTTTAAGGCACAGCCGCAGACACAACCACACAACCGTTTTCCCAAAGAAGCCACAGCCACAGCCCTCTTTATACTCATTCTTGCTTGTTGATTACAGAGGAAGGTTTGAGCCGTATTTAAACCTCGCATATCACATTAAGGATCTTCTAGAGAAGCCACAGCCACAACCCTCTTTCTACTCATTCTTGCTTGTTGATTACAGAGGAAGGTCTGAGCCGTATGTAAACCTTGCATATCACATTAAGGATCTTGGCTTACTAGATTTCCATAGGTTTATCTATTTGTTCTAGTGTGTAGCATCAAGTAATTATTGAAAGCAGTTAACGAGGCTTAATTAGTGATTACAATTGGTTTACCAATGCACTTATCGCGTCCACCTAGTCCTGCCCCAGCTAAGCTGCCCTTTCCACCTCATCCCGCTCTAGGGCCACGCCCATAAAATGGGATCCGTATTTTGTATAGTGCTGGTGGAGTTCACGACATAATTTGGGCAGGTAGAAATGAGAGACGGCCCCGAAATGGCAAGTAGGGACCCTATATTTGGGTAGCAGACTAGCAGTGCTGCAGATGCCACTCACTTTTTACTGTTTTTTTTTTTTTTTTTTTTGTAACACACATTTTACTGGTGAAATAGGTGAGCGGCAACATGTAACGCTCGTAACCTTTTATTGGTGGTAGATGGGATATGTGATGTCCGTCCCCTATAGCCGTCTTTGTCCACGATCTTCTATGACGTAGTGCTCTAACAATGCAAACAGACACAATGAACACTTACACTGCCATATTATTGATTCGATGCAGTAGACTTGCCCCCTTACAATTTGAACACCATCACAATTATCTAACATTACAACATATAATTAAAACATATGCATAACATTAGTTATCACACAAAATGGCAGCGAATGTTGAATACATAGCTCTTTACTGAAAACTACAAACTGCATGTGCTATGATGATAGACAAAAAGAAATAAAAACAGTATTACATTATTGAATACATAACCTTATACATGAATATAAATATCATAAATATGTCACTCGAAACCTTCTAAATCCTGATGTGCGTAAAACATTGATATCCATAAGAAAAGTACAACGTTTTGAATATTGCACCAAAAATTTGCCAAAATTGGGATAGGTACGCCCATACCCCACCCCCCTTTCCCGAGAGGCGGCTGCTCACCAATTGCGCGACCCAACCAAACTACACCTCTTCAGCAACCCAACAAAATTGATATACTGGAAGAGCAATCCAGGTCACGGGGGCGGGGGGGGGGGGGGGGGGGGGGGGGGGGGGGGGGGGGGGAGAGAGAGAGAGAGAGAGAGAGAGAGAGAGGAGAGAGGGTGTCTTCTATACATTTCAGCCACGATTGTATTACACTTGCTCTTATGTACGTCGAGCTCATACAAAACGTCAATTAGGTCAAGAAGAAGCATGAACAAATAAGCAATACCAAAATGGTTGCTATCCAGAAGCATAATTCCATCTACCTCCCACATAAGTAGCCTGTGCAATGTCTCTTAAGGATTTTTTTTTTTTTTTGTAACGTCTCCAAGGAACTGATCTGTCTCCCAGTCTGTTCAAAAATAAGAATGAGAAACGTAAGTTACTTTATATGGTTCAGCTTCTTCTTTTCGCCAAAAATAAAACAAATTGCATTTATCCTTTTACTTGAGAAAGTTTCTGAAAATTGTCAACTCAAACTTTGTATAAAGTCGACAGATGTTGACATACTACTGAATGTTACATGCCAAACAATACTTGCGAAGAAAAGAGTATGTAGTTTTTTTTTTTTTGTTGGTTGGGGGGGGGGGGGGGGGGGGGGGGGAGAGAGAGAGAGAGAGAGAGAGAGAGAGAGAGAGAGAGGGTGTCTTCTATATATTTCAGCCACGATTGTATTACACTTGCTCTTATGTACGTCGAGCTCATACAAAATGTCAATTAGGTCAAGAAGAAGCATGAACAAATAAGCAATACCAAAATGGTTGCTATCCAGAAGCATAATTCCATCTACCTCCCACATAAGTAGCCTGTGCAATGTCTCTTAAGGATTTTTTTTTTTTGTAACGTCTCCAAGGAACGGATCTGTCTCCCAGTCTGTTCAAAAATAAGAATGAAACGTAAGTTACTTTATATGGTTCAGCTTCTTCTTTTCGCCAAAAATAAAACAAATTGCATTTATCCTTTTACTTGAGAAAGTTTCTGAAAATTGTCAACTCAAACTTTGTATAAAGTCGACAGATGTTGACATACTACTGAATGTTACATGCCAAACTATACTTGCGAAGAAAAGAGTATGTAGTTTTTTTTTTTTGTTGGTGGGGGGGGATAAGAAAAGAGTATGTAGTTGCCACATCCCAGTCATACCTGCCAGTGCAAAACAAGGATTAGTGCTTCTGAATCTTGCAACTTTGCTAATTAATTTCTGAGTAACAAACTCACTGGTGTTTTGTAGGTTCTTGTGGATTAGGCTCAATCAACAATGTTCCTGTGAAAAAAGAAGAGAGTAAAAGCTCAACATTTATTTATCATTAATAAATTGATATAGTTGAAATATTACCCTATGTCCAAGAAAAGATTGGGACGTCTAAAAACTCAACTTTTAGTCACGAGTTATGTTCCGAGATAATAAGTCTGGTTGGCAGAATAGGACTAAAATACCAACCTGGTAGCAGCCCCATACATGTAATGTGGATGCATGAAAATCTGTGCGGTACCCCATAGTGGCTTTATATTTGTCTCAGTCTAAAAGCAAATCATATATAACCAAAGTTTTCTTTTGATAAAATAAGATTACAAAGAACTAATGTCAACCAAATGATTTTTTTTAAGAACATAAGACTACAAAGCACTGATGTACTAAGTGATGGAATTTAAGGTTGCAGCAATCTAACCTGCAGCAGTGCAGCTGCTTCGCGAACTCAATTATCTCATCCAAATTAGCATCTGTTTCCTACACTGTGACATAACAGGCTTAGGGAATTTCAGGGTGCAATTTATAGGCAGCCCCTTCAGTTACATGTTTGACAAGCCCAAGAATCCGATTATTTTTAGACAAAAATGGAAATCCCATTATCCAATAGACCAGCTAGAAAAGCACTGATCCTATAACTATAATTATGGTCTGTTATAAGTAAAGACATATTAGAGTTGCTCCTATTTCTACCTGGCATTAGATAGCTGGAGTGCTGGACTAATCAATTATATTTTCTACGCCCAAGCCCAAGTTTTACTCCCATTAATATTGAAAGCAACTCATGATCACTAAACAATAAACCGCCTGGTCACCTAACTGATTTTAAGGTTGCATTTTAAAAGCAACTTCCAAGATAAGCTATCAGGCCACTTCCATATAATTTCCAATTCATGAATATAACGAAGTGAGAGACATACTTGGAGAGTTTATCCCTATCATGGAAGCACCACTTGTCAACTCCCAGCTTCTCCATGAACTCAAAATTAGCTCTCGCTGCAAAACTAATTCAAACAGAAGTTGGCTCCAACAAATACATTGACACATAAGCTTGAATAATGGCATTAAACAGTTATGCTCAAACAACAGAGCTGTGTGAAAAATGAAGAAATTGAAAAATAGAAAAGAAAAAACATTTGAGTCATACCTATGCAGCTGTTCATGGACAACTCGTGAACTGATTTGGAAGGCTTCTGATCCGGTGCTTTCAGGAAAAAACGATAGGCTGATCTGCCCCCTACCACTCCAAAGAAAAACAAGAAGGGAATTTTTAATCAAGCATTAATCCGGGCTGTCTCAGCACTCCATCTATCAGTTCACAAGAATAGAGAGCAACTCTAAATTTGATTAGTCTAGCACTCCAGCTATAAGTAAATCCTGTCCTGTGCTGGCAGTTCACAAGAATAAAAAGGAAGAAAATGTTATAAACACGAAAAATAGATCCAATAGATGGATACTTTTTCTTTGATCTATACTGGTACAACATCAATTAATTCGTTGACTGTTTACCATCTCCTCGAGTTCTGCAATTAAATCATTAAAATAAACTGCAAAGGCCAGATCTAGACGTGTCCTTGGGCCGGGGATTGTGGCCGTGAGATGGGAGATGGAGGCGCCGTCGTGCAGCACTGCAGCGCGATGGAGACGCCGGAGACTTCCCGGTCCCTGTTGCCCTCCGACTCCGAGAGCTCCTCCTGCACTTGCATATTAACCACCATCGTCGTCGCTTGACCCGCCGCCGCAGCGCCGTTGCACAGTCGAACGTGTCGTACGTGTCGTACGTGTCTAAAAGTAAACGTGTAGCTGATAATATATTCTATGTTGACAACAAAAGCATCAATTAAGCTAACAAAATTTATGTGACAACGAAAGATTTGTTGAAACAATAAGACAAATAATAAGATACAAGACCAAAAAAAAGCCTAAAGAGAATTGACAATAAATAATACTGTTAATTGATCCCAATAAATGGCCACGAATTAAAAACTGCAGGCGAGTTGTTTGAATCAGTGCAACTGCTTACTACATGCTACTGCTACCACTTTCCATCTATAGTTTCATTATTCCACAATTATGATGAACGTCTTAGACCTAAATATTGTCTCTCTGCTTGCCTGCAGTGTAGTACAAAAGCCATCTACCCCTCTATCTCTTTCTCCATTCTGCACAACTCCAAATCAACGCAGTATCAGCACGCGGAAAAAGCCCCATTAATGCAAGCATGCACCGATAAATCCAAAAACTTGAGCTAATATGGTATCTAGAGATTTACCAGAAAAAAGAGAAGATATATGAACGAATCATATATAGTTAGTGCAAGGAATTAATATCATGACCGGTTGGACATGTCAATTGTATAAGCTCTTCAAGGCCTTGAAAGCTTTGTAAGAAATTAAAACACTACAATGTCACAAATTAGGAACTTTACTTTCAGTTTGAAGTATTGACAGTCCAATGCCTCAAAAGTTTTACACGAAATAATTTGAATTTTACTGACCGAAATGGACCATTTTAACAGCCCATGCAAAATAAACATGAGAAATAGATGATACCTAAGCATGATAGACTATCTTAGCAGGCACAGGTCTTGTGTTCGACCCCAACTTTGAGTAAGAAATATGAATGCAATAGTATGCAATGTTCAACTTTATCACTTGTATAACAATTTAACAATATGCAATGCTCAAGTCATCAGTTAGCTTAAGTTACTCATTTATTTTCAGATATATGGAGCATATTTACCCTTTAGTGCCGGCCAGGCCAACCATGCTCCAAACAACAGCCAAGTAGGAGCTTGTTAATATGACAGGTTTATTAAAAAAACTCAGCCGGTGGGGGAAAGACCGCCCCCACGGTATTGTCGTATAGGGAACTCAACCGGAGCCCCAGCCAGAAAATCCACGAACCCTGGTCCCATCCTCAGGGAGCTGCCCCCTATAGTTTGGGCCTTAACTCATGCTTTGAGCCTACCCCATACATGAGGGCCCGCCCACCACAGGTCGGATCTGACCGAGTAAATGGGACGCAGCGAGTGGATTTTTTTTATTTCATAAATTAGTGCACACCAGGATTTGAACCCTGGTGGGTGGCCTCACACCTGAAGGCTTTAACCAACTGAGCTATTGTCAGTTTGCCATAAATCTTATGGCACATGTAACTGAGAAAACAATGTAGTACTGCAGCACTTCAACAATCAACTGACAACACATGGCGGTGTGGTGGTAGATGGTCAGGGAACACGTACATCCATGGCATCTTTCATCCCATTCCCGCATCAAGTAGATGGCCAGCAGTTCCCAAGGAGACAATGGATTATCACTGAAATAAGAAAATGTTTGCGCATCACGGATGATAAGTAGGAATCCTAAAATAATTGATCGAATACCATGTGCTAGGGGGAAATACTGATCAAATCATTTTCAATGGACATGCAGTTACGAATGCAGTTTCAGGCATCTGTATGTGACACACCTAGAATCACATTCTATAAGTTCTGAATACTGGAAAAAAGTTACAAGTTGACGGTAAAAACATACAATTTCAATGTAGCTCCCGGCAACAAAACAATATAAATGATTATGGCATGGCTTTTTTCAGTAAACAAAATTCAGACTTGAAAAAGTAGATGATTGTAAATTAGAGCAACGAAATAAACACGTGATCAGATATGACACGAGAGCATTTGGATTCTATCATCAATCTACATGTGAGTAAGAAACACAAATTCTGTACAACTGACAGCAATTTGGTTCATGCGTACCTGCACAAGGACAACCATGACTGGGAGCAGCACATGAATCCCAACCCTCTTCAGAATAAAGCATTAAACCAACTGGCCTATGCTTAGAGTTGCCTTGATGGCCTAGATCCCGTTCTCCAGATGTTCAAAACCAATGCACATACGCCACATACGTGTTTAAAAGAACACCTTCTGTTTTTGTTCCTTTGATGTTTTTGTACTCAAGATCTCCCCCACAACATTCAGGCTAATGCTTTTATTATAAAAGTGCCAATAGTTTTATTTTTTGGCGTTGCATACTATTAAATTGAACAGGGAAATAACAGGTTCAACAGAGAGACAAATCTTCTATATATATTTCAAGAATCTTCCACAAAATTTATCATGCAGTTAGCATGTTCTGCAGTAGCACGCTCAGGCTATATTACTCTAGAAGATGGTTTGTGTACATGTTCTGCAGTAACAGGCTCAGTACTAAAGAAATCCAAAAGCAGTAAAAAAAATGTAGAAGCAACAATTTACTAAAAAAATATATTCTTCTTATAATTAAGAAATTATATTACCAAAAGGACATCAACATGCAACCTCATACAGGTTTGGAGGTTAACTCGAGCTACATACTCCAAAAATTGTAATTAGAGCCGGCGAAAGTAAAAGCATTATCATCCAAAACTTGCAAGGGCCATCCTACTAAAGTAGGAACGTGGTGCTGGGTTTCCCTCCACATCGCTAATCAGACATTAATCTCTATTGAAGTACGAAGTACAGATGGTGCTCAAACAATATTGTGAGAATCCAGCATCACAGATGGCGACTGTAAAAAATAAAATAAAATAGGAATCTGAAGGTCGCATTATAAAAAATTGTTTGCTTTAAACTTGGTTATAAATACTAAGTCATTAGCTATCTATTCCGCAAGCTAAACTTTCTCTGCACCCATATGCGAAAGGTATATTGCAAATGGGGATGTGCAATTTTACCAGTCAGGGGTTGCTCTCGGGGGGAAGCCCGCATCTCTCTCGCTGAGAGGCGACGGGCGGAACCCTAGCCAACGGCGCCGCCACAGCCTCCCCACCGGAGCTCCCTCTGCCTCGCCGCCGCCGGAGCAGGCCGCCGCCAAAGCTGTCCGGCCGCAGTGAAGGCGGCGACTGGGCTTCTCCTCCCCGATGACGCCCCCCATCCCACCCCCCCCCCCCCCCCCCACCCCCGCGATTCGGGCCGTCGACGTTCATCTTCCTCGGATCCGGCGACCGAGGGCCCGGATCCACGCAGTTCGCGGCCGGATCTGGCGGCGCCTTGAGGATTCTCGCGCCCGGCGTTGCCTCTCGGCGGCTCGGCGCGGCAGCTCCTCCCCCGTTGGAGGACGGTCGCGGCGGCGCTCTCCGGCAGGCCTCGGCTCGACGCATGGCTGCTGGCCCTCGCTTCGGTGATGACGCCTCCCATGAGACGAGCGTCGACA